>OX421235.1:1200000-1631325 GCA_949125135.1 Alcis repandata
TCAATCACTACTTTTAAAATGACTAGTACTACGATGTAAATTGTAAATTTCGTAGTAGATAAAAAGATAATATAATATATAGATAATCTGGGTGTCTTCAAGTCGCGAGTGATTCGGTTTCTTCTAGGCCAGCGTGCTCCATCGTAGACCGCATCGTTGCTTTCCATCAGGCGAGATGGCATGGCGGTCAAACGCAACTGAATAAAAAAAGATAGATAAAATTGACTCTTTATTGTTCACACCACAAGTTACAAAGAAAAGGATCATAACGCTTAAAATGTAGTAATAGAATATTCCAATAGATACTAATAGATAAACCTAAAATGCACGGATTTTCCCGCTTTTACTTGTACATTTATTGGCCTGAAAACTACAGAGGTAGAAACGATAGTGATAGAAGGTAGTACTAATCCGAATGAAGCTCATTTATAGCAAAGACTATTACTATGGGGTTATATCTATCGGGAAACACCCATTCAGGCAAAGCGTTCCACACCCTAGCGGTTCGCACAATAAAGGTGGAATCAAAGCGTTTCGTACGAGTTTAGGCCTACTGGTCAATTTTTTGGGTAACCCTTATACAGATTTTAATTAGATTACATTCGGTTACAAGAGCAATGTTTCCAGCGAAACTTCAGGGCAAATAGGAGATTAAACATCTTATATCTTAGGGTGATGAGCGCAGTGCTGCGCCTGCGTCGCGCAGCACTGCGCTCATCAGCAGGTCTTGAGTTTTAAGAGTCCAAAATTCTGGATGACGCTGAACTCACCCAGAACGCGGAACTCAATTGCATAAAAAAATTAAAGCAAGAACACGTGAACATTGTGTCTTCGTCTTAATAGAAACAATACGAAAAGTGTTATTGGACACATTCTTAGTTAATCGTTACCTAAAAATTTAAGTTACATTTAAATTACTTATTGGCCTGAGGCTAGATTGTAATTTTATTAAGAAATGTTCTTTTGGCACTTCTTAAATAATAGAAAAAAAAATGGACTCTCAGATTGTCTCGGTGAGAGCATCGACTCGAAGTTAAACTAGAAGGAACAACCGAAGCTTTCACACAAGTTCCAACTGACACCAGGGCTGACCACTCGGCCAACTGATTTGTAAGCAGGAACCACAACGTCACTCGTCCTATCGGTGATTGTCCTACAATCTAAGTGTGACATTGTGTTATCAAAACAACAATAAAGGTTCAGCTTTCGTTTACCGTCAGAGGTTAAATAATATTAGTCATCGTTTAATCAATCAATCATGGTTTAGGGTTCCGTTGCGGACTTTTTTCTTTTATTTGATAAGGCCAGGCTTTTTCTTTTATTTGATGACTAGCTTCCGCCCACGGCTTCGCCCGCGTGGACGATACCTCGGGAACCGATTTTTTTTTCCGGGATGAAATTAATTTATCCCTCTTTTTTGAGAGCATGTAAAAAGCGTCATACAATGGAAGCAGAGACCCCAAAAACGCCCGGATGCAATAAGTCAGCCCCCTCGAATCATTTCGAAAAATGGCGGCCATTTTGAATCATTTGGATTTTCGCCACCACCATCAAGTAGCCCTTGCTAACTCCTATGACATTTAGTAAAACACCCATCCATCTTCAACCGTTTCGGAGATATAGACCCTCAAAGTTTGTATGGCGGCCATGTTTTTGAGGCGACTGTGTTACTTTTAATGGCTCCAAAAAGGTCCGAGGTTTTGGTGACTTTTTAGTCTCAGCGCTTTGGTAAAAATGTTTTTAGTTTTCGAGATAATTAGCAGTTCCACCTCGAGGATGTGACTTTTCGAAGGTTTTGGATTTTTTCCGGATGTTGTTTACACGCCTTAAGTTTAGTACATCTGTAAAGTTTCATTGAGTTAGCATCAAAAGAAATTCTCTTTTCACACAGGGGTTGATTTTCCAAAAATGGTAAAACTCGTGTTCGTAATTTTTTTAAGCTTTGTATATTTGTAAAGTTTTAATACCGTGGCGTCAAAAACAATGCTTCCCCATACAAACTTTAACACCCTATTACACCCCTTTAGAGGTTGAATTTCAAAAAATTATTTCTTGGTACATGTTTACTCGTCAAGACAAACACACCCTCCGTATTTTAAATTTCTACGACCAGCGGTGTAGGATGTGCCTTATCTGTCAGCGAGTCATTACAATTCTCTCTCCGTACTATATTTACCACGCCATTTCACCCCCACAGGGGTTGATATTCCAAAAATAATGAAACAGATATCTATTATTTTTTTAGCTTAGTACATTTGCAAAGTTAAATAATCGTAGCATTGGGAAAAGAATATTTTTATACAAACTTCAATACTCCGTTTCAGCCCTTTAGGGGTTGATTTTCAGAAACGAAAATATAAGTGTCTATTATTTTCTTAAGCTTAGTAAATTTGCAAAGTTAAATAATCGTACCATTAAGAAAAAAATATTTCTATACAAACTTTAATACCCCGTTTCACCCCTTTAGGGGTTGATTTTCAAAAAACAAAAAAATAAGGATCTATTATTTTTTTTTGGTTTAGTATATGTATTTGCAAAGTTTCATAACCACAGCATCAAAAAAAAAATTCTTCATACAAACTTCAATACTCCGTTTCACCCTTTTAGGGGTTGATTTTCAAAATATAAAAAAAGAAATGTCTATTATTTTCTTTAGCTCAGTATATTTGCAAAGTTTCATAACCACAGCATTAAAAAAAAATCTTCATACAAACTTCATTGCTCCGTTTCACCCCTTTAGGGGTTGATTTTTAAAAAATTATGAAATAGGTGTCAATTATTTTTTTAACTGTTGTATATTCGCAAAGTTTGATAATCGAAACATTAAGAAAAAAATTTTTTTCATACAAACTTAAACGCCCTTTTTCACCCCTATAGGGGATGAATTGGGCATACCCCTTTCTAAGTGTACGTCCGCTTTTTGGTATAAAACTTTTGTCCAAATTTGACGTTTGTAGCTTAAGCGGTTTAGGCTGTAGGTTGATCTGTTAATGTTGATGCGTTGATTCTTCACTCTATTTAACCCTTTCAGGGGTGGATTTTCAAAAAATAATGAAACAGGTATCTAATATTTTTTTTAGCTTATTACAATAGCAAAGTTAAATAATCGAAGTATTAGGAAAAAAATAATTTTATACAAACTTCAACACTCCGTTTAACCCCTTTAGGGGTTGATTTTCAGAAAACAAAAAAATAAGTGTCAATTATTTTTTTTAGCTTAGTATATCTGCAAAGTTTCGTAGCCACAGTATCAAAAAAAAAATCTCCATACAAACTTCAATACTCCGTTTCACCCCTTTAGGGGTTGATTTTCAAAAAACAAAAAAATAAGTGTCAATTATTTTTTTTAGCTTAGTATATCTGCAAAGTTTCGTAGCCACAGTATCAAAAAAAAAATCTCCATACAAACTTCAATACTCCGTTTCACCCCTTTAGGGGTTGATTTTCAAAAAACAAAAAAATAAGTGTCAATTATTTTCTTAATCTTAGTATATTTGCAAAGTTTCATAACCACAGCATTAAAAAAAAAATCTTCATACAAACTTTATTGCTCCGTTTCACCCCTTTAGGGGTTGATTTTTAAAAAATGTTGAAATAGGTGTCAATTATTTTTTTAACTTTAGTATATTCGCAAAGTTTGATAATCGTAGCATAAAGAAAAAAAAAATTTTCATACAAACTTAAACACCCCTTTTCACCCTCTTAGGGGTTGAATTGGGCAAATTCCTTTCTTAGTGTGCGTCCGCTTTTTGATATTAAACTTTTGTCCAAATTTGAAGTTTGTAGCTTAAGCGGTTTAGGCTGTGCGTTGATCTGTCAGTCAGTCACGACCTTCACTTTTATATATATTGATAGGCTTGCGTTTTACCTTCGCATCGTCTTGCCTGATGTTGAGAAATCATGGAGACAAAGGAATCTGATAGTACCTACTTATGATTGCCGTGAAAGAGTGCATGTCTCGCTTTAAATTATCTTTATTTTGAGGGGGAACGCAATTTGGAAAATAGTAGTTTGCGCTGAAATGTGACCTCGTATACCTGTATGTATCTTCAGAACTTCTTAGCAGTTATTGTTCATCATTATTTCAAATTGTATTAAAATGAACTGGTTGCCTGCATATTCTGGGTGTCGCAGACCTGTTATGTGCAAACGTGACGTTTAACATCAGGCGTGCTGTTTGCTCGTCTCGTCACTGAATATAGTACTTAAAAAAAAATCAAGAAGTGTTTTTTTATTCGACCGATTAAGCTCACTCAAATTATACCTACAGACGTAGGTAAATGTATTTTTTCGGTAAAATACTTTTATTTTTACTTAATTACTTTTAATTAAATTACTTTTTTGGACTCTGAAACGGAGACTTTACATAGCTCAGTGAAAAATATGAATAAGATAGCGCACATTCTTTTTTACCCACTACAGAACCTACTCTAAGCGTGTCACAACAAACACTTGACCATTTCTTTTCCTAATCACTATAAAACAATTATTTTTTCATATAAATACTACTAGTTTTAACATAAATGCATCAGTTACATTCTACCTGTAGTGTAAAATTAACACAATGCATCTTGCAATCATATTTGTTGTGGGGATCCTGGGACACCTGTCCACTGGTAAGGAGGTTTAGACTTTCCATCCTGGAAAACCTTACTTCGTAACTGAGCTTGATCCAGACTATTTAGATTTTAAACTATGCTACGAATAATATGTGCAAGGTTGTGGGTGTGTTTAGATATTTGTTACTTACTCTATTACGCAAAAGCGAGATTGGGATTACTTGGACCCTAGATTAACTGTGGGCCTAGCACAACTTTGACGTACTTAAAAATACGTAGCGAGTATTCGATAGAAAAGTGTACGCCATTTACACCCGTCAGAAGCATACTTGACAGTCGTAAATGGCGTGCACTTTTCTATCGAAAACTCGCTAAGTCGCTACGTATTTTTACGTCAAACTTGTGCTAGCCCTACTGTTAGTTTTTGTAACAAAAAATATAACAGTTCCTGCAGTTTCTCCTGTGGGTAAAACCGCGGCGCTCAGCTAGTTCACCTTTGTATTATTGAATGTTACTTTTCCTCTTTTGAGTTTGAAATGCACCAGACATTTGTCTGCAACTTTTCACCGGGCGCTTCAGATTTAGGATAAGTTTCTGATTTCAGGATCAAAGCTCAACCGGCTGATTGCCCTGCTCTCTACCATCATCCTATATATTTCCAGGAACACCCCTGGAGAGTCCATCAACAGACTTCAGCCAGTTCTTCGACCAGCGTATTATCGGCGGGAACGACGCCGCGAAGGGTTCGTCTCCGCACATGGCGGCGCTGGTCATAGGGATCACCTATAAGGCACTGGTCTGCGGCGCTTCGATCATTGGGAAGAAATGCTTGCTCACCGCCGCGCATTGCATCCCTGAGAACTGGGATGGAGGACTTCTAGAGTGAGCAGGAAAATATGTTAGGCTGTGGCTTGCTTGGCTGTGGGCTATTTGAACCATTTGCCAAGTTAAACCCAATCTACAAGGTCGTATTTTTTTGTGCCTAAAGACTTTAGCTACTATTTCTGATTTAGTAGTTATACCACGGGCATTCTACTTTCCTATTCTATTGTATTCATCTTTCACTCATTCCTATTAATTGTGTTCATTCTATAAAAAAAGTGAATGATTGGATGTCTGTTACCAATGCAATTTGGTATGAATGTACCTTGTACGTGCTCCAGGAACATTTCCAGGAGCACAACTTTACTACCCCAGTATAAAAATAAATGAAAAAGTTTGCATATTTCTCAATCACGCCAAAAAATGCTGAACAGATTCGGATGACAATTGTGACACAGTTTAAACCTTGGATTTCCATAATTAGTGGTTCCTGCAGAACAGCGGGAGAAACCGCGAGAACCTATTAGATTATAGATATCATATTAACTGTCTTGTTTGTTTTTCTTCCCAGAACTTTCCACGCCAGAACCGGCAGCAACACCTGGCACAACGGGGACATGGTAGAGCTAGATAGCCACACAAACCATCCCGAGTACGACCATATCAACATCAAGAACGATGTCGCAGTGATAGTCACCAAGTTCGAGATTGAGCTGAACGAGAAGGTCGCGATCATTGCGCTGGACTTCGAGCGCGTACTCGGCGGCGAGGAGTGCCTGATCAGTGCATGGGGGTCGCAAATGGTAAATACAAAAAATCGTGAGGAAACCTGCATACGTCGGAGAAGGAATTCAATGGCGTATGTGTATACCAGCAATCCGCACTTGGCCTGCGGGGTGGAATAAGGCCTAATTACCCTTCGAGGGTAGACCTGTATGACCTGTATCCCAGCAGTGGGAGGATTACAGGTTGCATATGATGATGATGGTTCTTAAAACGACCGACAGGCGTAGAACTACAGCTTAGCTAAATGTCAGGCATGTGTTCGAAGATGTGGTCGACGCAGCTGGCAGATTGTAGGCGGTATATAGTATTTATTAGTCAACAAAGATGAAAGCAATTTTTTTTATAAAATGTATCTAACTATACTCGTATGTGTAAATGTAGTAAAACGGTACATTATGCTTTAGTTTTCTCACAGTATTTATACGGTAACGTAAGCTACTTTGACGCATATTTTTTACTGCTTATCCACCTTAATAACCTAAGGCCGTTAAATACAACTGAAGTTTCTGGGCTAATGCAACAGTATTAATAAGTCAAAATATCTTTTAACCGACTTGAAAAATCTAAGTTTATTGCAAACAAAACCTTCATGCTTAACCTACCTCCGTAGTCGGTTCAACACTTCTACCTATATGTATTTGTTTTGTAATATTCCAGGTCTGGGGCCCCGTTTCTGACAAACTCCAGTACCTGTACCTGAGCACCATAAGTTACGAGGAGTGCGCCGAGTTCGCGAAGGCAGCCTCCTCGGCGTGGTGGGCGCCCAGTGTGCACGAAATACTCGAGATCTGCACCTTACACTCGCCTGGATTTGGCTTGTGTCATGTGAGTGTATTGCTATTAAGTTTGTGGCAGAAGAAAAATCCGGGCTGGCAAAACATTATAAACAGCGCCAGTGTTGCAGGTGTTTAGCGGCGGCTTTGCTTATTATCAGGCTGACCGTGTCTGTTTGCCGCTCTTTTATATAAAAAGGAGAATTCTATCACAGTAACAAATGTGTCCGTGGTGTGTATGCGCGAGCCAACGGAGGAGTTACACGAGTCAAATGTGGCGGCACTGTAACTCAGATCATTTCTCATAAAGTTTAGCTACGCTTACCTTACCATATTTACTTACCTACCGACACCAGAGAACGCCATTGATCTCGATCTTGCACTGTCCCTTGCAAGTCGTCGGCTTGAAGTCCCAGGTACCGCTCAGACACCACTGAACCAGATACCGCTGGTTTGACGCTTTGCTATTACATGATCAGTAAATACTAACCTCGTTTGCAGGGCGACTCCGGCAGCGCGCTGGTCAAATTATCCAATAACAAGCAGATCGGTATCGTGTCCTGGGCCATGCAGTTTTGCGCCAATGGGTGGCCAGACATGCATGCCAGCATCCACGGCGCCGCGGATTTCATAAAAAGATTCCTTAAGGATCTCCATTAAAGATGAGGGATGGAGGAGGGATGGAGGATGTTGCTGTTATCAATGCAATCCATTTAGGATTGCATTGATAATTTGATACTTCCTAAGTGATTTTCACTTTGTGGAATTGTATTATGCGACACATCTATACCTACTTTATAATGTAACCTAGGGTGCCGAAGGAGCCTGTGGTATAGGTTATTGTTATTTGTAATGTTAAACGTTTAGATTATTATTATTTATTGTCTGAAACAGTTTTGTGGTTTTAATATATCATGTATTGTAATTAGTAATTAGATTTCAAATAAAATTGTTTTAACGAAAAACTTTGGCATTTAATTTCATTAATGCGCCATGGTTTCATCCGCTCCTACCATTGATTTGTTCTTGATAAAAAATACCAAGATGTGTTAATCCAGGGTGCATAATACCTACCTATAGCGTTTTATTATAACTCAACCACATGAAAATATATATTAGGCCCAAGTTTGAAGGCAGATCTAAACTAACTAAAAATATATCTGTCTTTAACATTGCAAGCCATTAGACAGGGATACCAATAGTTTTAGAAAATTTAGATCTGTCTTAAAAAGCCTTCAAACTTGGGCCTATTAAGTTGCTATGTTTTGAATTCAAACAGCTGTTTTAATTGCTGGCTTAATTCATATATCGTGTTAAACCAAATATGAAGAAAAATTCAATGACGTATTTTGACTTTTCCAAGTTTTAAATAATCCATTTCGTAACCACGATTATGATCCCTATGTCCATTGTTTAAAGTTTATATTCGTGTAGTACATAGTAAATAACAATTTGTCGGTCCATCAGCTGAATTTACCAAAACAAAAACAAACAAGTTTTGATTATTCAAAAAGTCGAAAGTGGAATGAAAGAAAAATAAACGAAAACTATTCTTTCTTTAAAAACATATCTAATACGGATGTGAAATGCGTTTTAGTAAAAAAAAGTTAATCGAAACAGCTGAATGACGGTAACCGCTGACATGACCCAGACAAAACAATGGTGATCGTACATGTTCAATGAAAAAACATGCTATCGGAGGGTAGATTTGAAAAATTACGATGCAAGTGCCATTTATACCTTATTGTGCCTTCTTCTTTTTCCGCCACCTTCAACGCACGTGGTAAGTAACATTGTTTTCTATATTTCCCTGAAAAAAATATTTCAAACCGTCAATTCGCAAATTGGTAGATTCCTCTAGTGGTTTGTGAGAGATAAACCATGTTTTTATTTCGTTTTATAGCGTTAATCCTTCAGAATGGACCGCGAGAATACCGCCGCAGGCATCCAAGAGGTCGTTCCAATCCTATTTATACCAAAACAATGCACAAAACTTGAAATGAACTGTGAAATGTCCGACAACGTGTACATTGACCTGTCCATAACGTCGCCAGACACGGAAGGTAACGAAACTTGCATTTATTCGGGCTTTTGCAATGTGAAGCTTATAGAATCTTGCAATATCAACATTTACCCAACTGAAACGTTTGAAGTTGAACAGGAAAACTCGTCAAATTCGTCAATAGACTGCGAGGATATCAATCAGATGCCTGTAGTCTTGTCGGACGCTAATACCTTCCCAACCGACTCTTACAACCAGTCTCAAGTGTGGATAGATCCATCTAGAAGCCCGTATGTGTACAACCACTACGACAGTACGTCTCAACAGACTTACTCTGTCGTTGAAAGCTCGGGCTGCATTACCGTCCAGCAGCATAACACATATATTACTCAGAACGTCTTCAACTATGACCGCAAGTCTCAGTACAAAAATCTTGAAGAAAAGAATGACAGTCTTGACCAAAATAAAATTAAGAAAGTTCCAGAAGCACAAAGCCAGCGAGATTCTCCAGAGATCTACTTTGAGGATGATGAGTCGGAGAGTGAAATGTTTCTATCCCAACTATCTCAGCGGAATAAGAAGACAAGAGATTCCGAGGAGCTCGACTTTGCCAGCATTCAAGGCAAGAATGATGCGCTAAAACAGGTATTTTACAGAGTAATACATTTTACTAACATCAAAGATTAAGTTTTTTTTTTAAACAATAGGTTATGACTTATCTGATGTTAAATGAAGGGTTTTTTATTATTTGAAAGACTTGTGTTTAACTACTGTCAGTTTTATAATATTTCTAATTAGATTTTCTATTTCTAATAAGAGGAAACAAACATACTCAAAGTTTCACATTTATTTAAAGCGCAAAATTTATTGTAAAGTCTGTCATATATATTTTCAAATTATTATTGATTATTGAAAAATATTGATAGTTAAAATATAATTTTATTTAATTTAGGTGGATTTTTAAAATTATTGTGAGATCTGCTTACTATCAGCCAACCGACTTGTTTGTTTCACAAGATTACAAAAATATGTTTAATTTTCAGTTGATGTCAACGGACATTCAGTCGTCATCCAAGCAGCGGAAGACCATCCTGTTTCTCGGAGAAAATTCTACTTCAGGACAAACAATACAAAACATACTGTACACCGATCCAATGGTCAAGTGTTCGGCCATAGAGGTGGACCATGAAGTTGTTATTGGTCAGTATACTATACTATATTATACTATACTAGTATACTGCGTGGTGGAATACGGCCTATCACCCTTCCAGGGTAGACCTGCCTGTATCCCAGCAGTAGGAGGATTTAAGGTTGAGGATGATGATATACAGGGTTATATGGAAAGGGTATGCTAAGCCGAAAGGGGCTCATAGTACTCATCATTATGAACAACTTTTACTATGAGACCAAACCTATGATATGATATTTTAGATTTAATTAACGGTGGAGAGTTTTTAGTTTTGAGGACCTTTTTTATTCTATGAAATGAAAATAAAAATAAATATCAGACAAGTTTTCAGCTTTCAAGACAAATTCAAAGCAATTTTTTTGACTAGGTTTTTCCAGTCTAACGATCAACCTTTCATTTCCAGAAGAAGCCCAATCCTCAACACCAAAGAAGAAAAAATACCAATGCGACAAATGCAAGCAAATCTTCGAGCAAATTTCAGCCTTCCGTCAACACATGGTCGGGAACCACACCAACTATAAGGTCCAGAATAAAGATTATGTCTGTCCTGAATGTGGCAAGAAGTTCTCAAATAATCTCAAGTATGAAATGCACTGCCTGGGACACGGAGACCCGGATCTAGAATGCCCTAAGTGCCACAAAGTGTATGCTTCAAAAAACAACTTAAAAATTCACATGAAGATTCATACTCGAAAGTTTCCTTGCCCGTATTGCTCGAGGTCGTATGCCTCTTCCGAAACTTATAAGGCTCACTTAAAGGTTCATTCGAAATTCGTGTGTCAGTTTGATGAGTGCTACTTTATAGCCAATTCGGAGTCGAGGCGTGATGATCACCATGATGATCATATTGATGACTACCGTGTTGGCGACCATAACAATAATGATTACCATGTTGATATTGACAATGACGGTGATGATTATCAGGTTAGTGATGATCAGAACGATCACGGTAATAATGATCATATTGATAAGCATCTCAATATCAAAGAGTCGAGCGACACTGAAATCGACAAGTCGTTCTTGAATGATTTCAGTGAAGATTTCGAACAAGATCTGATAACTACAGAATGTGAACTAAAGACCGAATTGTCGGGAGAACTAAATAATGAACACGAAGACGAAAGGGTCATAATTGTAGTGCAAAGAAATAAAAGTGGAGAAGTAGAGAGCAATGAAAAAGAAGAAAAGAAAAATGGAAACGAAGTGAAGAGAAATGAAAACGAAGAAACCGAAAGAAATAAAAATGCAGAATCGGAGATAAATGATATGGCTAGTGTAGAGGAAAATAATGATCAAGACGAGAGGGTGAAAAGAGCTGATTCAGTGATAGCGAAGGTTATGTCCAACAAGATATTTTTACTGAATTCTAAAACGGCGAAGAAACATGCGAGAAACAATAAGGTAAAAAAAGTTTCTTCTAACAACCTAAATTAGCATTTTGGTCAGTATTTAATAAACTTAACTTAGTCAGTTCGATATTATATTATTATTGATAAAGAACCGTGGACCTAAAAATGTAATTTTTGTTTTTTGTATGGTTTTATTTGTATTGGTACTTACTTTCCCGAATATGGCAGGGGAGTCAATTCAGAGGTCGCAAACATTCTTCAAGTCGAATGAATTATTTATTAATTATAATATTTCTTAAAGTATACACTTTTTTAAACAGTATTTAATCTTTTGGCATTGTTTTTATGATTATAATTTTTCCATGTTTGTGTGTACATAGATGACAAATATTTTTAAACAATATTTTCTTATTTTGGTAGCTTTTGTGGCTGACAAGCGGTCAAAGTGCGTCTAATTCGGCCATTTTAGGTAAACAAATATTCTTAACTTGTTTCCGCTTACTCGCTTGATTGCCTTGTAGGCTTGCCCTAGTTTCAGGTTTTTGAACGCCCAAAAGTTTTCCATATGCCCATGAAATTTCTTCTCGCTTCATTCATAACTATCATCTAGAAATTATGTTAATTCATTGTAACTATAGTTGTCGGCCTGTTTGGCTCAGCGGTAGTGTATCCGCCTTATAAGCCAGAGGTTCCGGGTTCGATTCCCGGGCAGATGTTTGAATGATGAATTTAAATATCTGTTCTGGGTCTGGGTGTTAGTTGTCCTTGTCTTTGTGTGTGTTCCATGGCATCCCCGACACAGGATTTATTCCTAGTGGGGAGCTATGAGTGTGAAACGTTTATTATTTATTTTAGCTTTCTTAATTTAAAAGTTAAGACTTTTTATTCGTTAGATATGTCGCACCGCACCGCATTTACTCAATTTTGCCCAATCTACTCTTGATTTTCTTCTTATCGCTTAGTTTAGTGTAAATGATGGCCTGTTTGCTTTGCTCTGTGGTTTCCCAACCAGTTACTTAAACGAGTCACTCTGTTACTCACTGGGACTCAACTAAATTGACCAAACCTTTCCAGTCATTTGTTTCTGGTTCTCAAGTCATATATTTCTGGTTTACAAGTCATTTATTACTGGTTCAGAAGTCATTTATTTTTGGTTCAGAAGTCATTTGTTTTTGGTTCTCAAGTCATTTGTTTTTGGTTCACAAGTAATTTCTGCCTATTTAGTCTTTCCTTATCTTTTCCAGACTTGCCAAGTGTGCTCCAAATCATTCGACCGCGTGGGAGACTTGAAGCGGCACCTTATAGAACACATCGTCAAGTCAACTCTGGCTAAAGCAGTTAGCAGCAACCAGGGTACACTCAATATTAACTGCGAGGTACGTGTATTTAGTTCTATGTTCGTAAAAAGTTAAGAGATTCATCTGCAGAATCAGCCAACTTGTGGTATAAAGTGCAGATAAGTTGTAGCTGACGGGATGTGTTATGCGTGAAAACAATAAACATAGAGATTATTTACTATTTATTGCGTTATAAGTAGTTGGCCCGAAACAAAGCATATTTTAGTAATAACAGGTTTATGTTAAGTTTGTTTATGTTAACATTAATCTTAACTTCATTTTTCAAACGCCTATCGTATCAGTAGAGAAATCATGTGCAACGGCCTTAGTCAAAAGCTAGTTTTAATCCCAAGCTAAGCGAACTTGTCAGCTTTGACCACATCGTCACTTAACATCAGGTTAGCATTTTCTATCGTTTCATTATGGGTACTTGATACTTGTAACACTAGAGGAGTCAGGGATACGTTACTGAACCTTTAAAACTTTATTAACAGCCCTTTTGAAGAACCCCATGTTATAGTAACTCGGAAATACCGCAGATGCTCGTCCCATATTTTTTCCACATTTAAGTACTACTTTCCAGATTTGCCAAATGGAATCCTTCAACACAATCGACAAGTACAAGGCTCATCTTCGCGAACACGCTAAGCTGACCCTTTACAAGTGCACCTTCTGCGACAAATCGTTCAGCGATTCCAGCAACTTCTCGAAACACAAGAAAATTCATGGCGTCTCCTACTTCCAATGCGACTTGTGCCACCGGAGATTCCACTCCAAAGTAATGATCTCAAAGCATATTGAGCTACACAACAAGAATAAGCCTCTGCGATGCAAACTGTGCCATCGATACTTCCACTTTGAGTCTATGCTGAAAAAGCATGTTAAGAGCGTCCACAGCAAACCCACCTCTTCGAGGTTTCCATGCAGGTTTTGCGGAGGTGACTTCAAGACTTTAAAGGATAAGTGGGATCACGAATGGTTTGTCCACAACATCAGAAAGATGATTGTCGATTGTCTGGTCTGTGGAGCCAAGTTCAGGAAGTTTTCACAGTTGAAGAAGCATTGCTTGGAGGAACATGAGATGGACATCCCGACACAGAAGAAGCTTCTCAGAAGGAAGCGTATGCCAAAAATGATCTACGTCATAAAAGACTAGATATTTGAAACGTTTTCAAGGCTGGCCCTTGATCGTGAAGGACGTTGATAGTTTGCTAAGTACAAAGTAGTAGTAGTTTAAAACTTTACAAAAGTTGAAAGATCTCTCTAAGAGGCGCTATCAAATATGTATTTTTTGTTTTTTACTTGTGTTAGAATAGACGATTTTTTATTGAACGTGCCAAGAATTTTATATTGACTTTTTAATGTATTACAAATCAAAGTCTAAAAATTACAGAAAATTATGTATGTATTTTGATAACAACTGTATATTTTGTCAACGCAGATAAATAGATTTTATTTTAGATACTTTATTCACTATATGAAATCAACAAACAAAGTATAACGATACTGAAGTTTATTTTTGAAAAAATTTGTTAATTATTCTGTCAAATAAATTCCAATTAAACTTAAAACTTCTAAGTGCTATCAACCAAAAGGGTGCAAATTGTATTTAAATAAGACTGAAAAGAAACTAAAAGAACTGCATAGGTAAGTTTATTTTATAGTATTAGTTTTACGCTATAAATAGCTTAAAAACTAAAGCAGAAATGTATTTTTTTGTTTCCAAAATCAATTGAATTTAAATGTCTGTGGTAATATTTTAGGATACAAAGGAACACAAAAACACCTCATATAATGTACTAGTGATTTTTTTAAACTAAAAAAAAAACAGAAAAATGTTTGTCACTTCTGATAAAAGTCATCACTTTGGGACATATTTTTGTATGTAAGTATATTTTTGTAAAGTACCTTCCCCTTTTTTGCAAATGTATTTCATGTTTCAATGTTACTTATACAGTAAATAATGTAAACATATTTATTTATACTTAGTTGCAAAATATGTTTATCGATAAGTATCACTTTTATATGGAAGCTGTCTGGTGCCAAGTTTTTTACTGTGATTTCATTTAAGTAATTTCACGACTTGTTTACATTGTTGAAATTATATGCTTAAATACATTAAACAAAGTCACAGATAAGAATAACAAGGATGACTCAAAGCTTATCGTAATCGAAGGCGTAGTAACATATATTGTTAATTAAAATACTTACCTCATTATTATTATTACCTATAATAATTTTTTATACGTGTTTAGAAGGCATATACGTGTTTTTCGTTACTTTTTTCATTAAACTTGTTCTTTTTATATCGACTATGTATTATTTTATCTTAAAAAACCTTCATTCTAATCATATTAATCCTCTATCTTTGTTTGGATTAGTAATCAGATGCGTTATACATTTTAGATATTGAGTTAGTAACTCATTGGCAGTTAGAAGTTATTGTCAGCCTTAAGGTCTGTGCTTTAGGTCCCAATTAACTCAATGACGCCTAAATCTGTTTAGTTAGACCTTAAAACACCTACGCAACCAGGGTTTTATAAATGCTGCTTTTAAATGCTCTGACAACATCTCACTGACGCGAAATGTCACCTGGGAAAACAAGAAAAACATTTTAAAACACTCATTAGGTAAGCCACGTTTGTAAGTACGACCCTAAAATTGTAGCGTTACAGAATTAATTAGGTCACCATGTCACCTAGCCTGTAAACTAGGGACCTAGTATTGAATTCTGTGCATTATCGACCGGCCCTCGGCACCTAGATATAACTACGAGAACGAGAGCTATTCTAAACAGAACAGCATGTTCTTCGTCCAAACATCTCACGTCTGAATTCCGACGTCTGCACAATACATCGTTCTGTGCGAACAGTTCGAATAACATAGGGCGTAGTTGTGATGCAATGGTGCTGGAAAAGCTGGAACTACGCTATGGCCGCGACCACAGACCACACGTTGTTGGTCGTATTTGTTGTGGTGTAGGTATGTGTGTTGGATCCAATGATCCAATACGCCAATGTCTGGATCAATCTTGGAGCCTGATCCAAGTAACGGTACAAATCTGTCTGCATTCTGCTCGAATACCTCAACTGAAGTAAGTATGTTTTTTGCATAAATATTTGCAGACTGAAGAATCAAACCTATCCTACTGCGACAGCACTTTCCTTCTACACAAAGAAGTTGAAAAGTGAAGAGGCAAACATCGGACTTGCAGAGGTAAATAGTCTGCACTAAACAAAAGCCAGTAAGTCTATTCACCAAATTAGTGGACTAGGGCGAGGAAGCCGTAGGTATGTACAGAATAGACGTTTCGTGAAGGGAAACCCGCGCCCTTGCCGGCCAATTATCAGGATTGTAGAGCCGACTATCACACACCGAACACATTGGCGTATTGGACCCAACACAGCAATGTTGCAAATACAACCAACGTGTAGGCGCGGCCCTAGTAGCTTGGCCACAGTGTTGTAAACAAATTGTGTACACAAGAACAAGATCGGCGTGTCCGGGGGCGGCGCGCGCATGACCTTGCGGCGCATGCGCCCGCGATGCGCGCTGGCGGCCGGCCCGCCGCGCCGCCGCCAGTCCGCGACCAGGCGCCGCGGCGGCTACGTCTCGTGCGCTTCCTACGCCACCACGCGCTACAAACAACAAAAATCAATCGTTCATTAAATAAATTCTTCGTTTCTCACTGAACCGAATACAATTTACTCGTGTGCTGTACTCGTGAATGTTGTTTCTACACTAGCTGCCGACGTCCATCGTCTCGGATGATAAGGTCTGTATTAATGGCGATAATCTCATGAGCCGTCACGTTTCGACAATTCAATGTGCTGTTAATAGTTCGAGTCCATACAGGGTTTGTTTGCATGTCTGTTTGTTTGTGCAGCTCGCTAGCAATACGATCGTCGTTAGATTTTATTGCTCTTTAGTAATGGACTCGTTTTTACGATTCGGATTAGGATTTGCACTTAAGATTCCGATAAAACTGAAACGTTTTCTTTGTTGGAATGATTATTTATTTAGTCTACTGTAGAAAATAGAGGCCACACAGCCATGTGTATAACGTGAAACTAAACAGAAACCAATAAACATACATTTCTTCGAATTTACAGAAAATGTTTCACACCTCTGATTAAACGTCAAAAATAATGACAGATCAATCAAGAGCATCTCAGTCTCGGGAGAAAGAACTTTATTCCATTAAAAAAAGCTTCAAAAAGCATTCCTTTCTATGTTGCCAGTGTTAAAAATAGCTGAAACATTTCAGCACTCCACCTGTTTAACGTTAATCGATCGACATAAATCATTGCAAAATCATATTCCTTTGATGAAATACCAGTGCTATGGTTTGAAGCTGAAATATTATTTCGATTTCTTTCGCTGATATGACGCACCAGTACTGAAGCTACTGAGATACCTAAAACCTGATTACTTTTATAAAAGCATATAATATACATAAACAATAAAGATGGATATTTGTTTGAGACGAAATTATACGCATTTTTTTACATTATTGTGTTGAAATATCATTATGATACCTACGCTATACCATGCATGTACTTTCCTAATTAATTAATTAGTTTTGTATGTTTTAAGAGAGTAGGTATCTATACCTTGATATTAATAGCACTTACCTACCTAATGTATTGTATTTGTTATGTATCGGCAAGCACCTGATTCAAAGTTCAATAGCTACAATTTGTTTTTATTGTTTACCCGATTAGGTCATGCCAACTAATACAACATCATTTGTACTTATTTTCTGCTGGTACTCAGAATGAAATCATTATGAGAAAAGTGAGGTAAGTTATATCTATGCCTATACCCAGCAGCGGGATAGAGCGGGCTGTGGATGATGATGATGAGATAAGTTAAGTAGGTTTTGACAAACGACGAATCTTGTAGAGGTATATAAAAATGAATCGCTGTTCGTTTGGCTCCATTTGGCTCGCTATAACTCGAGAATGGATGGACCGATTTCGCTAATTTTGATCTTAAAATTTGTGAAAGTTCAGGGAAGGTTAAGAAGTTAAAAAAAACAGCGGGTGAAACCGCCGGGTGGCAGCTAGTTAAAAATAAATAACGTAAATAATGTTTTACACTCATAGCTCGCCACAAGGATTCCCTATGTCGGGGATACCATGAAACACATACAAAGACAAGGACAACTAACATCCAGACTTATTATTAGCAGGTGTTAAAATTCATCATTAAATCATCTCCCCGACCGGGAATCGAACTCGGGACCTCTTGTTCATAAAGCTGACGTTCTACCACTGAATTGCACCGGTCGTAGACGAATGAACATGAGTCGTCTAGGACCCACCCACAGTCACGAGTTTGTAAAAATCAAAGCAATTTCGTCGTGCATTATGTTTTCGTTTTTCAATAAATTTCAACATCACACAAATATTGTAATCGCGAAAATTTGTCTGTAATATTGTTACTCCTACACGCTGAAATAGCTGGACGAAATTGGATGAAATTTCAAATAGAGAGAGAGTTTATACCCGGGACTCACGATACTTTTATCATTATTACCGTTTTACAGCCAAGCGCGGATGAAACTGCCTGCGCAGGTGCGCAGCTAATGATGGGTCTCCTTTCTATTTTATACTTACCTGCATCCCGCGGTTACACCCGCTATCCTACAAAAAAGGACCGCGTAAGTAACCTATGTTACCAATACAGGTTTATAAGGAAAGAGTATCATTTTAAGCCTAAAAGCCTAAGCCGAAAAGTTCTCATTTTACTCATCATTTTGAACAACTTTTACTATGAGATCGACCTGCAATTCAGCCTGAAAATCGCGGAAAAAATGAGCTGTTTTCCAGCTGATTATTTTTTGCGATTTCAGGGTTGGCCCCATATAATATAGTAAAAGTTGTTCATAGTGATCAGTACTAAGCGTCATTCGCGGCTTAGCATAGCCTTTCTTTATAACCCTGTATAAGCTCCATACCAAATGTTATCCAAATCCGTTCAGGTATTTTTGTGTGATTAAATAACAAACATTCAAACATACAAACTTCCACATTAATAAAATAATATTTGCAGGAAGTTGGTAGGATATGGTAGAGCAAATGCACTCAAAAACATGTAGCAATAGCAAACAGTATGTAATTACCGAGAAGGTATACTCGTAATTATTCGAAACCAGCTCGCAACTGGATAATGAGTTGTAGCGGTGGTAATGAACTCGCCCGAGCTCGTTAGGTTGTATCAGTATTCGTACTGTATCTATAGTAGTATCGGTAAACGTCACGTTAAAATAGTACGTAATTATGCACTTTCGAACATACAAAAGGTTAAAAACTCTACGTACAAAAACGGCTGGATGTTACATTGGCGAGATGAAGCATGTACCTAATTGGCCCATTCTCCTAGCCATTATTAATCTTTATTAATTCAGGATATAAGCTACTTCCGTACCAAATTTCATCCGAATCCGTTCAGCCATTTTTTCGTGATTGAGACATACAAACTCTCACATTTATAATATTAGTAAGATTATAAATGTGAAAGTTTTTTTAGTATTCCATATTTATTAATTAAATGCTTTTGCATAAAGCAATAGGCAACAGCTGTTTTAGGTTTTTAGGCTGTAAGTAAGTTTCTCCAAAAAAGTAAAAGTGTGCTTAAAAAAATTGTTGCAAAATACCTCTAATAAAACTAATCGAGCTCTATAAACTCCGCGTATTTTCCGATTAGCAACGCCCTGTAGGTACATTAATCCGTTTTCAGCTTCTGCATTTATCCGGGATCAATAGATTATAATAACCAATAAACTTACCTAAGATGTTTTTACCTAAATGTTTTTTTTATTTCATCTTACCAACAAATTAACAAATTTCGTCTAGATCAGTTTAGTCAAAATTTTAGAAAAACAGAGACTTTCGCATTTATTCCAGTGATATAGGGTACATTACAGCTAACTGTAATAAATTTCCAGGGTTTTCCAGGGCTAACTATTACACCAGCAACATGCTCGTTAGCATATCATATTTCTTTTTATCGCTTCTTGGCATAGAAAGCCACCATTTGTAATTTTACACCCACTTTAAATTACCCCATAACGCTGTTGTAATTACGCTTACGACCAAGTATCAACTTTACATCGTCTTTTAGAGGCTTTAGGACTGTTGTAAATACCTCTTATTTAGTTAATGGCCACTAAAAGCTTTGAGTAAGGCTGGCCGCACACTGGCTGCTGTCGCGTGGGCGTAGTAGCCAGTGTAATAACGGCTTTGCCAATGTGCCTTGGTATAGATAGATAAACTCTTTACTGTTCACACCAGACACACCAATTACAAACAAAAGAATAATACTTAACGCTTAAAACTAATGCAACAACTGGCGTTCTTTTCGCTAAAAGCGATCTTTTCCAGGCATTGAATTCCAGGCATGAAATTACAATCACACGTAAAACTAGCGGTTTCTAATAATATAAATACGAGTAAAAATTAAAATGTCATGTAACATTTGTCTCGTATTTATAATCTTCAATTTTAAATGCTGTTAAAATTAGCTTTATTTCATTTGTAAAAAATCTTTTCTGAACATGTCGAGGTGATCGCGGTGTAGATGGACCTAGGTACATTTCTTTAAAGTACTAAGTAACACACTATCATCTACTCGTATCTCATCGTTCAAACAATAATAATGAAAGTAAATGGCAAAACATAGACCTAACAAAATGTAGACTAAATATATAGTTGCCCTTCGTTGTAAAAATAGTTAGCCTTGAAGCAACTAATCGTCCCTAAGTACACCGCGTGCGAACAGCCTTTAGCATCGGTTAACAGCTAAATCTCCAGGGACAAATTGTGTAGGAACTGGGGCCCTATTCAGACCCTAGTTCACTAAGAAAAATGGCCACCTAAATCCCGCTAAAAGAATGATGAATTCACTTAAAGTACGGAGCATACTGATATTACCAAAAAGTACGATGATTGCACCAGTTTATGATAGTTGTCACCGTAAAAACTAGGTGGCAAAAATGGCCATTTTCTCAGTGTTCCTACTGGGTTTCTGGGGTGAAGGCTATCTTTGTCACTCTCATTAAAATATCATGACAGTGAGAGAGACTAAGATAATCTCTGCCGCCAGAATAGGGAACCAAAAGCCAGTAATTCAAGTAACCAGTACCAGTACAGTCAGTACACGTAATGAGCCCGGACAATGGATGAATCGAACAGATGATCTAATTCCTCCAGCGCTTTTCAAATGGAATTGGATTAAAATTGAGTTACGATGAAGAGATGTGCAAATGGAATTGACTTGGCATAATCAGATTAAGTAGGGAATGGACACAGGGTTTCTCCGAATTCAATAGAAACTTTTATAGCAATTTTCACAAAACTTAGTGTTTGCCCAAAAAATGGTACGGAAACACATTTGCCTCGCATCTAAAACATGTTAGAAAGTTTATTCGTACGTACTCAGGGTCAATTTTAATTCATCAAAAACTCTCGTAGTTTAGGAGAATATTTGTTTGGAAAATACATCAGTGGCTCTATCAATCAATTTCACTTCACAAATCTATAAAATCTAACAGTTTCTCTAGGCGTGGATAAATATAACCATAGGTAGTAGGTATCTACGAGACTAAAATTATGTAATAATATAATCAAAGCAAACATCATATTCAGACCTTATCTCACTTTACTTAACCTTTCTGCCAATGCCGATATTCTAATCAGACTTTCACCTAAAAGTAAAGACTTATAATGACCTTTTTACGATCTCATGTAAAACTATCACGAACAAAAAGTCGTACCTACTTTGAACCTTATAAAATCGTCCCAACTGGTCAGTAACTGTAACTACCTCAAACCGGATTCTCTGCGACACTGATACACTATCACTAGCGGCTATCAGACGCATAGCCAGCGGATTTAGGTCCTTATCACTGCCATTCATCCCGCTTGTTTAGTCGGCCATTCATCGCTAATCTAATAGAAGACGGATGATATCTTGGTAGGCAGTGACTCAGTGCTGTGGGAATTGGACAGATTTTTGAGACTGATTCACAAGTAGACAGAATTTAATACCTAGTCTTGTAGAGAAGTTTTTATTTGTAACTTTAACTCATTTAACGTATTCTGTGATATAACTTCTCGAAACAATAGCTGACGCCCGAAACTTTGTAGGTACCTATCTGATTCGAGGCGCTGCGTCCCGCGGTTTTACCCGCATTTTCCGGGATAAGAAGTAGTCTATGTGTTAATCCAGGTTATAAGCTACCTTCTTACCAAAATTCATCTAAATCCGTACAGCCGTTTTAGCGTGCAAGAGTAACAAACATACTCACACACTTTTACTTTTACAACATGAGTGAGATATGTCGCAATTTTAGCCAAATTCGTCAATCTGTTCTCAAGCGATGCGTTTACCAACAAACAACATTATTTATATAGACTGAAATAAATGATTGCCAAAAAAAAGTGAATTATATAATGACAGAATGGCATGACTTTATTCTTGAACAAACTATAGTACCACAACAAATGTCATTCAAAATTGTTCAGGCGTAGCTGATAACACTGTAAACACTGGTAACAAATAACATTTTACTTCCTGCATTGCAACCTTCCTCTTTGATTTCTCTGTGCGCATCTCCTTAATAAAACCAAATCATTTATTCGCAAGAACCACTCTGGAAGCTGCTGTATTGCTGGAAGAAATAGATCACAGACGGTTTAGTATTATATGTAGGTACCGGTACCTTATTTATTATGTGGTAGGTACAGGTAAAATTTCGCGCGACTTGATAAGTGGAGCGCATCCTCAGTGACAAGTATCTCGACCTTTTCGTCACCGTAAGCACTTATCTATTACTCCTCCTACTCTAAGCACTATTATTCTCTGAAGTTGAAGTTCGGCAAAAGCCTCCATTCAAAAGCTATCTGACCCAGCCCAAACCTCCAAGTTACAAACTTCGTCGACTGGGGAGTAGGGGCTAACGCAAAAAAAAAATCCCAATTCACCTTTCCAAGATTGAATTTAACAAAGTAACTCCAAGGTCTTAAAATCTAATTTCCACGAAAATTGAGTACTCTTTCACATTTCCCGTAATACTACGAAGTTAGTAGCGCTTCGTTAATTTGTTTAATTAAATTGGCGAAGCTGAGACAGCGTTTATTCGATTCATTCGCTTTGTCGATCGACTTTCGCGATTCGATGAGTAATTTGATGTCACTTGACATAAATGTCGATTGCCAGTTCATATTTAGTGTCTATTTCTGTTTCTCATTATTTTTCCTATTTAAGAATTCAAATGGAGGAAAAACATGACAGAAATCATTTGCCTCATAAAATCAATTTATAGCGGTGATAGTTCAGTAGTTGGCACGTTCGAGTTTCAACGTCGGCGGGTTCAAATTCCAACTGAACTTGAGCTCTCGGGGAGGAAACCTTAGTAATGGTATAGCACATTCTAGTTCTCGCACTTTGTGCTATCTCTTATTTCTACTGTCTAATTTCCTTTGGTTTGGTCGATAAAGTGTTATTGTATTGTGCTCGGCCGGCTAGCCACCACCCACCACTCGTTCACCAATCTTTGCTTACTTCCTCCAAAGTGCATTCCTATTTAAATTTAGGTTTGTTTAACGTCTTCAACCTCACTATTTATTACAGCAGGTATTTAATATACACACCACACTGTTTTCTATTTTACTAAGTCGTGTAATGAATTAATTTGTAACTTCTAATTAACTGCAGCTGTGACCTCTCTTCCGTTAGCGAACATTTGGCCTACTTTTCAGATGACATTTTACGCAGCGTTGCCAATTGTCTCAAATTTGACGGTACGTCCCGATTTAAACGGTTTTATTTTTTTTAAAACAAATTGAAATGTATTGTAACGAATTTTAATTAAAAAAAACACATACCCAATTCCCAAATAAAAGAATAAGTAATACAACACTGATTCAAACCATAAAAAATGTCACAAAGTCATAAAAATCCTGGTTTTTTACTCAAAAGTCGAAATGCTTCAAAATCTTGTTTGAAAACCTTGCTACGCTGACGTAGCAACACCGCGCACCTAGCAATAGGTAAGTGATCCCAAGGATCGTGCCACATATCCGATGACCCGTGAGTGCGTGGCGTGGGCGCTAAGTGAGCAGTGACCCACGGCTTCAATGTACCGTGAGCTCGCATATTTATGGAGCGGGTAACGCGCCGGATGGCTCCATAATCAACCCCTGAGGGTGGCGTGCTTCGTAAACGATAATAGAGATACTAATGATTAATGTGATGCCTCAAGACTTATTCTGTTTAGCATAAAAGTCACTGCGTCGGTTGCGAGACGAGGTAGCTATACGCGTTTACGATTGGCCGGCTCTAAGTGCTAGCCAATTACTAAAAATACACTATGGTTCAACCTTTTTTCGTTCAGACAGTTTTTCAGCGCTGACTCTACATCGTTTTCAAAAATCTTTGCCCTTCACAGTTTCAATTCGTTTGATCTCTACACTAATCAACCACAAGCCGCGTACTGTACCCACTGATTAATTACAGCGCACAAAATACCTACAATCTGGCTACAGCATTAATTATACAGTAATTGGCAACGCAAGACCGCCAACACAGCCAACAACTGTGCAAATATCCGTGCTTCTGAACTCTGTAACTATGTAAACGAGAAATCATACGAGTTTACACGGACCACGGGGCAGGAGGTAGGACGGGGCATTGTGGGGCAACTAGCCTCATTTACGGTCCAGAATATCTCTTCATTGGAACTACGTGTGACACCTACCGTAACATTAATTAGGAAGTCCATAGTCGGAGGTATTGGGTACTATCAAATGTGCCTTTACTTTTCAGTTTTCCTGATTTTCTGGACACTAATTTATGGAGAAAACTATCCCTGTTAGTTTATGACCAATTGGCGTGCAGTGCTTATCAAGAAGCATTTTTAATTTATTTTTGAATCGCTTTTATTATCTACTAATTGAGATATGTGTGGGGGAGTGCCCTATGCCCTGTGTCCCTAAATCCGTGTCTCCAAACATGCTCACACAGTTCGTGCAAATAGTCCCAACTCAAACATTTGACATCGGACTGTAAACTGGAGCGGACCTTGTTTAACTTGTGAGCAGAACGTCACAGGAGTTCCGAGGAAACTCTTAGACATGAATTCACAAAATACGAGGGTGGGTAGTTTCGTGTTTCAAACCTTTGAGTACTCTAGAGGATAGCTGAGTACCTATACCTACCCTTTATATGTATAAGTAGACACCATTATACATTAGGAGTTAATAATTGCGTGATGCCATAGGTTTTATTTGTAATTTTAAAAATGCTCTGAGAACTATCATAATACTTGTATAGTATATGGTGGTCATCGTAAAAACTAGTACTAGCACCAGTTTTTAGGGTGAGAACCATATATTATGATAGTTGTCACCGTAAAAATTGGTGCTTATAATCGTACTTTTTGGTGACTATCACTATTTAATGCTCCGTACTTTAGTGTAGGTGAAATTTTTCTCAGTGCGGTGACGGGAAAATAAACACGTGCGAAAATAAGGCGCGGAATTTTTAACAGTGCTGATTAAGTTTAAGCACGGTTTAAAAGTAAGATAATTTGTATAACGCATAAGTACCTAGTCATCATAATCAGACGAAATTAGTGACCGATTTTCAGCTTTAAAAATTCCTGGCAAGGCGATTAAAGTAGGTAAGTAATTTTTTTAGTTATTCTGCTATTATTACTTGCTAGCGACGCTCAAATTGGATTGCCTCTCACCAAATCCTGGAAACTAGCACTTAGTATTTATACGAAAGATAGAGGCACATATATTCTCAGAACTTCAAAAGTAAAACGGAAATGGCCATTGGTATTGTTGGAGAACAACACAAAAAGAACAGATTTATTGTTTCCATTTTATTTTCGGTAGATCAGAAATTCCAGGCACGAGATTAATATCGAGAAATAATAATAAAATACTTTGGGTTTCTCCAGCTATAAACAATACAAATTGCGTCTCGCCTCTTTCTTCATCCGTTTTCCCGCCTACGCAACCGCCATGACAGTCGCACGCGTTCTAAATTCAATCCGCTGTCAGTTACATTCTTCTCTATGGTATTGTCTTACTTGTCGTTTAGAAAAACCTTTTTGAACCTATTTATACAAGGAGAATTCAGTGTTACGCGCACTCTTCTAAATTACTCAAAGCTTTTAACATCTGTTAGTCAACTTTCATTCGAACGCAGAGGCTCTAAGACTTTTTGGTTTATTTCTGCCAACGCATAAAAATGCAGGCAGTGCAGGCGGAAAATTGCTTACCCCGGGGCTAGCAAAGTAATAGCAGTAGGTAAGTAATTTGCCCTCAGGTTTGACGTGAGGCAAGCAGGAACATTATCTTTACTTTTACGGCCTGTCGAGAGTGTCAAAACGCAAGGGGCGCAAGGGCATATGTGAATCTCTACTTAACTAAGTACTATTATTACCACGTATACATTGGTACCTATGATTGTTCCAAAGACAAAATTTAGCGCGCATTTTATAGGGAACGGTATTCTCTACGGTCTCGTGTCATGTTCTATTTACGAGGCCACTTGCCCAGTAAATCGTCCATCGAGTCCGTAATGGCGGGCGTATGACAAATTGTATTACAAGGCTTCGGTAATTCGATTAACATAATGTGACCGCGCCCGCCACTGGTTGTATGGATACCATACAACAGCTTTTATCTAGATTGAGGGAAAACTGACTATAAACTAGCTGATGCACGCAGTCTAAGCCCGACCTTCTGGTCGGCCTTCGCCCTCTATTGCATCTCTTGTGGCGTTGTTGATAATCTTATTTCTTGACCACTTTTTTTTTCTGACCAGAATTGTTGCGCCATGGCAACCTAATTTTTTTAGTAGGAACTTTTTGTAAAGGATAGACTACATCGTAATAATCCCTCCTGCTGATGCTCGATGAGAGTTTGTGTTGCAGAGCTCCCCAGGAGAAGTACCACACCTTCATCAGTTATTCAACCGCCCAGTAGTAATGTGCAAATATTTCTGTGTTCCGGTTTGAAGGGTATTGTTTCCTGCGAAAATTCAGAGCAAATAGGAGATCAAACATCTTATATCTCAGGGTGATGAGCACAGTGCTGTGCCAAGCAGAGTTCAACTTGAATTTTAAAATTCTAGGTGGCGGTGACCTGCACAAAGGTGACGTTAAACATCAGGTGGGTGATTTGCTCGTCTCATTACTCAATTGCATAAAAAAGAAAGAGATATGGTTACTAACAGTTCTCTCTCTTTCTAATTTCTCCGGCCGTAGTAAGTGCGTTGCGAAGATCTTGAGTCCGTAACCATCGAGATTACATCCGACCCTCTCTCCCATTAGAAACGTCATAAGAGCGAAAGTGACTAAGATAACCTCGACTAAGTGTTCCAGAGAGAAAATCATCGTATTTTATATCCACATTATTTATATCCATTGGTTTAAAATACGGAGCAAAAACTTCCGTGAATCCAAGGCCATTCGAATTTATGTTACTTATAAAATCTGATGTTATAAATAAAATACCTAAAGTGGTTTATTTACGGAAGACTACAAAGTGTTGAAATATCGATTACTAAATAGTAAAGTTACATAATATTTGTTTACGAACTATATTTTATTGCAGTAAGTAGTAAGTACCAACCTAAAAGTATTTTTACTGTTATGAGTACAGTGTCGTTTGCAACGTCTTGCTCGTCGCGAAAATTACGTCAAAATACTTTGGCCTGTGAAATGAAAGATCACATTCGGACGTGAATTTCCAAGATATTAAATTAGACTTAGACTAAAATAAAATATATTTTAGTCTAAAAATTAGACACAATTTTAATCCTAGAGAAAAATATATAGATTTAATACGTTAGCGTGTTGTAGCTGCTGTCCGACTCGCACTTAGCTGTTTTTCAATTTACAGAGCATGACAAACTATTTAGTTATGGAGTC
This sequence comes from Alcis repandata, assembly GCA_949125135.1. Taxonomy (NCBI): domain Eukaryota; kingdom Metazoa; phylum Arthropoda; class Insecta; order Lepidoptera; family Geometridae; genus Alcis; species Alcis repandata. The sequence continues at coordinate 1,227,771 of OX421235.1, forward strand.
AAATACTGAATGAGTTTTGATTTGCGTTGTCATGTTATTGCCATATTCGACAGTTTTCCTGTAGCTAATTATGGCGCGAATCAATGAAGCCTCGGTGGAGGTCAAAATTAGTTCATTTAATGTTGTTTTGTGACATAAGTAAGTTACAGGCTAGTGAAAAGATAGCCTTAGTGTTAGTAGTACCATTGATTTGTACCATTGGTGGTACAAGTGACACAAATTTGTATCCTTAGTACCATTAAAGAAAAATGAAGATATTCCCCCGTAATTGTTAACCGATACCTATGGAAATATTGGAAATAGTGAAAGGTTAGTGTATCTATACATAAGAGTACAATATACAGCATATACAGGGTTATAAGGAAAGGATATGCTAAGCCTAAAAGGGCTCATAGTACTCATCATTATGAACAACTTTTACTACGGGACCAACCCGGAATTTGCGAAAAAAGCAACTGTTCCATAAAAAAATGTCAATGACACTCGACAAAATTTGTAGTTATAAAACATAAGACATTATTATTAATTAATTATCACTACCTACAATGACCTCTGCGTAACTTTCAGACTCTTTTCATGTAATCTGAATTAAAAAAAACATTGTTTACATGTAACTGGTTAAAAAAAAAAATAAAGATTAATGTATAAGTTTTAATTAAAAGTCAAATACTTATCTACCTAAATCATTACGAATAATTTTATTTCGTGTTATGTGCACATGTGAGCACTGAAGTAGGTATGTGTGCCTACGTCATGCGTCACTCGAAATGGTAGTTCAAAGCAAAACACGACCTTGCCGCTCGCTATCGGTTATTGACGTCGCTATACAAGTATACATATTATATGTAGGTACTATTACATAGTTAGAGTTACTACAATGAAATCTATTTTCAGCCTTTTTTTGGCCCTACGAGTAAATATATAAATGCTTTTATTTACAGTACTTGGGCGACCAAACTTAAGCTCAGAAAATTCGGAAAACTATATAGTTTTCTCAGAGATGAGACCTAGACCTAAATAAATATACAGTTTAAAAGTATTAGATATGTATAATAATCTCAGTTGTTACATGCATCAGTTGTTGTTAAAGTTAGTTGGTGCAACTCAGCCATTAAAACTACAAACGCCAACTGCATTTAACAACTGATATTTTTGTCTCGATTTCAGGATTGGTCCCATCATAAAAATTGTTCATAATGACGAGTACTATGAACTAACAAGCTAAGATAAACTAACTCAATTGGAAATGGTTCATTATTGGTATCGATATTTCGGTTTAATCACGACGTGTTCGAAAACGTACGAGTATGTATATTAGGTAGTATATTTAGAGGATCTGTATAAATAACTGGTGTGAGTTTCAACTTATCAAGTAATTATTTGCAACTCTATGAATCTGTATAAATAACATGTATTATTGTGTGTTTGTTCATATGATGTGTGTTGTGTATAAAGTAACATATTTGTACACTTAACTAAACATTGTTCGATAGAAGCCATTACATTGAATATTAAAATTTAATTACGTAGTCAATTTATTTTCGTCTTAGACGTCATGGATCGACGGGTTTTACCTGATCGATTCTATCGAATTAACTTTGCATATCTTTCAAAATATTTGTCATAGGTAATTTGGCGAACGAAAACAGCGTGAGGAAATCTGCATACATATCTACGAGTACATCCGGAGATGTAATTCAGAGGCGTATGTGAATTTATTAATCAGCTTGGCCAGCGGGGGCGTGGCGGAATATAGCTTAATCTTCTTTCGAGGGTAGATCTGGTATCCCAGCTGTGGGATGATTGAGTTTGTCATATTATCGGGGTGACTTTTCCTTTACGGTACTACGCAGGTTTTGGGCAGGATGAAGTTAAGCGAAGCTGAATTGAGATTTCAGATTTTTCGTTTAAATATATCGTAGCTTTTCACAGAGCAACCGGCGACGCCTTGGTTTTTTAAATGTTAATAACAAACCAAAGCTTTCCTAATCTTAGTTTCGGTAGAAATCTGCTCTAAATATAAGTGTAAATAGCGGTAAACCATCATTTCGGACCAGAGCTCCGTTGAGCTTAGTTTCGTAGAATTCCGGCCCTAAATGTAGGATTGTAGGTATTACCTAGCTATGAATGTATCTAGAAGCTCGTCTATCTATAAACTTGGGTTGAAATGGATGAATAAACAAATTATTGAGTAGAGTAGTATCGCTGCAATTATATCTTTGCTGCTATAGTAAAAGGAAACTATCCTCATAATTTTCTGTATTTTATCGTCGTTTTCAAAGATAAATGTTCTCAGATTAAAAAAGAAGTATCTATACATAATTTTGTCCGTCTGTCGTGTCTGGTTTACGTTACCGCTGCTTTTAACTAAATGGATTGCATCAGGTCTGCAAGATAGCGAAACAACAAGAATTGCTTCATTTTTATATCTAGCAGCCAAATTATTTTGTTAATTGAATGTGAGGTTCATTTCATTTTGTTTTTGTATTAGCTAGTACTTAGTTGAGTTCTATTTTTATTCTTTATAAACAATTGTGTCAAAAACACAACGAACAAACGTAAAACAACGAAAAAACAAATACAACGTATCAGTTGTTCAATAAATATATCTGAATCTGAAAAGTTACTGAAGTTTAAATGCTGGTCAATGTTCAATTAAATAATAAAATAACCTCCTGTTTTGAAATCGGGAACATTAAAAAGTTTTTTGTATGCTTGTAGGAGTAGACTAGGTTTGATTTAAGTAAAATATTAAACAAATGGAAAGCGCTAAAAAAATTATAAAGAGCTCTGGTCGAAGCAACACGTGACCAATATGCTGGCCTCTATCTCGCCCAAAGGGTGAGCATCGCCATACAACGTGGTAATGGGGCCAGCATTTTGGGAACAATTCCCGCAGGCAGCGGCCTTATAGATTAGTTTAGTTTTATTGGTTAGTTTTTTAATTTAATTATATTTTAATGTTTTTTCTTAATTTAAGTCTCTTCATGAATAAATTAATTTAATTAATTTACAATGGAAAGCTACGCACTTACACTCATTAGATTCTCTGGATATTTTTTACCGGACGAAGTCCCAGGTATAAGCTTGTTTAGCATAAACACTTATTACTTATACTTACAGGAAAGCAAGCAAAAACGAACTCTAAACTTAAAACTCTAGACCACTCCTCAAGCTAAGGTGTGGTCGAACGCCTAGCCTTCCAACCATTAAGATAGCACTCTATATCATGCGATGATTACACGTAACGAGTACAGTGGCGAGACAGTGCTCTCGGCCGAGTACTCGGTTTGTATAAACAGCTTGACGAGGCGAGACAGTCACTAGAACCATAATTTGTTTGTTCGGCCGAGTGTACTCATTTAACTGTACTCGTTACATGTAATCAACCCATAAGTAGTATACTTATACTAGAGCCTAGAACGAAACTTTCTTTCTAATTTCTACTTGTCTCGATAATATTAACAGTTCTTGCAAGATAACAGGTGAAACCACAGGCGTAGCTAGTGTGCTATTGTTCGTATATAAAACAACAATGCTTGAAAAACCACTCATTAATTATAATATTTTCCCTCGTAATTATTTATTTATCGCGGCGGGACAATTGCATCTTTCATTAACCTTCCGCATACAAACCTTTGATCCAATGATTAGTTACTCTTGCTGCGCTCTACGACTTTTACCGGCAATACCGATAGAACCGCTAATTTTCCAAGTTTTTCAAAATTGGTTCAGCCGTTTCGTTGAGGTTTTTTAAGGTTTTAATTTAATGATCTAGTTAATATTAGTCATTATTTTTCGCTTAAAATCCTTCAGTTCCATATTAACTATTGTTTAATCTACACCTATTGTTGAGTCTACATCTATGGTTTAGTTTAATCTACACCTATTGTTGGATCTACTCCCGGCGTCACAGACTGTAATCCGATTTACGAGTACCTACGGCTGGCTTCTAATGCCATTGTGGGAATTACATTTCAGACAGTCACTAGCGTGTAGAAAGCGATGACTGAAACTGTTGTTCACATACACTCCTACTTACCCTAACTAATCTCACTAATATTATAAAAGTGGAAGTTTGTATGTTTGTCATCACTAAACTCTGAAACGGCTTAACGGATTTACATGAAATTTGAAATAAAGGTCTTCTATGGTCTGAATTAAAACACAGGCTACATTTTATCCCGAAAAAGTCATGTTAACTTTTTAACCGCGGGTGAAACGGCGAGGCGCAGCGAGTATATCTATAAATACCAAAGTGATTTTGTTTGCTTTTTACACTGTTACGCCTTAACTACTCAATTGCTATCAAAATTAACGTGTATGCTACGTTTTTAAGCGTAAAGAAAAGGATATAGGCTACTTTTATCATCATCATCACCGTTTTTCATCAGCGCGCGGATGAAACTGCTGAGCACAGCTAGTTTATGAACCTTAAAAGTAACACTCTTTGATTCTTTTCAACTTTTTGCATCAATATCAATCTGTCAAATATATCTTATCATAACGAAACGGTTGATCTGATCGTTATATTTGGAAATAAATCGCTGTAAAAACTAAAAATCAATTGTTAAATCCAAGTACATTGCTAGTCAATTAAGAACCTATTTTATTATATTATCCAAGCATGTTTACGTAAAATTTATAAGTTTTTCATTATTTTCAGGGAATTTACATGAATTAACAAGTTTAATTGATTTGTGTTCGATATTAGACAGTAGCTATTATGCCGTATAAACCTGTCATTGACAGTCACGTGTTCAACAACGTGCCGCGTGACTGCCTCTGAGAGGCTTCGCACGTGTAGGCAAACCAGGGTTGTGTAATTGTCATTACCTACTTACTTACTCTATACATATTTCTATTGTTTCAGAATAGTGGCTTTTTCGCATGAAGTTTTTTTATGAAATGGGTTATTTTTTCTGGGAAGATAAATTATATTTGTATACTAGCTGCACCCGGCGGTTTCACCCGCTGTTTTTTTTACTTTTAAACCTTCCCCGGAACTTCCACAAACATGTCAAATCAAAATTATCGAAATCGGTCCAGCCGTTTTCGAGTTATAGCCAGACAAACGAACAGCCATTCATTCAGATAACTTCACTATGTGCTCGATGTTTCTGGTTTTGGTTAATTTATAATTGTAAGGAAAAAAATTTCTTCGTTAAATTTCGTTTAATGAATTCGTTTTTGCTTTTACTTTTAATGTAACTTTTTAATTAGGTATGTTTTACCTGTTAACCGTGAAACTTAAAACTTCGTTTTCTACGTATCGCTTGTTTCAAAAGTCTTATTGACACGTCACAACGATTCTTGACAACTTTGCTCTACTAAATCTGCGTTATAATTACAAATGAAAACCATACGTTTTGTTATAATTAACACGGGGATACTGGCCTTAAATGAAGTCGTCAATATATGTTTTTGTAGTGGTAGAGCTCTTTTGCAGAGCCCGCCTGGGGAAGTACCACACCTTTGCCAGATATTCCACCGCCAAGGAGTAATGTGCTAACATTACTGTGTTCCGGTTAGAAGGGCATTGTTTCCAGTGAAGTTACAGGGCAAATGGGAGGTTAAACAACTTATATCTCAGGGTGACGAGCGCAGTACTGTGCCGCGCAGGGTCTTGAATTCTGTGAGTTCAAAATTCTGGGTGGCGCAGACCTGTTATGGGCAAACGTGACGTTTAACATCAGGCGAGCGATTTGCTCGTCTCGTCACTCAATTACATTCTATAGTGAGAACAACAGGTATTCCTTACCAATAGTTCTCAAATCTGAGACAAGCGTGGCCTATATCTATAACATAAATCAAATTGGAGCGCGATTACCGTAGTTCAATTTGCGAACTCGACATAATGCCATTATAACACCTCCGTCCACAAATTAAGATCCATTATCCCACGTCAGTGTCAGCCCTTATTACGCTGTGGTTTGCGCCGCGCTTCAGGCTTTCTGTAACACAGCAATTAATGTAACACGAGCATGAGAACTGCGAATGCTCTATTAAGATGTTTTTCGTGTATTTACAAAATTTAATTTAATTTTATAAAATTTTATACAAAACTATAGGAATTTGGGAACCAGCTCTGCCCTGCTGTTCCTTGCGTAACATTTCAGATGTCTTCATTTTTATAAGTTTTCATTTATATTGCAATGTTGTATGATCGGGTCAAATCTTGCAACTGAATTTTGATCTATATTCTGATGTCCGATTAGCTGAAATGTGGTATGCAACTCCGATTACAATGCAATAAAAGCTTGTTTTCTAAAAATATTTCATATTATCAACTTATTCCATCTTCATAATGCTTACATTCTATCACAATTCCATCAAGAATACGCCAATATAGTACAGCACCCTTGGAAAGCTAACAAACACAATCTGTCTGTTTGGTGCCCCGTATATGTCAGCATAGCTCTAGCATTGCAGCTCTTCGATACCATTTCTGACATTAGTAAGACGCCACGTTACACGTTACATTACGCATTGCGTTACAGAAAGTCTACAAAGCTATCGATTGCAGTTCTTGGAAACTTCGGGAACTTGGCACTTAGAAACTTGTAAGTTTGCGGTTACTCTGGAGTGGACCTTCGATTAGTTGAGTGATGTGGTCGAGGATGGTAGCAGCGACCTTCGACTTTAGCTATTAATTGAATTTGGTCTATTTATAAGCTATTAAGATAGAATAACTTCATTTTATATACCTATGAAAAAATGTGCCTGTGACATACGGACAGACACTACAGTCTCGCCTTAAGGGTTTCTGTAAATTTTTTTGAGTCTAAATCGTTTCTTGCGAAGTCTGGCGTTCCACAGGGGTCACATCTGGGTCCCATATTATTCTCGATATTTATTAATGATATCACTAATCATATAAAGCATTGTAATTTCAAAATGTTCGCAGACGACTTAAAAATCTATAGATTAATAGAAGCCACTACCGACGGAAATCTTGTACAAAGCGATATCGATGGCATTAAAGTATGGTGCGATGAAAATAGAATGCATCTAAATGCTCAAAAATGTTTTTACATTAAATACACTCGGAAAAAAAAGCCCATCGATACTAAATGGAGCTACTCTGCAAGAGGTGTGTGAAATACGTGATTTAGGAGTTATTGTCAATAGCCAGCTATCCTTTAAGTCACATATTGACGTAACCGTTAAGAAAGCGGCTAAGTTACTCGGTTTTATTAGGCGAAACACAAAAAGTTTTAAATCTCCTCACACGAAAATCATACTCTATAACTCGTTGGTTCGTAGCTGTCTAGAATATGCTAGTGTGGTGTGGAATCCTTTTTATGCAATTCACTCTCAGCGCATCGAAGGCATCCAACGTGCTTTTACGAGGTCATTGGCTTTCTCTAGCCAGGGCATTTCCCACAGAAGTCCCTATGATAATCGTCTATGTTTCTTTAAAATGCACACCTTGCGGGATAGACGGAAGATCCGTGATCTAATATTTCTCTATAAAGTGATAAATGGGCTCTCCGACTGTCCATCTATTGTCAAAGAAATTTCTCTACATGTTCCTTCTCAGTATCCTAGACATAAGATTTCCCGAATCCTGGCGTGGCGGCCAGCTGCTAGAACTAATTTAGGTCTCAACTCTCCTACTTTAAGATTATGTCGCACATACAATGATTGTAATGTCTCCTTAGACGACTTTGATGTGTGGCAAAATTCTTTAATGATTTTCAAAAGAAAACTTGTGAAGTCTCTTACCAGAGTCGTCTAGTTCTGTAGTCGAATTATTACTATTTTTTTGTTATATTCATATTTTGTCAAAATTTTGTTATTATTAATTTAGTAGTTACCCTTAATGTCTTCACACTTTTAATGGTGAACGATGTATACGCCTATAATAGGTGAACATATCTGACACTTGTAGATATTAATAACTTTATAATTTAAGAACGTATAATATGTTTACTGTTGGTGTATCGTAATAAATAAATAAATAAGTGTTCCCCGAAGAAGATTCAAAACCCTAAAAAACCTCCTATTTTAAAGTCTGTAAAAATGTAGAGCTAAGTGTGTATTGCATAGATATAGAATAATGATTGGAAAAGTAATACCACTGGTTTTTAAATGCAGAAAGGATCTGATTAATAAGATTCGAATACAAAATCAACAATATGTGTTCATTTGAAATATAACTAATTGGCCACTTCTTTGGCTTTTATTTTTCTTTCTTTGTGTCTTACTTTTTTATTTGATTCAGTTTTCAACACAATCTTTGTAATAATTTAACTGTCGACATCAAAATACTGTTCCCCGCCCGCCCCCACTGTCTCGCTGCGAGGGTGAAGTTGCCTGCTCGAAATTACTCTTAAAAATTGGGTTATAAGGTTTCCCTTTGTCTGACGTTCAAGTACTTTTCAAAGAAAGCTCTACGGCAAAACAAGGATAAAAAAGCTACAAATATGTTTTCTTTCTTTTTCTTTTACATCTTTCTCTTTTATTGTCGTGGTATATTAATTCAATAGGCCCAAGTTTTAAGGCTTTTTAAGACAGATCTAAATTTTCTAAAACTATTGGCATCCTTGTCTAATGGCTTGCAATGATAAAGACAGGTATATTTTTATAGTTAGTTTAGATCTGTCTTAAAATGCCTTCAAACTTGGGCCCAATGTCTTTGTAAAACTGACTTACGTGTGACATTCGATGTAATTTAAAGTCAATAAATAATTTATTTATGACGACACAGCCCCGAAAAAAGTTCTCACAACGAGGGCGTTGGGTACGCCCTCGTTGTTAGAAAAATCTTCCTCTTAAAAAAACGTCACTGACACCTAACAAAATTTATGGAACAGCAGGTTTTTTTTCTCGAATTGGGTTGGTCCCATAGTAAAAGTTGTTCATAATGATGATTACTATTAACCCATTTTGGGCTTAGCTTACTCTTTTCTTCAAATCATGTAGAATAAAAAATACATTATACAATACTAAAAAAACAAAATGTCAAATGAAAACTCTAACTAAATAACCCCTGTACCCGTCGCAAAGGACCCCATAACGCTGGCCGCATGCCGCTAGCAAATTGAATTGGAATCTTATCAAGCGGCTGTATAATGGGTTATAAGGAAAGGGTATGCTAAGCCGAAAAGGGCTCCCAGTCTCATTATTGACTACATTTACTACGGGACCAACACTGAAATCTCGAAAAAAAAAACTGTTCCAAACATTTTATCGATTTTCATTGACTTTTTTTGTGGAACAGCTGTTTTTTTTTCCAAAACACAGATGTTCCACAGTAAAAGTTCTTCATAATGATAAGTACTATCTAATACTATCTATTATATCAGCCCTTTCCGGCTTAGCATAACCTTTCGTTATAGCCTTGTTGTATCCAAAGTAACTGCGTAATTATAGATCCGTTTACTTTAATGGTCTGACCCCTGTTACGAGATAACCCCTAGTACATGCTATAAACACAAACAATGCCTCGTACTAACTACCATTTATTCTAGGCCCACGTATGCATTCCTACGTGCCGAGTCACAGATCGGGGATTCGGTTTTGCGCAAATCTTAAATTAGATTTTCTGGTCGTAGTTAGTGGAAATACTTATTTTCCTCAATTACTTTATGTAAAAGATATTTGATCTTTATAGTTACTAAATCTTAGACGAGCTTTGTTTTTTTATTTGTTATCTATCGAAGCAAAACTACTTTACTAAGATAAATAAAACTGCTAAGACAAAAACTCGCATGTCGGTTCTGAACTATCATATTTTATACGATCGCGGAACCCCAAAATCGCATTTTAGACAACACAAATGATAATCAACGATACGATAAGATACAACCTTAAGGATACTAACCCGAAGGAGATTCAGAACTCAAAAAAGCCTTTGTTAATACATCGCACACATACACAATTATATATACAGGACAGGGTTATTCATAAAGGGTATGCTGAGCCGAAACCGGCTCATAGTACTCATCATTCTGAACAACTTTTACTATGGGACCAACACATACATTTCATCATTTCATACATTTCGTTGAGTGTCATTGACAGTTTTCTATGCTACATACAGCTGATTTTTTTTTTCGCGAATTTCGAGTTGGTTCCATAGTAAAAGTTGTTCATAATGATGAGTACTACGAGCTCTTTTCGGCTTAGCATACCCTTTATGAATAACCCTATATATAATAATATGGATTTGTAAAGGGTAGATATCACAAGTTTGACTTCGCAAAAAGCCCTGTGACAGATCGTTACTCTACCGTAGACTTACGCCGTGTCAGGCGGGATTAGCTACTCAACCCCATCCGATCTTGGGTTAAACCACCGAAGTCGGATTATACTTGATCTATGGGTTAAACAAACACACATTTACAAGAATAGCTTTCTGTCCCTTTCTGCGCTTGAAAAAAAAGAGTTTATCTATCTATCCTGCTTGCCCTTTTAAGATCAACTTAGTAACTAACCGCAACAAGTCCTATTTAAAAATGTAGTTAAGATGAAAGTTAGCCTCGTCTTAGCCAAGTAGTTCTTGAGCTCTTAGTTAATTCATTAAACCGCTAAACTGAATGGAGTACTCTGGGAATAACCCAACGGATCTTGGTGGAATTTGGCATGTAAATCGATATGCATTTTGAAAACAGCACATGTGCAACAACACAATTTGTAACAAGATATGTTAAAAAAACTAGATAACTCTGCCCCTATAAACCCAAGAGCGGTGTCTCGAAAAAACTTTTATTTTTAAGATACCGCTCTTGGGCTATAACTACGAGTATAACCTATCGATTTTGGAACTGTCGGTGAAATAGCGGCGTGTTGCTTATTTACAACCTTTAAGTCACTTCACACGGACAGACTAAGTACCTACAACTTTCATAAATCAGAGAAAAAATTCCAGTCGTTATCTGTACTCGGCTAAAGCCAAGAGGCTAAGCGGCTAAGCTTCAGCCTCGATCGCTGCGGAAGATTGCCAAGCGACTTATCGGATTATGGAATCATGATAATGTGGCACAGATTTATGGGAAGTCAAAAGGGATCGTGTGTGGACGGAATTATTTGACTTGAGCATCAATTTTATTTTTATGCTATTTAGTGACATGACGAGCAAATCGCTCGCTTGATGTTAGACGTCACGTTTGCCCATAGCAGATCTGCGCTACCCAGAATTTTGAATTCTTAGAATTCAAGACCCTGCGCGTCACAGCACTGCGTTCGTCACCATGAGATATAAGATGTTCGATTTCCTATTTGCCCTGAAATTTCACTGGAAACAATGCCCTTTCAACCTGAACATAGTTAATGTTTGCACATTACTGCTTGGCGGTGGAATAACTGGCAATGGGCCGCTCTGATAAAACTGACCCCAAGCTTCTGTACTCGTATTATAACTAATACATTGTACTACTGTTGCTTATTTTACTTGAAAAAAAAACTAGCTTATTATGTCACATACGAAAACAAGACGGGGCATTTTAAACACTGATTAAGTCTAAAAAATGCTTTTAGGTAAAACCCTTATTGTCATGTATTTATAGTTAAGTAGGTAGCAACACTAGCAACAAGAACAACTCCTCTAAATGATAAACAATAGTTATAAAACAATCTCTTTAAACGATACATTCATAACATTAACTTGTTTAGCTTAGCGGTAGCATATCCGTCTTATAAGCCAGAGGTCGGTTCGATTCCCAGCTGGGCAGAATTTTGAATGATGAATTTACATATCTGTTCGGGGTCTGGGTGTTAGTTGTCCTTGTCTTTGTGTGTGTTCCATGGCATCCCCGACTCAAGTTATCCTAGTGAGGTAGTAGCTATGAGTGTCAAACGTTATTAATTCGTAGACCCCTCATAGTAATACAATCTCAACATAGAGCCTGACAGTCAAATTAAATTATATCTAGCAGAATTGATATTTAATCAAATAAATCTTAGCAGCGATTCAAACAGCAATCCAATTTCCAAAACTATCCAAGAAAATTAATATAGCAATTGGCAAAATCAATATTGTCCGATCTCGTGCGAAGGTTCAGCACCAAACATAGCTATTGCTAGTAAGTATTAAGGTCATTGTGAAACTAGCTGCGCCCAGCGGTTTCAGCTGAACAACAGTGACGATGATGATCGTGAAAAGTGACCTATGTGTTATTAATTAAGGGCATAAGCTTTCTTTACGAAATGAAATTTTTAATTTTTAATTGTATAATTTTCGAATCAGTTTTTTTTATAATTTCAGTTTTGATGTTTTAATTGTTGATGTTCTGACCTGTCGCACGCCTTCGTGCTGCTGTGAGTGCGGCAGGTATTTAAAATTAAATAAATAAATCAATCTCTACTCCAAATTTTGTCAAATCAGTTTTGTAGTTACGGAGTTACGTTAGTAATATGGTCGGCATCATCAGCAAACATTCACACATACAAACTTTCGAATTAATAATAATTATAAAATAAGATGGGATGTGTAGAGGATGGAGGGTACTCCGAAAATAGAGGCGTCTCGCCTCAGGAGCCCTATTCTGACGAGTGAGATATTATCTCGGTCCCTGTCGCTCTCGTTAGAAATGTCATAACAGTGAAAGTGACCAAGATAGTCTCTAGCTCCCAGAAAAGGGCCCCAGGTTAAGCGATGGGCAGGCCAACCACTCACAAGAATAAGGTTTAAGGCGAAATATTTGGGAAAAACAAAGAACAAAAAAAAGAAAAAAAATTAAGATCAAATAACAAGAACATTATTTTTACAAAACAAAAAACAAACACCGACTTCAAAAGACCGGCTATTGAGTTATTCATCTATTTGTCGCGCACGTACTTAATGCAAATTTAAGACTTATATGGTTTTCTCATGGATACCATTATCAGAACTGGACTAAATTGAAATGGGACCAAATGGGAAGCGTCAGCTTTCTAATAAAAAAGAATCATCAAAATCGATTCACCCAGTCAAAAGTTATGAGGTAACAAACATAAAAAAACATACAGTCGAATTGATAACCTCCTCCTTTTTGAAGTCGGTTAAAAAGACGTTCATTGTTGTAAGTAGGTAGATGCGGTACTTGTCCGTGACACAAAAATATGGCAAATGTCACAATAACATGCGCTGTGCGTGAAGTACGAATATTTTACGTCAATGAACACGTTGAATTCTATAATAATTTTTGAATTTGTATAGAAAAACATTTTGAATCTTATATTTTTTTAAACACGTTTATTACATTTTACATACGTTAATTCGTTCTTCGCCATGTACCTTACTTCCTTCTACTACAGGAAGTTCCCCGTCTTTAATTACCTAATTAACACTGAAATGATTAACAACGATTAATAATTAATTACACTTGGTACTCGTTTTGTAATACAAGGATACAAGACTCACAATATACTCGTATATTTGTCTGTCCGTCTGTCTGCCTATACCAGACTATCACAGCATAGTTTTCTACAACCCATAGACTAGTACAGTTTAGCACAATGACCCTAAACGTGAAAATAAACAACCTACGAAATAGACCTGAAAAAGTACCTCATTATCCGGAAACTTTACCCATTTGTTCCCATTCACACAGTCATTACGCTACGTGAATTTTAGGGTACCGTATTCAACATGTAAAAGGAACGCTTTTGTAGAAACTTTGCTGTCGGTCTACCTCTACATCTTTGAGTTTTTTTTTTTTCAATTATTAAAGAATTGCCAAAAATGATAAAACATGCTCTTTTTTCATAGTCCCCAATCTCTAAAGCTTGTAGGTGAAAAATCTAAATTCATTCAGATAAACTCAACAGTTAGCAAAGTTTAAATATTGCTCAATAAAGATGAAGATAAAAAAATATATACTTTTAAAACTAGTTTTAACTTATTTTGCTACAATTTACACTAGACTCATGTCTACACGTCACTCACTTAATACCGAAACTCTAGTCGGACTATCCGACTTAATAATAAGTACGTGAGTAGTCCCGTGGCATAACTAAAACTAACAATCTTAAAAAAATACAGAACCCTCGACGCAAAAGTCTTCGCTCCTCCGCAAATTTATTTCAGTCGGTATATTTTCCCAGGCCATAAAGTTTAGCGTTCCGCAGCTCTCCAGTCAGCCTAGCATTGCTCGGGTGACCCGGGACGGTGACCCGGGACGTTGACCCGTAGATAAGACAGCCCCACGACGGCATAAATCTGCACTAATTGACCATCTTATTTAGTTGGGCTACGTTTCTGGGTGCTTTAAGTATCTGGGTGTCGATATCGGTCTTAATTAAGTTCGAGAAATTAAATACATTCATTACATATCAATTCATTCGTTCCCGACTCGTGGTCCAACTGGTTGGACCACGGGTAAGTAAAACTGTTGTACATATAGCTGATATAAACATACAGCTGGTTGGTGAGAAATTAACTATTACCTAATTGTTTAGTTCGGAGCGACTGTAACTAGATGGCGCTTTTTTTATGCTCTTTATTTTTAACTCTTTTTAAATCGTCATCACTATCTGCAGCCTTCTTCATTTAACTGCAGGCTCTAGCCTCTTCCTTACTGTGCCAATCAGATCCAGCCCCCTAGCCAAGTTGCAATTCTATAATCGAAAAACGCTATAGAAAACTAGGACAATGTATAGTGACATTTATATAATAGAATATATCTATAGAATCTATAAGTCGATTATTGAAATGTCATTCCCATACATTGTCTTAGTTTTCTATAGTGTTTCGATTTTAGAATTGCAACTTGGCTAGGGGGCAGGTTCGACTGACTTTGACGATGTTTTCGGCCCTCGCTGCCGGAAGACCAACAACGCCCCTTACCTTGCCTCGGCCACGACTCTATCACTGCCTTACTCCACCTGTCACCTGTCACCACTCTGCCTAGCCACATTCATCACTCGATCTTAAATGAAAGAGATTGTTTAAATTCTGTAATATTCACTCAACACCACTTTAGATTCGTTACTACGGTCCTGACTACTTTTTAACTTCTTCAAATAAAACATAACAGAAATGCCGTAACGCAAAAACCAGCTAAGATTAAAACCACGCATCTATCATCTACGTCGTATCTTCAAGGCATTAGCAATTTCTTAGTCACTTTTAATATCCACACCTACGCAAGATTTACAGAAGCAATCTGTCTTTTTAATATCCCGCAGGCCGCAGGTAGACTCTAATCTGGGAGCTTTGAGGTACCCGTAGAAATATTGAATTAAAATATAGAATTACCATTTTGTTTCTTTGTCTGGTATTGGCTGGCCTTCGAGACTTTACCCGTGTGATATCTAGATAGATACCTACTATATTTATAAGTACCTATGTTTAAAAGGTCACTTATTTTATTGATAAGGGGGAAAATGAGGGAAGCAATAAAGAAATCTAATCATCCCATTGAAAATCTAGTATTTAACTGTTTATCAAAGAAATTAGTCATTCATTCAGCATTTAAGAGCGTTTGCTCTTGTCGGTAGAGTAATTTCCAGACTTGGCAGTCTTCGGTTAGTGATATGGACAAATGTGACGTTTAACGTCAGGTCAACAAAAAAAGTGTAGTCCTTTTAAACTCAGTACTAAAGAACTCAGTAAACCAAAACTGAAGGAGACATAAATTTGCATAGGCTGAGCTACATAATTATTGCCCTATAAGTGCCTCTAAAACTAACGTTTATGTATGTTTGTCCCCAGTTGCGGCAGCATGCCCCAGTGAAGTGTCTCGCCTCGCCGGTAGTAGACAGCTGCCGACATGACCAAGCGGTACGAGTTCGACTGGCAGATACCCGTCCCGGAGCCGCTGCTGCAGGTAACAATCAACCATTAAACCAATAACATAAGGTTTATATTGCACCGACGTCGTTTTTGCTACGTAGACCGCTGCCGACTCATGTCGCACCAGCGGTATCTGCCTCTCGAAATCGTACCTCTTGGTCATCCAAGAGGTACGATTTCGAGAGGCAGATACCGCTGCTGCAGATAATATGCAACCATAAAAACAGCTTCAGAAGGTTTACATTACACTGAAGCTATTCGAAAACTGTCTTTCAAAGAAAAGTCTGAAGATCACTGAGGCTGCCTTTAAAATAGAACTTTGGGTAAATCATAACTAAATAGTGTCGTATCTATTAACCTAACCTGACTCAATAAAAAAGAATATGTCAACTTATTTTCATTCGATTTGAAATATCACTGCCTAAAATTAGATGCCATTTGAATGCCATTTGAAAAACAGACACAGTGAAATTATAAATACACAGCGTCTGTTCTTCAAATGGCATCTAAAAATCCAAGTGTGCTTTAAAAAAATCTCAACAAAATATAAATTCGATAAAGTTGCAATGAGTAACGATGAGCTACGAAATGAAGGCTGATTTGGCTGATTCAGAGCAATCACTGTTTCTGTCCCTATCACTCCCATATCCATCCGCTTAAGAGTGAAGGAAACAGAAAAAATATGTACCTGAAAAAAATATCGCTAAAGAGAAATGCCTGTAATCTCTCATGAAACCTATGAAGTATGAGTTGTGACGTCAGAGGCGGGATCATTCGAGTGAGTTTCACGGGAGCCTTTTGTGTGGTTCAAGTGATATCCAATTTAATTTAAGTTTATGTATAGCAGAATTTGGCATAAAAAGTATGTTTTTACAACGAATAAATATGCGTTCGATAACCAATTCTTCCCTTGGTAAGCGACGATGTGATCAAAGACGAAGCACGCATAATTATTTAGAAGGTACCTTTTAAATCTAGAGACTTATTTACAGTGCCACAAGTTTAAGTTGGCGGTGGCGATTTGAGGAACTAAATCGGCCATCTCAAAAATTCACTTTGACACTTCCGAGTTCATAGTAAACATCGTTGCGAATATTTTTGCTACTATTATATTTGCTACTGTGCTATCATCATGCCTAAAGTGATAAAAAGTGGTACAAGAGAAGCAGTTATAAAAGTACACAGTGGCGCACAGCCGCGCCAAGTTATACTTGCCGGACTTGTAGCGTATTTAGCTAAAAAGAGGGAGTACTTACATCCTTCTCGCTCACTCTCTGTTCTATGGTTTTGTTTTTCACTACAATGTGGTTAAAACCAAAGAAGTAACTTTGTGTAAAACAGGATTATTTTTATCTCGGAACAATGGTGACCAGAAGAAAAATCCCGTTCCAAAACAATAGAGTAGGTAACTAGCTATTTATGTAGGTTCAATCGTATTAATAATTCATATACTTTAATGGGTATGAAGATAACTTATTCACTGGAATAACACAAAAGCTACTTTTTAACCTAGAATAAAACGCGAATCCTATAGGATTGTGGATGAAACCGCGAGGCGGAGCTAGTAATTTTTCATCGTCGAGTTATTTTCAATTTGAAATTTGTTTTTAATGCTTTAATTAACTAATAATGCGCACCTCTTTGATGAGCTCGTAAATAATATATTTTCAACCTACATAACGTAATCAACTGATTAATGTTAAAGTTCCAATTACCTACATAATTATATTCGACCCAGAAATACTTTATCGTAAAAACACATTGAAAATGAAACATTAGTCGCGTCCCGCGGTTCTGCCTGCTAATTTGTAACTATTATTTTTTCCGGGATAAAAAGCAATAACATTAATAAAGCAGTAATAAGGTGCAGCTATATCCACACAGTTTCCATCTAAACACGTTCAGCCATTGCAAAGTCGAATACGAAAAAACTGACGTTACAGCTGACCAACTGCTTATATACGAAATTATCGCTAAGCCAATATTTATTAAAAAAAAACGAAATCAAGCCAGCATCATCTTGCCTAGTCAAATCGCTACCTACATTCATTTTAACAATACAAAACTTTTTGTTATAATTAAAACGGAAATACTCACGTAAAAAAAACACGTAAAATGCGTCAAAATCACGTTAGTCCATATGGTCCAATCCGAAACTTTTTGTTTACAAACACGCCTCCAGTGATAACTCAAGATAACCCGCTATCGGCTGATAACAGGCGATAGCGGGTCTACGCTACCGCTGCCAGTGGCGCCGCGCCCCCTGCCGCTTGACTTGGTAATTCTTCTGCTCACTGCACACGATACGTTATTGGTCTCAAGAACGAGAGTTTAAACTGAGGAATCTAAGTCAAGCTAAGTGTGAGAGAACTAAGTTAGTAATTCGAATGGAGTCTGAAGTGACTAAGTCAGGTGGTAGAGTTTTTAGGCCGCCTGAAGACCTCTTATGTGGCTTGGCGTTTGGTATTTTAGGACACTAGCTGCGCTCCGCGGTTTCACCCGCGTTTTCCGGGATAAAAAGTAGCCTATGTGTTAATCCAGACCATGAACAACATTCATTCCAAATTTCATGTAAATCCGTTCGGCTATTTTTGCGTGAAAGAGTAACAAACAAACATAATATATACTATAATACATCCATAATATATTCTTACAAACTTTCGCGCTTATAATATTTTTAGTAGGATAGGATACACAATACTCGTACAACCGGGAACTACAATTTAACTTGTCATTCGATTCATGATAGCGCGCAGTTGTTAATAGCACTCGCGGTCACTCAAGAAAAGGTTAGCCTATAAGGCCGTGTCGTAAGTAAAGTTGTGACATACGAGTATGGTTTAAAGAAAAGTAAAATACTGTAAAGACTTGCATTTGCAAGTGAAATAACTTATCTTTTTTTAGACAATTAAACTTTGCTGTTTAAAGTTTTTTCTGTCTAAAAATTGTCGGAAAAGTTTTTTTGTACATAAAAGAAAGAAAAACGTTACCATCTTCTGAAGATTACTGCACAAACGATTCCAATTAGCACTTATCATAAATTCAGTCCGCACACACATAAAAATACAGCCACTAATCCGTCACCGGCACCGACAATTAAAGATAATTATTGGCGGCTAGGGTTACCAGTGTTGCTATGTTGGCTAAAAAATAAGACGAATAGTGGAGGTCATCATCATTATCATTTTCAACCTTTAGTTCCCCCACCGCTGGGATAGAGGTCTACCTTCGATGGTTGATCAGGCCGTATTTCACCACGCTGGCCAAGTGCGGATTGGTGAATTCACATCCGCCATTGAATTTCTTCTCCGGACGTATCCAGGTTTCCTCACGATGTTTTCCTTCACCGAAAAGTGGAGGTGCTTGGGTAGAATTATATAGAATCAGTTTTGAGTTGGAGTTAATTTTGGTAATATATGACTTTAGAGTTGTCACATTTTCTTTGCATTTTTATTTATTTTTTTAAACTTTGTACTGTCCCACAGCTGGGAAAAGGTCTCCCCAGTTTCTTCCACTTCTATCTGTCTTGGATCAACACCATCCAATCTTTTTCAAACATCCCGAGCTCGTCGCACCATCGCGTCTAATAAACTTATTATTATATTGCCTGAAAACCTAAAATATTTTAATATTTTTTTTATCTATGACAGGCTTGCTTTTGATCTCCATCTCGCCAGATGTTAGGCAATGATGCGGTCTACGATGGCGCACTATTGCCACGCTTCAATGTTTTGTTAACTCTAGATTTTTCCAATGGCTTTCTTACTATGGTTTTATTCGTATAGATTGAAGACGTTGTCATTTCAATCTCAAGTCTCAGCCAAAGTCGTATGTTCTGCTTATGATAAGCAAGCCTAGCCCTAATTTCATAGCTATACTACATTTCCCATCATGCGGCCCCTGTAACTGCTTGGGCGGCCGCCAATGGCAGAAAAAACGAATTGCTCGTTAAACTCTCATGATGTCATGATAATTAAGTCTGTGATAGATGTAGTAAACATGGCCACGTGGCTCTCGGCGGCAGGTTTGTGAGGCGTGACTTGTGAGATGTGATGAGAACGGAAGAAGAAATAAGATGCATGCGCAGTAGGTGGTATAACAAAACGTAGTACTAACTATGAACAACTTTTACTATGGGACGAACCCGGAATTCGCGAAAAAAATTATCAGCTGTTCCATGAAAAATGGCAATAACACTCGACAAAATGTATGGGACAGCTGATTTTTTTCCGCGAATTCCTGGTATACTCCATAGTAAAAGTTGTTCATAAAGATGAGTACTAAGAGTCTTTTGGCTTAACATATCCTTTTCTTTATTATCCTGTAGAGGGGGCTGTACCCAGCAGTGAGTGAGAAAAAGCTGTTCATAATGATAATGATGAGGTACTTAATTATTACTTGTTCCACGTGGACAGAGAAATTTGAAGGAAAATCCTTCAAATTTTTCTCTCTGAGTCCCATTTTCTCTGGCCATTGCAGTGCCAGTGTTATTTTTACCGTATTTTCCGGGATAACAAGCGTCCTATATTTTAAACTGTTTTTACCTAAAGCAACAATTGTAATTTACTTATTACGTTTTAATTACGTGTAAATTTTTACTAGCATATTTTAAGTACGTAAAACAATGAACTCATTAAGTCTTCCAATTTAACGAAAAATTTTATCGTTTTGAATTCTTCTTCTTTGAATTATTCGTAGCAAGTATTCGTCTTTTCCGGTTTGCTCCTTCTTAACGAACACACAACATTATTAATTGTTACTAACATTATTAATTACAGCGTGCTCATAAGTTAACATAATCGTGTTATGCACAACATGATCGTAATTACATTTACAACCCCCTCGGGCTGAAATCTGATTTTACAGCCCCCGCCCGGGCTGTAAGTCGGAGGCAGTTAGCGGTGCGGGTTGCATTGTTCAGTTAATAATTACTGTTTTGGGAGGGGTTGGCTGCTCAAATAGTGATTTTAATTAAAAAACGCTAATTGGTTGGAGAAGATTCTTATTTCGAAATGGAGATGGTTACCTGTCGAGGGTAGACAGTTAGACATGTATCCCAGCAGTGGGATGATTAAAGGTTGAGTTGAGGGATGGTCAGGTACTTTGTACTCGTAACTAAAAGTGAAAATATATTTTAACAACGTTTTCAGTGATACGTTTTTTACGTTCTACGAAATCCCATATCTGGATATCACATCGTAGGCTCGTACATACGTTATTTTTTTCTTACCAACTCTCATATCAATGGGTTTTAATGACATTTACGAGTATAGTAAACTAGTATGGTATCTACTCATTGAGTACATAGTGTTTGTGTATGGTATCTGCATTACACTACGGCTGATAGGTATTTTACGGAATCAGACGTTACTAGAAATTCATTTGAAACAGTTTTTTTGGCCCACCCAAAAAGCAGCCCTCGTAGTACCTATACCTACTCGTAAAATGAATCACTATCGAAAATATTCATATCAAATAAGTACGAACAAGTTTTGTACCTTATTTTGCAACGGCATTTTGTCGTAAGCGTAGTTTCGCCAAATTTTTCCCCTCGCGCTTTTATTACAGTTGATTGGTATTAAATTGGTTGATCACACTGACCCCCATTGTTTGTTGACAGGGCGCGGTCTTCGACCGATGGACGGAAGAGAAGGACAACACCGAGTTCGAGCAGAACTGCCTCTTCAAAGTCGACGAGTACGGCTTCTTTATCTACTGGAAGAGCGATGGCAAGGTAAAAGCTTTTCATTTATCAGTTATTTTATGACTAAGATAAAAAAATCTCCAAGAATTTGAAGCTGAGTGTGATGAGTCAAAATACCGGGGAAGCGTAAGGTCGGAAGACGAAAGATGTCGTGGCTCCGTAACATCATGAAGTGGACTGGGATAAAGACGGTGGAACAACTGTTCAGACTGGTGCTGGACAAAGAGAATTTTAAGAAGCCAACCTTCATTTGTGGAGCGGCACTTGGAGAATAAGAACAGATGAGTGAGGCGTTGTAGGTAAAGGCTTCAAAATCACATTAATTTCGCCCAGACATGAGAAAATGTTTATTTTGCAATTGAAATCGCAATGTTTGTGTTGTAAACTATGTAAGTAGTTATTTCGCGCTTTCTCTGGCGCTTTACATTCACGATTATTTACAACTACTTCACTTGTCAATCATAACAAACAAAATAATTTTCAATCTAAGCCCAGTACCTAGTCACAATTAAAATATAAACCACTCTAAAAAGGGCAAAAGTAAATCCTGTATTTCTACCAAAATTACCTCCTCGTCTATCCAGCACAACACCTGAATTAAATATACCACAAAATTAGTTTTAACGTGCAAATACCGCGGCGACCTGTTAATTTATGCAAAAGGTCACCTGGGACCCTATTCTGGCAACGTGAGATAGTATCTCAGTCACTCGCTCTCATTAAGAATGTCATGAGACTGGCAGAGATCTCGAACGTCCAAAACCTCCCAGAGGAGTAGTCTGGGCCGTTCGAGATTAATGTTATAATGAGTGCGACACTGGCCGAGATAATGGATTGATTACAAGTAACGAGTACAGTGGCGAGTCAGTGCCCTCGGCCGAGCACTCGGTTCGTATAAACAGTTTAACAGGCGTGCCCATTTACTGTCTCGCCACTGTACTCGTTACGTGTAATCCACCCATTACATTTCACTCGCCAGAATGGACCGCTTTCCTGGCCATTTCGTAAGCCCTTTGAGCTGTTACGGCTTAGGGTACCTTATCAAACAAACCCCTCAGGGGTTGCAAAGGCGTGTCGCCATAACATGCTGAATAGTTAAAGCAACTCAAAGTGGTCAAAGACATGTTTAGCTTGGATTTGTAGCGAGTACCTAGTGTGTGAGTCGTAGTGCTGTGAAATAGATACGGTCGTGGTCGGCTGGGTTCTACGCGAGGCGAGACTAGATACGAGTAATAAGCACGGTGGTGCGGGCGATACTTGAACACGCATGTACGAGTACAATAGGTTACAAAAAGTTTTTATGAGGACAAAACAGTGTGATAATGCACTGATCTAACGGCCACCACTGGGGCCAGTTTTAGTGGTGGCCGTTGGGAGTATACCTGGTTTAATGAATGGAAAATCTTATACCTACAGATAGAAGACATCATAATGGTCTAGAATTTAAATTAAATAAGATGTGGCTAGTAAAAGTATTACAGTTTTCGAGTTGATCAATATTAAAAAAATTACTAAGAATTCTAACCAAGCCACTCTTTTTAACACGCTTTTATTAGCTTCACCTGTATTTTTGTATGTTTGTATGTTTGTATGTTTGTTTGTATGTAACCGACTCCTTTGAGCGCGTTTTTGACCCACTTTATTAGTGCTAAGATTGCAAATAAAGCATTTTTCTACTTTTTGTTTCGGATAGTAGTCTATAAAAATATTGCTACTGCTCCTATTTGGACTTCAATGTAATGTTCATTTAGGTACAATACAATACTTATCGTCCTCCATGATCCATGACGTATCCGTAAATGGCGACCCTAGCGGCTATGACCTCGTATGTGGCTCGCAAACCCAAATTTGGTTTTAAAAGATGAATTGAATTCGCGAGCAAAAACTATCCACTTTATTTTCGGCCCCTCCAGCCCCGACCACTTTCCATTAAAATACAGTCGTTCTAACTTCCCAACCTCATAACACCGCCGGACGTTGTTATGCAATATGAGGCGTACCCGCTGGGAAATAAACCGCTAGTAATGATACTACGATATTGCTGTATCACGGTGCTCCTTGGATTTTAAATCGTAGTAGCAGTATAAAAGCTGTGCTTTGCGGTGTCCCGCTGTGACTCGCGGTGTCACGCTGTGTACAGGAACAATGACTGGAAAATAGCGCATTAGATAATAGTCTCGATTCGATTCGCGAACTCGCGAGTGAATCGGTTTCTTATAAGCGCGCGTGCTCCATCGTAGACCGCATCGTTGCTTACCACCAGGCGAGATGGCGGACAAACGCAAGCCTATCAACGAATAAAATGATAAATTTTCCGGGATAAACAACAAAAACTACAAACTTTCACATCCTACTAAAATAAACTAGCTGCGTTCGCGGTTTCACCCGCAATCTTACAAGAATCCTAAATTTTTCCGGGATCAATAGTTGCCTTTTTTGTGCTACTGAGTGACGAGCAAATCACTCGCTTGATGTTAAACATCACGTTTGCCCAAATTACTGCTTGGCGATGGACTAACTGGCAAAGGTGTGGTACTTGCCTAGGCGGACTCTGCAAAAGAACCCTACCAGGATACCACTATAAAAATGCCTATGTGTTAAGCTACCCTATAAGCTACCTCCAATAGCTCCATACCCAATTTAATCTAAATAAGTTCTACTGTTTTTGCGTGATTAATCAGCAAATATCCATTATCCATACATCCGACATCTAATCATCCGAACTTTGACATTTATATTAATATTAGCAAAATTTTCAACTTCGACTGCTCGAGTCCCTGCACGGCATTTGCGCTTCTCATCCGAAGATATTTATAGGTTCATCAGAAACTGACTGATCAGATTAATTACGCTTAAAACCAGTACATGAGCGGCCGAGCTTTGCTCGAAATTTCAGGAAAAATACGTTTTTAAATACCTATCTGGGAATTTACCCCTCTCCAGCTCGATCTGAGGGATTGACATCGATATTTCGCCACAAAAACTCCCATATCGTTTTTGAGATCTCAAAAGACATGCAATAAATTAAAGGAATATTGTTGTTTATTGATTATTGAGTAGTTGATTATTGAGTATATACAGGGTTATTCATAAAGGGTATGCTAAGCCGAAAAGGGCTCATAGTACTCATCATTTTGAACAACTTTTACTATGGGACCAACCCGAAATTCGCAAAAAAATATACAGCTGTTCCATAGAAAAATGTCAATGACACTCGACAAAATGTATGGACCAGCTGATTCTTTTTTTCGCGAATTCTTATTTGTCGTTTATTACACACATAGATTAGATGAGTACTTAAAAGCATTCAAGAGAAATGCTTTTAACATTCTCTTGAAAAACAAAGCTGTAATGCAACATTTTTATACGAGCGTCGTCAAAGTAACCTCTTTGAGGAACATTCCAGAAAGAAAGCACCTTTGTAATAACATTTATTTAGCGATATTAAACTTCGTTGTTTGTTCAGAGTCGGGGGTATAAGCACTCGTTAATTATTACTTGTTGAAGAAGGAAAATATCTGTGTTTATTTATTGACATGTGTTACGTAATATGTATGTACATATTCAAGAAAATAGGTTCGTTACTTTATACACTTTATCTACAATCAGTCGAAGCCATCTTTTCCAGGCAACTAAAAGACAGCGCTCTTAGCAATAAGGCCTCTATTGTGATATTAGTTTTTGTCTGTATGTATCTATAACTTTTATGGTGAACATTATAAAGAGTGTCTTTCATTAATGACGGAATGTGTTTTATTTAGATCCCCCAATATTGGAGAATATTTATGAAATGTGGTGGATCCCGCCTTTTCCTCACGTGATATCTATCACGTGAGGAAAATCATCAAATCAATAACATCAAATAAATAACTAAATCTCATTTTAAAATATATTGTCAGGAATCAAAATGTACTTGCCTGTATTCTTTTTATATCAAATGTCTTGAAAAGATACAAAGAAGAAATGCTGCGTCTATTACTGAGATCAAAGAATAAGAACCATAAATTTCTAAGATATCACAGGACCACTGACCAATCTTGAAAGTTAAGAATCATTTATGTAGAGAACATGTCCCACTTCAGTGTAAAAAGTACTTTATCTCCGGGGCAGACGCTTCAGTTTTACACATCATTACGTAAGGTACATGTGCGGAAACCTTCTCGGGACAAAAAACACTTTCTTGTCCAAGACAGAGGTCTCAAATTTCAACGTCAAAGGGAGGCGGGAGTCGAGTACAAGTTGAAGTAGGGGCTCGTTAAACGCAAGGTCACAGAGTAAAGAGACAGAGGGTGAAATCTGAAACTGCCACAAAAATGTCTCTTATTTCCCGGAATAAAAAATACTTAGAGTTTATTATCCATCCATATCTGGTAGAAAAGGTGGATTTAAATTGTTTCTATAAATTAAATACGATTTGAATTTTGATAGAGTTTGAAATCGGCCAGTAGCGGAAATAATCTGTCCCTAATTGAAATTGGTTGATGTAAGCAGCGATCCTTATTCTACTCGTACTAATATTATAAATGCAAAAACGTTTGTACTTTTGTAGGTTCGAAAGGATGTCAATCAAGCAAAAACGACTGAAAGGATTTGGATGTGTGGTACGGAATTAGCTTATACCTTTGATTTTACTTTTTATCTCGGAAAAACTAACGGTTCTTTCGGGATAGTGGGTACAACCACGCGGCGAGTATGAAACGAAGCGAGTTAAAAGTTGATGCTCTGTACTTACTCTGTGGTAAGGTCGAGAGACTACTTAACAGCGCGTTTGTTAGGACGAGTAGCTGGACCACTCGACCACTCCAGCCACTGGCCTCCTCGAGATACGGAGGGCTTCAGGGACAGGGAATAGGGCTATTCTGGCGAGCCAGATATTACCTCGGTCACTGTTGCTCTCGTTAGAAACGTCATGAGAGTGAGAGTGACCGAGATAATCTCGAGCGTCAAAGAATGGGGTCTCGACCGTCCTCGAGATTCACGGAGGTTTCGAGGTTTTTACAATTGGGCGCCAACTTCCTTCCCTACCTTGCTTCGAGTGGTGTCTCACCTTGAAATGATATGGCTTTTTAATTGTAGGGTTTTCGCGTTGTGGCGGTCAAGGGGCCCTTATTCGGCGCTTGAGACGACTCTCACATTTGTGACATTTTGAAGAAAATAATTTAGTTAGTTTTTTTGTTTTACTATTTCCATAGAAAAAAAAACACATACAGTCGAACTGAGTTCCGTCTCCTTTTTGGAAGTCGGTTAAAATGAAAGTATGTTTTTACATGTCTGTTAAACAATTTATTTTTCAATGACGCGTAAAGCACAAGTGTGTTATTAAATAAATACCAATGTTTGCAGCGGTATAAAATATTATATTTAATTGTAAGTGTGAGAGTTTCAAATTGCAGCTATACTGAGGCGCTGCGCTGATGTACCTACAAATCCTACAAATATACAGGGTTATGAGGAAAGGATATGCTATGCCGAAAAGGGCTCGTAGCACTCATCATTGTGAACAACTGTTACTATGGGACCAATCCTCAAGTCGAGAAAAAAAAATAGTTCCATAGAAAAATGTCAATGACACTCAACAAAAAGTGTAGGGCAGCTGTTACTTTTTTCGCGATTTCCAGTTTGGTCTTGTTGTAAAAGTTGTTGACAATGATGATTACCTACTATAAGCCCTTTTCGGCTTAGCATACCCTTTCCTTATAGCCCTGTTTAAACCTACAGGGACAATTATTCAAGTATAAGTATTTTATTTATGAGCAGAGGGATCGGCGTGGGAACTCTCCAGAATACCGCGGTAGTATGCCCTGAAAACCATGTTCAAACGAGGGGCCCTATTCTTTGGCGCTCGAGATTATCTCCGTCACTCTCACTTGCATGACATTTATCATGAGAGCGACAGTGACCGAGATAATATCTCTCTCGCCAGACTAGGGCCGCTCGACTGTTTTTCCCAAATAGTCACCCGACCGCACAAAATATGCAAATAACTTTGCAAATGTGGTTCTAATCCCTCCCTTGTTCCAGCCACTTCAGAGTAAAGAGTGCTTTGTGCGAACGGCAAAGGGTCCACTTTTAAGTGACTCGTTAGTTACAAGGTCGAGACCCGAGTTTGGTTGTTAAAACGAGTGGCTCGGCCGAGTAGCTGGTCCAAGTAGTTCGAGCAAGTTGGAAGGACTGAAGTTGTAGACGGATCGTTTGTATATACATATACAGAAAGGGTTTGCTGAGCCGAAGAGGGCTCATAGTACATTATGGATAACATTTACCACGGACCAACGCGAAATTCCAAAAAAAATTGTTGGTCCAGACATTTTGTCGAGTGTCATTGACATTTTTCTATGGAACAGCTGATTTTGCGTAAAAGTTGCTCATGACGATGAGTACTGTGAGCCCTCTTCGGCTTAGCATACCCTTTCTAAATAACCCTGTAGACGTAATTTGCTTCTTACCTGTATTTTTCCGTTTCCCCGAAGACAACATAAACGTTGCTAAGGAAAATCGATACTACATCGAAGCTAATAGCTATTGTTATCTCCGTTTCTCCTTCAAATCGCGCTCGAGTTTGGCATTCAGTCGTCTTTCCATAAAAGGAGATCGACGTCTACGGCATATTTGACGTTATCAGTCCAAAGATTTCAATATTTTCCTCTGTACAATCTCACGAAGAGAACCTCAGGTTTATTGCCAAATTGGAAAGCATCGGGAAGGAAAAGGGTGAGGTACGAGTATCGTCCATATAATCGTATATAGGGACTTCTGCCCACGGCTTCTCCCAATAAACCAAATAATAATATTACCTTCGGCTACTTTTCTTTCATAGAAACATTATAGGTAAAACAAAATATTTTCCTATTTCTTGAGAGTTTCCTTACGTCTCGAAAATTGAATATCGCAAATTCCCTTCCTAGTGGGTGTTTATCATACACCGCCAAACAAGCTTGCAGGACCAGTGATTTGGGCTTTGCGATGATAGTCAGGTATTGTCTATAATATGTATGGATAAATGGACTGCTCTACATCTCCCCATTCACTTCCAGACAGCCTAAGACACTAGACTTCACGCAGAACACAGTCGTCGTCATCTGCACCACAATAGCTGAAACCTGGGACTCTATTCTTGAGCTCTCCAGATTATCTCCGTCATTTTCACTCTCATTTCTAAACAGAGCGACAGAGACCGAGATATCTCACTAGCAAGAATAGGGTCCCTGATAGAAACTAGCGAGGACAATACTCATTCAAGCGAGAACACCACAAAGATGGCGGCCACAATACCGTTTCCGTTCTACCCGCAGCGCGCTCGTCGCTCATCGCTTTCCGCTTCCGCTCCGCCATTGTTCGCTATCTAGACGGGCGGCGTAATGATTACCTTACGTTTCCCGTCAACAGGTTTCTGTCTAGATATGTTGTGTTGAGGGTAGGCGTAAAATGTCGAGGTAACTAAAGGTGCCTGTAGATGTCTAAAATTTCTACATCGTTTTAAAAGCTTTTTCTCATTACGCACTTTTACAGAGTAAACGTAATGGGTTGATTACACGTAATAAGTACGTTGGCGAGACATTAAATGGGCACACACGGTCGAGCAAACAAATCATAGTTCTAGTGACTGTCTCGCCTCGTCAAACTGTTTCTACAAACCGAGTACTCGGCCGAAGCCGCTGTCTCGTCACTGTATGTACTCGTAAGTCGTAACGTGTAATCAACCCATAACTCTGTCCTTCTGTTCACTTTCCACGTCTACGTAAAAAGCGTTTGTAACGTGTGTGGTTGGCGCATTCGACTCGCATGTCCGAGGGTGTGGATTCAAATCCCAACAATTAGCTTGAACCAGTGAAGGTAAACTTCGTAAGGAAACCATGGCACCATGATAGAACACTTTTTAGTACCTTAAACTAAAAATACAACGCAAACACCCAACGGTATCCCGAGAAACTCACTTAACATTTGACAGTCTGTTCCCATTCCAGACTATCACTTTCGACCAGACTTTTACTTGATATCATGTGAGTTATTGTCAAACGCCTACCCAACCAAAAAGAACCATAAAAAAACTTAACCTTTTTGAAATGGGCTTTCTAATGCAAAAGTAGGGTGTAGGCGTAGGTTGCTTCGTGGGAATATTCCATGATCTTTCCTGTAAGACCCTGTGAGCGATAAATAACGTAAACTAAGTGGGCTATAATCATTCAAGCGAATATAACGTAAAATATTTCAACGCTGACATTTTACTCCTAACGATTTTGAAATTCCGAGCGTAGGAGGGCATATCTTACTGGGGCAATTCCAAAACAACGTAGCTTTCATGGCGTACGTTCTGCCAAATCATCAGCAAAAAAAAAGATAAGCTATCTTTGGGCCAATAATTTTTTGAAGACTGACGGATGGAACGAGAAACTGTAGGTTCTAGTTTGCTTAAAATTTCAGAAAACTTGAAAACGGGAGTCACTGCCAGCCGTAAAACCCCTCTATAAAAATCTTTGAAATCGTTTGGAAGACATCGTTCTAGCAATTTGATTACCTTTTGTACCAAATGTTTTTGTCAATAAAGAATTACTGCATTGTGTTGTATTGTACATAAACATATTGTCAAGTCTGGAAATAAGTTTACGAAGTGCCCGAGCGTAAACAAACGGGGGATTCGAGTCCCAAGAAGACTGTATCGAGAAAAACACACAAAAGTTTCCAATTACGTTCTACTTCGTCCAAAGAGTCACGATCCTGCTCCCTTTACCTTAACGCAAATTAATGACCAATTGGTCCGTAAAGTCCCTTTTGTAATACATTAGGGCAGTTACGTGATTTCTTTACTTTTATTTTTCCTTTGGGAGTGTTTGTTTTAAATCAGTTTGGGCGAAGTTTGGGGCTTCGGTACGTGGAGCTTGCTTGTTTGGGATGGTTATTCGTGAAACTTGTATGTAATCAAACGAAAGCTACCTTAAGCGGCAGTAGTCCAGGCAGAAAACCACTCAAATCAAATTGACTGCCACCGAGTGATTATACTGCAAATTTTAGTCCTAATAATAAAGGTAGGATCCATTAGCCTTGGGTTACCCGCAGGGTTCCAATATATTATGTCATTATTATTAAAGCCGCTAAAACCATGAACCTCTTTGTTATATTAAACTTTTAACGAATGAACGGTCCAGTTAGATTCCGGAAATCGCAGTTCTTGCGACAGTTCTTTCACAAAGAATTCATATTTTCTCCCTATTTTAACTTTCTTTTCAACCATATTTCTCACGTATTTTATTTTTTCTTTGAAATGGGACACGTCCAAGCTATCAATAGCAGAGCTGGCCGTGGCAGCTGCGTCACTCGGCGACCCAGATGGGGGGCCGTCAGATGCAGCCTGCGATAGCTGTCACGTCGTCACGTGGGAGGAAGCCATGCTGGGTTGAGGTTGACGTCCATTTATCGGCATCAATTGTCTTGTGTATACGTACCTACCTATAGACTTAACAGTATACGTAATACAGTAAGGCAACCCTCGTGGCGTAGCTCTACTGGCCCATTTCTATAGAAATAAAGCTCCGATCGATTCAGTCAGTTCTTTTCTTAGAAAGGTAACTGCAAGTTGTACTTACACTACTTATATATTGGCCGTTAGACCAAGGTATATATATACATATTTTATATACACCTTCAAAGTACATAGGTACTAACACTAGTCTACCACATACATTTCGTTTGTCAGAAAATAGGTTAAGTCTGGCGGCCGGGATCTTGGACTACAGTCATCGTAATTGAAATTGCACACTTAGCTGTTCCAGGAAAACTAAATTGCAATCACAATTTCGCGCAATTTGTAGCTTGTGTGTCTCATAAAGGAAGTGTATCTCAATGGGAAATGAGTGTTCCTTCCTCGGGGCAGGATGTGTTGAATGTGTTAGAGCGGCTTGTGCTGGATATTACCGGGATGCGACGTGAGCGTCGGGAAAGGATGTATTATCTTAGCAACTGTAGGTACTGTTATCTATGGTGTAAACCACCTAGGAAGATACTATGTTCAGTAAAATTGAATATGAATATTCCTGTGTTTCTATTATACTAAAAAAGTAACAGTAACAATACAAAAGTTACTACAATAATTATGTAACTTTTACTTTTGTTCCATCCACATTATTTCGAGAAGGGTCTAAGAAATTGATAAGCCGATAGACTTTTGTATTTATAGGTATAGCAGCATTGTGTTTTAGTACTTATCATGCAAAAATAGAAAATTATTTTAGATACTCTTTTTTGTTCACCCCAGAAAATGTTTCTTTTTTTTCCTGTTTTCAGCTGAACAGTTTTTTTAAAGTTTTAAAAGAAATTAAAAAGCTTTGGTCTAGCCTTAAACAAAGAATCACGACCTGGCCCTAGTTTTACACTTTGAGGTCTCGTCTTTGGGGATCAAGGATTTTAGTTTACTTTTTTTTTTCAAGTGCGTTTATGGATAAAATTTTTATTTCTTTGTTACAGGATGGAGATGTGATAGAGTTGTGCCAAGTCAGCGATGTGCGGTCAGGAGGCGTGCCAAAGGTGAGTTGATCTTTGCTTACATTGACTGGAATGCGCAGTGAGCACGAGCTATCTAAATTGATAGTCATACATCTACAGCCGGTGCTAATTCCGGCTGAGAACTGCCCATTGGGCTCTATAGCAGCTGTCTAAATAAGTAGTGCTCAGGGCAGGTATAGAGTGCCTCTACACTTCTACTGCAGAGCTGTAGAATGAGGAAAAAACGTGTTTTTAACCGACTTCAATAAAGGAACGGTCCTCAATTGGACTGTTTGTTATTTTTTTTTTTGTGGTAGTACTTAGTGATTTATTTTTTTTAATCTACCCTACGTTAGGTAGACGACTCAATAGCTGCTACTATTCGTTGAAAGATGAGCCTTTTGACTTAATAAATCAGAGCTCATGACGCATGTCGTCTGGGATATGACACTTAGGTTAAGTAATTTAGCGAAAAGTTATTTCAAGCAGAACTTTACGTGGGTAGCATTAACTTCGTTAATTTACACGAGAGCAGAGGTGAATTTGTGATTTCACTTTTAGATAGGGATTCGACTAAAATAATATGTATTACAACTACTAACTAATGTTACTACTATGATTATAATAACCGTTGTTTCACAAAACATGAAACAAAACGTCCTAAAACCTTTAGGTACGATTGTTTTGCCCAGTGAAATGAAATATATATCTTAGCTTATGTTCATCTGAGTCACAAAAATATATTTACAAATCACGTTACTACAACTACAGATAAAATTAAATAAAATGCTGAAACGATGCACGTCAAATGAAATAAAAGTTACACAAATTAAAACTTACAAATTTCAGATATAGACATTTCTACATTTTAAGCAAATCTCTGGATTTATCAAGTGCTTTCTAACTTCTCTCTTCTCATCTGCAGGACTCTAAACTGAGTATGAACCTGGTAAACAAGCATGGAGACACCCTGGAAGACAAGTCGCTCACCATCTGCAGTGGAACTGACTACATCAACATCAATTACCAGCATGTGGTGTGCCCTGATGCTGCGACAGCTAAGGTCAGTGCGTCTTGCTATCCTAGTGGACGAAGGAGACAGCATTAGGAATGAGGGAGACGGTGGTCAAGAAGAGAGACAGTATAGTGAATAAGGAAATATCCCCCCCCCCCTCCTAAAATCTGCTCTTGTCTTAGGGTAAAGTTGCCATCCGTCCGGGTTTCCCCGGATTTGTCCTAGTTTAGAGGGCATCCGAGAAACGTCCGGGCGGGGCTTCATTTGTAGCTCGGGTTTTAAAATTAAAATGAATAAAAAGGGGATTTATGACATTTTCAACATATTTTATTACACCATGTTTAAAAACCTGTTGGCATGTCCTAGCTTTTAAATCCGGGGTTTTCACGCGTCTTGTCCTGGTTGCCAAATTTTAAAAGAGATGGCAAACCTATCCGAGGGTCGTGACCACCTCCAGTAGTCTGAAGTAGTAGTACGGGGAATATGTTGAGTGTAACCTACAGGTTTGTGAACGAGGGTTATAATTACAACAGCTGATGATCGAGAGATACAACTTAGCGAGCAATAGAGACAACCGAGCGAATAAGGGAGACAAACAAGATACAGAAACTAAATAACTCGCAAAGAAAATTAAACGCATTAAAAAATCTAGAATACTAGATGATAAAATTGATAGGATTGACAACATTATTTCATCTTACTGATATTTAAAACCTGAAAGTTTAATTCAACGGATACTACTCTTATTTTAACAATTTCCAACAAAATCCTTTCACAGCTTTCAGCAGCTAAAAGGTAAATTGAGACTGCTCCGTTTAATGGTTTAACAATTCATTGTTCGAAACTAGCGAACGGGTGTTCGAGTCGACGTGAATTATAAAACGGCGAGGATCGAAGTTCGGATGAAATGCTGAATTTCAGTTCAACGGGATTGCACTATGTTTGCATTACTTTGTTGACCGGGTGTGGCGATGATTCAAAGCCTGGGGAAATTGGCGTTTGTAAAGATTGATTTTTATGTTTGCTTGAAGATAACTTGCGCTCCGTTGATCAGGATTTTAATGAGACTTTGAAAACTAGTAGTTTACTCCAATACTGATTATGAACAGAATCGGACCAGGGGTTGTAAAGTATCGAAGTCTCGGACTAAGAACGAATATTTATGTAGTTACAGAGTAGCGTAGCGGTGCTACGAAATTTCGTAGCACTCGTAGCATTGACTTTATGGTTATGATTTTGTCGGAGCAATCAACTAGTTGTTCGGACCGAACTGAGACCTCGCGACCCTATCTTTACAGCACCCTTAAACGGTTCTTGTAATATATTCGAACTTGAAAATTAAAATTCAACTGAATAGTAAAGAGCGTAAGGTCTATATCTCCATCCGCGGACCTACCTAACTTATATCTTTTTCGAATAAAGGTGTGGTTGCAAGGGCTGCGTCAGATCACCCACAACGTGAAGGCGAACAACGTCTGTCCGATGACGTGTCTCAAGAAGCAGTAAGTCGGCGCATGCGCACGCACGGTCGGAGCTTTTGGTGTTACCTACATCTTTCTGACATTTTTTTCTAAAATTCTTTAAACTGACATTAAGTTTCTACAATGCTTTTGATGTTCAATGTTCTAATATGCTTTTTATGTGTGCTTTTACAGGGTACTTTTTTCTATATATTTTTCTGAAAATACAGAACGCACGTTTATAATACATTGCGTTGCGAAAAAGTCTCTAGCAAATTTTTTTATTAAAAATTAAAAAAAAAATGATGAAAGTAGCGCAGTGTATTAAATCATTTTTAACCGTTTCTGTGCCAAGTGCGTTGTATTTTATTTCTGTTGCAATACCTAAATATCTTCGTGTCTGGTTTGTGACCTCAAGTTTGGCATTTTTACTTACCTTAACCTGTTACAGTTAAAATAACCATTTTTCTTCGTAATTAACACGAATTGGTGTCTTAGTGTATAAAATCATTATTGCGGTGGTGAAATGGCATTTTGAATTCAATTCATGCTTACCTTGAAAACTTTATCATCATCATCAACAGCCTATCGGATTTTTGTCCACTACTGGACATAGGCCTCTCCTAAAGAACGCCACAAGGCACGATCTTCTGCCTCACGCATCCACTTGCTACCTCATCATAATCATGTGAATACCACCTGCTGTGCATAGACCTCGCTTGTACGCTTCTCATCCCGCGACCCTATCAGCAAACTTCTAAATTTTCTATCGGTTTTGAGTTTGACGACAACCTAAAGTTCGCTCGAACTTCGGGGCCGCCGCTGCCCGTCCTGTGTCAATCTTGTTGTTCATGCATACAGATTTAGAACGTTATGCAATAATAGCTGCGCCCCGCGGTTTTACCCGCGTTTTCCGGGATAAAAAGTAGCCTATGTGTTAATTCAGACCATGAAACCTTCATTCCAAATTTCATGTAAATCCATTCAGCCGTTTTTGCGTGAAAGAGTACAACATACATCCAGACATTCTTACAAAACTTTCGCGTTTATAATATTAGTAGGTAATAGAATAGATTATTTTTGTTAATGGCTTACTGGTCACAAACCAAGCATGTAGTAATGCATGCTGTTCAGTGTTCGTGTGCTTTTTGCCGAAGGTGTGGAAGGAGAGCTTGCGCGAAGTCACCCATAACAACAAGATCAACAATGTGTGTGTGCGGACCAACCTCATGAAACAGTACGTACTGGGTTGCTTGTGGCTCAGCTTGTTTTAAAGGCTAACGTGAATAGTGAACAACTACTCGTATCCTTATCCTTATTCGACTTTAGGCAATAAGTCTTGCAGCGGCGTCCACAAGGAGCGTGTGCATTTCTCCTGCCAGTATTTATGTCGCAGCCAACTAGCTTAATTAGCTTAGCCGTTTAATTAACAGCCTAGCCTGTTTACTAAACGACGCCGCTCAACTAGCGGCCTGGTTTTCAGTGTCTAATACAACATTAAATGGACTGGCTGGCTGATGCTTAGGCCATTTATTTTACACGTGAAAGTCACTGTGTCAGTAGGTTAAGGTGCGGATACAGGAGCGAGGCTCTGCGACGCTCCAGACTCACAGAATATCGTAAGCCTAGAGCTGAACTGAACAGTTGATTTCATGTCAGAAATTGGCTTCAAGACTGTATTCTCCTTATGCATTATTACAGTGATTAAAGCTTTGGCACACCCAATCTCTTTGTGATTCTGCTTTCGCTATATTTGTGTAGTTTTGTGTTTGTAATTAATACTTATTGTGTTTGGCTTGCTGCATAACCTTATCGTTATGTAATCATTTGCTATTAGTTTAAGAAAATCGAATACATTTTATAAAAGCTTAACAAACATAATTATATTAAAGCTAAATTACCTACTTGAATAAAGAAAACAGCAAAATGCCTAAATTACCTACTTGAATATAGAAAACAGCAAAATGCCTAAATTTGCTACAACCAAAACAAGTGCCATCATCATCATCATTAGTAACATCCACGAGAAATGATTTTTATGTGCCGTCTGATTGAATTAATCCGGGCTGGTAGATAAATAAAATGATAGATACGGCCACTTTTTGTGGCTAGAATATTGACAAAGGCAAAACGAGAGTAAAATATCCATCAGCAAAAAGTTGCTGTCATTTTCCACATATCACAAAGTTATTTCATTAAAAACTGTTAAGGGTTAGACAAAGTAGTTTGAGTTCACACATGCTGACAGCTTCATGTAGCTCGCTTGGCGAGTGGCCAGCGAACCAGTGGTAGTAGGTTGAGTTTGATGGCACTTGTGCGGTTTTATTAAGTGCAAAGCTATGTCGGTGTTTTACTTGTACTGGTCGGTTCTAAAAGGAAGCTTTTGTGGCTGGTTAAAGATTTTAACACCAGCTCGACTGATGTGGTGACGATAATGTAGTTAGAACCACACTTAATCGAGATTTGGAATTGATACTCAAACGAGGTTTTGGTGCAACAATTCAGGCTACACAAGCAAATCCTACAAATTGCATATAATGCCAAATTCGCCGCAAATAAAAATGCACAATGTATTTTTGTAGACTCAGAAAATCTTCATAGTTTCGTTTATCCGAGTTGATTCACTGCCACAACGCCCACAAGACTCGAAACCTAAATCTGTGATGTGGTGTTCGCTCGCTTCCACCGAGCGAACATACCTTCAAAAGATCTCTGTAGAGTTTCCTGAAATTATATTTATGCCCCTTACACATAGCACTCCAATTCCATAAGACCACCAATAAAAAAGTCTACCTAGAACAGTCTTTACCACGTAGCGTACATCACCACATCAACATCTTCGTGCTTCCAGTTGGATGCGCCTCTGCTTCCTCACGGACCCACGAGGGAAGGTTCCAGTCAAAGTGGTCGCCCGCACCTTCGCGTCAGGCAAGACTGAGAAGCTGGTCTACCAGTGCCTGTCGGAACTGGGGCTGCCGTCAGGCAAGAATGAGGCTATGGAGAAAGACGCTTTTACGTTTGACAAGTTCTACGCACTGTACCACAAGATCTGTCCCAGGAATGATATTGAAGAGCTGTTTAGATCCATGTAAGTACCAATTTTTGGTTTGTTATACTAGTACTCTAGGTACAATATACATGGTGCTCCATATTTCGCAGTCCAGTCCATATGACAAATACTCTATTATTTTGGTACGTAACGCGATTTTTGGAGATCCATATTCACAAAACTTTCTCCGTTCGGCTGTAAATATGAAATGAATGTATGTTTATCCTACCACCGAGTCAACAGCTTCACAGATTCGTTTTCAAGTATATCTGGACCGTCATAGACAGTTATGCATTTTGATTTTAAGTCTGCTTAAAAATGATTTTTCATATTCCAGTACTCAAGGCAAGTCCGACCGCATCAACCTGGACCAGTTCGTGAACTTCATGAACGAGAAGCAGCGCGACCCGCGCCTCAACGAGATCCTGTACCCGCTGTACGACGAGAAGCGAGCGCTGGAGATCATCACCACGTACGAGCTCAGCGAGGAGGCTAAGACTGACAGTGAGTTCCAGTCGATTCCAGCTGATTCCAGGATTCCAGCTGAGGCTTCGACATTTCAAGCAGCATGCTAGTCTGTGAGGCGGAAATTAAGAAAAGATCTCAAACTGATCATTTCGTACATTGACGTAAAATATTTTTGAACGGATTATAGAGGTAATACAAACAATGAAGACTTCTTGCGTCACGCCACGCACACCTGTCCTCAACAGATGTACCCAGACTATGACCAATTTCAACGAAAAAATACTGCGTAAACAAAGTATCTAAATCAGCCAGTCTACCTAAATCACTCGTAAGGAAGTTCGTAGAAGTCTGAAAAGCCTTACACTAAGCTCTCACTAGCACCCCCACTCACCCACCACATCCACTCACTACCCACTGTACTAATAGCTCCATATATTGTAGCTCTTACTAATTCTCCACCCCGAACTTCCCCAGAATGCCTCACCAAAGACGGCCTGATCCGCTACCTGATGTCCGACGAGAACGCGCCGGTGTTCCTGGACCGGCTGGAGTTCTACATGGACATGGACCAGCCGCTCGCGCACTACTACATCAACTCGTCGCACAACACGTACCTGTCGGGCCGCCAGTTCGGGGGGAAGAGCTCCGTGGAGATGTACCGACAGGTGCTGCTGGCTGGCTGCAGGTGAGCATATGTTAATTGTTTATACTGGCTACTTCTTGTGGGTTTACGTTAGTCATTCATTCAAAATTTAAGAGCGTTGTTGTCAGTGGAATAATTTCCAGGCTTGATGGTCCTCTGCTAGTGCTTTTAACTCTCAGGCTCTCAGTAAGGCATGATATCTGCCTTCTCTCTAATTTGATCTAAGAATGATCTCCTTGGTCTTGTTTGTCCCCTCCTTCCTTCAACCCTTTCCTCTATGTGATAGTTTTGATTATAGGCAAACCATATAACTCGAGGGACCTCCCGCGCGCCTTCACCCCCGAAACCGTCTTGTTTCGTCGTCCCGCTTCGTCCCGCGAGTTATATGGTTTGCCCATTGATTGTCATGTTGTACAAGGTAGCCAAACATCTTGACCCTTCTATTTTCGATGATCAGTGAAAAACAAAAGTTCCTCAAGAAATTATTTCGAGCATCAGGTGAAAGATTGTGCAAAGTCGTGAATAGTTTTGAGCATTCTCGTTTGCTTCTCTAATTAAATAACCAACTTTTACAACAACTATTACCAATATTATTATCTTTCACTTCCAGATGCGTAGAGCTTGACTGCTGGGACGGCAAAGGCGAGGACGAAGAACCAATCATCACCCACGGCATGGCGATGTGCACCGACATCCTCTTCAAAGACGTCATCTACGCTTTGAGAGACACTGCCTTCGTGACGTCAGACTACCCCGTCATACTCTCCTTTGAGAACCACTGCTGCAAGGCTCAGCAGTACAAGCTAGCTAAATACTGTGATGAGATTTTAGGAGATCTGCTTTTGAAGGAATCTTTGCCGGAGCATCCGGTAAGTGACCATGAAACCACTGTTCCTGAGTAAATTATCAATTAAATTATTTAGAGTTTTCCAAGCTGTCTAGGCCAGGAGAGTTAGAACTTTATAGAGCTGACTGCCACTGTTAGTGGAGCCAAAAAGCAAAAAATTACAAACTATTGACAGTACGAGTATATCAACACCACATACACCATAACAACACCGCAACAACACATCACACCTTCACACCAACATTTTTATCTAAATCGAAGTCAACTTATAAAGAAAAATACCATCCAAGCATCGAATTTTTCAGTCCATTCCATACCATACTTTTTCTTTATTTAATTTACCATCAATCATTATTACAAGAGATGAATAAAAGAGGCTCAAATACCTCGTTTTCAGCTGGAGCCTGGCCAGCCCCTGCCTCCTCCGTCATCTCTGAAGAGGAAGATCCTCATCAAGAACAAGCGGCTGAAGCCCGAGGTGGAGAAGCAGGAGTTGGAGCTGTTCCGTCAAGGGCAGTTCGTCATTGAAGACGAGGAGAAGGAAGATGCTTCTGCCGTTGCTATTCTGGATAAAAAGGTGAAATGAGATAAACTACCTATAGAAATAGGTGGGAAGATAGGCATTTGCTGACCGACTAGTATCTTGGCTTTTATTCCAAACTGTGTTCGGCCGTGCTTTGTACGCAGGCTTTTTTTTTTAACTTTTGTATTCGTAACCCTGACACTAAGGCGATTTTCCACTGCTATTGCGAATCGTAATAGCTGACATTGCTTGGCTTTACGAATTACTAGCTGATACTCGGAATTTCCTACGCGTTAAAACAAATGACGAAGGAACTGTCCATTTAGTCTCCTCTTCTTATGTAAAGTAATATGTAATTAACAGTGTACTTAATTAAATGATCAAAAGGAAGACACCGACTTCCAAGACACGGGTTCTCCACACCCAGTTTGGAAGGCTGTGATTATAAAAATAATATACAATTTTGTCTGATATTTTGATCTTGTTTTGTCCCCCCAGCCCGAGGAGATCGTGGCGGAGGCTGCGAGCGCGAGTGACGACGCGCCGCCGCCCGTGGCCTACACCGGCTCCACCACCAACGTGCACCCCTGGCTGTCCTCCATGGTCAACTACGCGCAGCCCATCAAGTTCCAGGGCTTCGAGGAGGCCGACAGTGAGTTCTGTCGCTTGGAGACGGTACCGTTCTTCAATCTGGAATGGAACTGGATCTTGCACATAAATCAATTCTACCTACTGTTGTTTTTCAACCGTGATACATATTCGGTGTCCGTTACATTTACTAAAAACGCCAGCTCAACAATTCTTGCATCTTAAGAAATACAATTTAAAATAACACACATAATTTACCTATCTGTGTATGTGACTGATCTGTCTTCATATTTTTTCTAAAATGTAAACAAATTAACGTTTCTACCTCCAGAGAAGAACATCTACCACAACATGTCCTCGTTCGCGGAGACGACCGGCATGAACTACCTCAAGCAGCAGGCCATCGACTTCGTCAACTACAACAAGCGCCAGATGTCCAGGATTTACCCCAAGGGCACCCGAGCTGACTCCTCGAATTACATGCCACAGGTAGATTTAATCGCTGAGCTGAGTAAGCCTATAACTTAACTGCTATATTTGATGACCTACTTAGATCAGCGGTAGTACATGCCTTATGAGCAAGAGGTCCCGAGTCCGATTCCCGGCCGGCCAGATGTTTGAATGATGAATTTAAAAATATCTGCTCTGGAACTCTGGGTATCCTAGTGAGCTTTGAGTGTAAAACATATTTTTTCTTTTTTCCCCCAGGTGTTCTGGAACGCCGGCTGCCAGATGGTGTCGCTGAACTTCCAGACGTCCGACCTGCCGATGCAGCTCAACCAGGGCAAGTTCGAGTACAACGGGAACTGCGGCTACCTGCTGAAGCCCGACTTCATGCGGCGCGCCGACCGCAGCTTCGACCCCTTCGCGGACGCGCCCGTGGACGGAGTCATCGCGGCGCAGTGCTCCGTGCAGGTCAGACGCTGATGTCGGGACTCGATAGGGGTCGTCCATTAATCATGTGATGTTTTTTAGCAACTTTCTCATCTCTCCCTCCCTACTGGCGATACATGGTGAGGTTATAAATTACCCCTGGTCCCCCCGCAAATATCCGGTGTTTCCTCGTGTTCATAATACCATGTGTATTTTTTGGTACATATTATCCAAAAAATTTAAACAAAAAAAATGTTTTTTTAATTATACAAAAAAATAAATACACGTGAAATCTCATTACAACAATCTACGCACGCATTGTAAAGCGTCAAAGACTGACCTTCTCTTAAACATCAGCCTTGAATTCCTCTTCAATCCTGACATACAGTCGGAGAGACACTAAAGTCTCGCCTTAAGAGTTCTTCCCCCAGAACCCTAAAAATAATGAATTTCAATACGCATACATTGTCCGGCAGGTGATAGCGGGGCAGTTCCTGTCCGACAAGAAGGTGGGCACGTACGTGGAGGTGGACATGTACGGGCTGCCGTCCGACACCATCCGCAAGGAGTTCCGCACGCGCCTCGTGCCGGCCAACGGACTCAACCCCGTCTACAACGAGGAGCCCTTCCTGTTCCGCAAGGTGAGCGCGACACGAGCGAGGACAGGCGGGCCGCGGGCCGCGGGCCTGTGCGGCACGAGCGTGGCCAGGCGGGCCGCGGGCCGCGGGCCTGTGCGGCACGAGCGTGGCCAGGCGGGCCGCGGGCCACGGGCCTGTGCGGCACGAGCGTGGCCAGGCGGGCCGCGGGCCGCGGGCCTGTGCGGCACGAGCGTGGCCAGGCGGGCCGCGGGCCGCGGGCCTGTGCGGCACGAGCGTGGCCAGGCGGGCCGCGGGCCACGGGCCTGTGCGGCACGAGCGTGGCCAGGCGGGCCGCGGGCCGCGGGCCTGTGCGGCACGAGCGTGGCCAGGCGGGCCGCGGGCCACGGGCCTGTGCGGCACGAGCGTGGCCAGGCGGGCCGCGGGCCGCGGGCCTGTGCGGCACGAGCGTGGCCAGGCGGGCCGCGGGCCGCGGGCCTGTGCGGCACGAGCGTGGCCAGGCGGGCCGCGGGCCACGGGCCTGTGCGGCACGAGCGTGGCCAGGCGGGCCGCGGGCCGCGGGCCTGTGCGGCACGAGCGTGGCCAGGCGGGCCGCGGGCCGCGGGCCTGTGCGGCACGAGCGTGGCCAGGCGGGCCGCGGGCCACGGGCCTGTGCGGCACGAGCGTGGCCAGGCGGGCCGCGGGCCGCGGGCCTGTGCGGCACGAGCGGCGCGCGGCGACCTGACTGCCGATCGATGGTCGGCTTTCTTTTGCGCACTGAAACATCTGTGATGGTGGCATCTTTTAATCTAGTTTAATTTTTGTCATTGACATATCGCCTGGTGGTATATGCTGCGGTCAATGACGGAACACGCTTGCCAAGAAGAAAACGATTTCCCCTCGACTACTAATGAAAAAAAAAAGACTAAAAATAAATATTGCTTGCTGAGCCCGTTAGCTTTGCTGTATGCATAGTAAGAATTTGAAAGTAAATAAATTGAACCCCCCGTCCCCCGTCCCCCGTCCCCCGTCCCCGTCCCGCGGCCGCAGGTGGTGCTCCCCGACCTGGCGGTGCTCCGCCTCGGCGTGTACGACGAGAGCGGCAAGCTGCTGGGTCAGCGCATCCTGCCGCTGGACGGGCTGCAGGCCGGCTACCGACACATCTCGCTGCGCACGGAGGCCAACTTCCCCATGTCGCTGCCCATGCTGTTCTGCAACATCGAGCTCAAGATATACGTGCCGGACGGCTTCGAAGGTGGGTAGCCTGGACGCAGTCGCCGATTGGACCCAATTAGATTTTTCGGACCCTCAATGACAATCACACACGCTTACTTGGAAGGTTTCATTGTACTTAATAATGTAAAATCATCAGGGTATGTGGACACCTACGCCTAAGAAGAAATTAGTAGTGAAGGTGCAGCACGTCATTATCATACCATCTTTATGTTTAAGTATGGAAGTCGATAGGCTAACCATTATTAGACTAACTAGCGATTAGCATAAGTAATCTTATATGTCCAAGCATTTACAATTAGCTCCCATTTCCCCAGATTTCATGGCGGCGCTGTCTGACCCGCGCGCGTTCATGGGAGCGGCCAAGGAGCGAACTGACAAGATGAACGAGATGGGCATCGAGGAGAGCGGCCCGGAGAAGAAGGTGCAGATCGAAGAGAAGAAAGTAGGTCAGTATCGGTAACAATTACACGTCGAGTAACAAACTCTAATGTCGAAGACTTTGAAGAATGAATTAAAGTGGGGTAAGAATAATCAAGGGTCGAGTAATAGACTCGAAAATCGAAAACAATGGATAAATTTATGAAAGACTATCGGTCTAGCCGTTCCAGAGTTTTAGCGAGACTAACGAACAGCGATTCATTTTTATATATAAGAAGATTTGTAAGTAAGATAAGATTAATTAAGAAACCCCTGAAACGGTTAATTAGTATTATGTTCAGTCAAGCGGACAGATCGTTTATCATCTGAAAGAATAATGGCCTTAAAGAAGTTAAGGAAACAAATGGCATGATTTTTGTGCTCCTGGACATTTTTGGGAGTCACGTTTACTACGTATTTCCGTAACTACTAAACAGATTTTGATGAAATTTGAAATGTAGATAATTTAGATTCTGAAATAACACATAAGCCACTTTTCATCATCATCATCATCGTCAACGTTGTTCATCATAGGGGTGAGGGTGGAACCGCAGGGCGCAGATAGTATCTTATATCTAACAGAACAAAAATATTTAGCAAAACCGACTTTGTTTAGTTTACACGGATAGAAATGGCGTGTTTAGACAGATATCATCTAAAATCTGTTTAATGGTTCGTATTTAATAACACACACCTCTGCAAATAGCTCGGCAGTTCGTTTGTTTACCGGCTCGACTGGCCGTCAGAAATGAGTGGTATTTTGGTATCCGGTAGTGCGGTGTCAGGGATGAGATGTAGCGATTGTGGCGGTAGTTAGCCGGGGCCCTATTATGGCGAGTGAGATATTATTGCGGTCGCTGTCGCTCTGATTTGAAATGTCATGACAGTAAAAGTGAACGAAATAATTCGGAGCCTCCAAGAATAGGCTATTCTGGCAAGTGAGACATCGCTCTCATTTGAAATGTAATGTAAGTGAAGGTTAAGAAAATAATCTCGAGCGCCCAAGAATAGGGTCCCTGGGCCCATACATTTTGGTATAACGAAGCAAGTCGCACCGTCAAGTTTTTTTATTTACCTAACTGTGTGTTTGTACTAAGCTAATTTTAAATCGCAGCGAAGACAATATTTTGATTGAACACTCGTTTAATACGTAACTATCTCCCTCAGATTTTTCAATTTGTAATTAATTCCCGCTCAGTTCACATTTTGCACCACAATCCCTCCAGACTAATTCACTTCATAATGATTACGATGTTCAAATTGAGACGCCTCAGCTGAACTAACCATTTCATCTCATGGTGCAGTGTCGAGTTGAAGATCGTTCGGAGAACAC
Organism: Alcis repandata; assembly: GCA_949125135.1. Taxonomy (NCBI): domain Eukaryota; kingdom Metazoa; phylum Arthropoda; class Insecta; order Lepidoptera; family Geometridae; genus Alcis; species Alcis repandata. Next base: position 1,272,699 of record OX421235.1, read on the forward strand.
GAGAGTTCGTCTCAGGAACATTTTTAGTGATGTTTTGAGAAAATATCAAGTGAGATTTTGAGGAAATATTAATCATGACGGAAAGCAGTGACATTGTGGATAATTTTGTTACTGATGGTAAAGTTACGTTGGTTCATAACGTTTGTTGGGGTAGGTAATGGTCGGATTTATTTATAGGTTCCTAGGAGTCTTGAATTTCGGGTCATTTCGTTCACATTCGTTTTATGATATTACTGAATTTATTAAATTTATGTAAACAATACAATTTATCTAATTTCAAGATTATTTCGTACACATTGTTGCAATTAACATTTTTTTTTTTGATACCTACTAATATACATATAGTAAGTATCAATTCAGAACTGTAATTAAATTTTGTCTGGACACATGAAACATATTTTACAGGCAAGCTCAAGTTAATCTTTTTCTTCTGTTCTAATAACATTCATTGCATCATTCCAGAGCCCCTAGTGTTCGAGCCTATTACAGTGGAGTCGCTCCGCCAAGAGAAAGGGTTCGCAAAGACCAGCAAGAAGCAGCAGAAGGAACTCGACATGATGCGCAAGCGCCACGCCAAGGAGAAACTGGCCTTGCAGAAGACGCAGTGCACTGCGCTCGAAAAGATGATCAAGGGGAAGAAGTAAGTAAAACAGGCCGTTTTGTTAATTAAATAAGGGTGAATTTTTTAACAGCTTGACATTTTTCGAAGCTAAAATCGCAGTACGGCGAGAAATTAATATGGCGCGGAGTGTCTTGTGATTTAAAATGTCGTTGAAACAGCAAAGGAAGGGATTATATTATAGTATATCATCAGAATTATGCTATGCATTTTCAGGAGACCAGTATTTTGGTTTTTAGTTTATTATTATCATTTCATTTTATTGGGTCCCCAACTCCGCATCAAAAGGCAGGACTAAGTTCCGAAACCCCTATCTTAAATTCCAGCAAAGACCAGCTCAGCAACGACGCCGCGTTCCGCAAGCTGGTGAACGAGCAGTCCGCCGCCTGGAGCGAGCTGGTGGCGCGGCAGCGCGTGGAGGAGTGGAGCGGCGCGCGCAGCCGGCTCAACGAGCAGCGGGACCTGCTGCGCAAGATGATGGAGGCCACGCAGCAAGCGCAGGTCAAGCAGCTGGAGGCCAAGCACGAGAGGTGAGGGGAACTTGAGGTTAACAATGAGAGGTAAAAAGGAAAGAAGGTGAAGGTCCGGCCGTAAAAGATAAGAGGCCTAAAGACATATTAAATCTTGGTAAAAGTGTGCCAGTGAATGTGACCAAGAGTTCAGCTACTTCATATCTGTTTTCACATGGTTTAAATTACCTATACCTCTAGGACCAAAGAATTTCAGAAATGGATGGCGCCTCCCCTTCAGAGATGAAACTGTCATCTTCGGTCACTGAGATCCTAAGTTAAATTATTCAATTTTTATTTCTTTATAAGAAGAGATGAAAAATAAAATAATGTGCAAACATTACTGTGTTCCGGTTGGAAGGGCATTGTTTCCAGTGAAATTTCAGGGCAAATGGGAGATTAAACAACTTATATCTCAGGGTGACGAGCGCAGTGTTGTGCCGCGCAGGGTCTTGAATTCTGCGAGTTCAAAATTCTGGGTGGCGCAGACCTGTTGGGCAAACGTGACGTTTAACGTCAGGCGAGCGATTTGCTCGTCTCGTCACTCAATTACATTAAAAAAAAAAACACTCATTCATAATATTTCTACCACAGAGACTTGAAAGAGATGAACGGGCGTCAGGCCAAGATCAGCATGGAGACCAGCAAGGAAGTCGCCAACGACAAGACTCTCAAGACCAAGCAGGAGAAGGACCGGAGACTGCGAGAGAAGAAACAGAACAACACTAAGAAATTCATGGACGAACGCAAGGTAACAAGTTGTTGGAAGTTTGTGATTTTGTGTTTTATTTGAATATCAAACTTTTAGAGTGTTTAAGTCGAGCCTATACTCATGTATAGGCATCGAAGTTAAATCAAGGGTGAGCAAGCCCAAAATGTTGAGTTAGTATTGGTTAAAATCAAGTGCTTCAGTTGTCAGTCAAGGGGGACAATTTCGCTCGAAATTTCGAGATTTTGTTTTTTTTTTTGTTTTTAGGATTTAAAACCCAAACTGAATTGCATTCAATAAAAATGTGGATTAACTTTTTTCAGACTCAAACCATCAAGCAGAATCGTGAGAAGGAAAAGCTGAAGGTTTCGCATGACAAGCAAATGGAGGAACTTTCCAAAGATGTGGATAACGTAAGTGACAGATATTTCTTTGACATATCACAACACAATATAACATTGAAAATATAGCGTCATAGAGGTAATAATAAAGTCCCCTAAAATATAAAATTGTGGGATTTATTTATCTAATTGACTTCTCTCGCCATAAATTTGCTTACTTATTATCTAATATATATTCCTCTAATTTCATTACCAGCTGATCGAAATGTACAAGATGGAGGAGTCCGAGTTCGAGATGACGAGTAAAACGGAGTTCTTTGCATGAAAGTACCCCGACCTTGCTCCGCTCCTGGAGCGAATGACTTGACAAGTGAGTGAATAGTGATCTCTTAGTATAACTAACTGTACACGTTAGTGTCGTGTTAATTATCTGTAAGTGTTGTAAGTTTCTTTATACAAGTTGTAAGTCTAATACTAGATGGCTATACAAGTTGTGTGTCTAATATTATATGACTATACAAGTTGTAAGTCTAATATTAGGTGACTATACAAGTTGTAAGCCTAATATTAGATGGCTATACAAGTTATAATCTAATATTAGATGGCTACACAAGTTGTGTGTCTAATATTATATGACTATACAAATTGTAAGTCTAATATTAGATGGTTATACAAGTTATAAGTCTAATATTAGATAGCTATACAAGTTGTAGGTCAAATATTTGATGGTTAAACAAGTTGTAAGTCTAATATTAGATGGCTACACAAGTTGTAATTCTAATATTAGATGACTACACAAGTTATAAGTCTAATATTAGATGGCTTTACAAGTTGTAAGTCTAATATTAGATGACTATTCAAGTTGTAAGTCTAATATTAGATGACTATACAAGTTATTAGTCTAATATTAGATGGCTATACAAGTTGGGTGTCTAATATTAGATGACTATACAAGTTGTTAGTCTAATATTAGATGACTGTACAAGTTTTAAGTCCAATATTAGATGACTACACAAGTTGTAAGTCTAATATTAGATGACTACAAGTTTGAAGTCTAATATTAAATGAGTACACAAGTTGTAAGTCTAATATAAATGGCTATACAAGTTGTAAGTCTAATATAAATGGCTATATAAGTTGTGAGTCTAAAATTAGATGACTATACAAGTTATAAGTCTAATATTAGATGGCTATACAAGTTGGGTGTCTAATATTAGATGAATATACAAGTTATGAGTCTAATATTAGATGACTATACGAGTTGTAAGTCTAATATTAGATGGCTATTCAAGTTGTAAGACTAATACTAGATGACTATACAAGTCGTTTGTCTTATATTTGATAGCTATACAAGTTGTGTGTCCAATATTGTATGACTATACACTACGAGTTAAAAGTCTAATAATAGATTACTATACATTATACAAGCTTAAAGTTTCATATTAGATTACTATACAAGTTGGAAGTTTAATATTGAATGTTACACCAATTGGAACTCCAATATTAGATGGCTAAAACAAGTTATAAGTGTCATATTAGATGGTCATACAAGTTGTAAATCTAGTATTAGATGACTAATTAAAGTTGTAAGTTTTAAATTAGATATAACATCATTTGAAACTTCAATATTAAATTTTTATAACAAGTTATAAGTCATATATTAGTTGGTCATACAAGTTGGAAATCTAATATTAGATTACTCCAGGGGCGTAGCTACCGCCGTATCTGCCGTATCAATTATACGGGGCCCCCGGGCCACGGGGGCCCCGACGTGAGTAAGCAAAAATTAATATAAACTTCCCAATTTTTTTTCCTGAAATGACATCAGTCAAAAAAAGTAATTTCTTTTTTCCCGAGTAAAGCGTGCGTTCAAAAGTTGACAACACCCTACATCGGTTATTGCGACCAAAAAAAAGGCAAGGAGAGTGTATATTTAATTTGAATTGCTTGTTAAAATTTTGGAAAAAGTGACAGATAGATAATTATGACGAATAAATATTTCTTATAATTTTATTTATTTTTTCTATTGTGAGAAATCTTTCTTTACCCTTCAAAAGGGCCCCTAAACAAATTTTTATACGGGGCCCCGCCAAGGCACGCTACGCCACTGGATTACTCGTACTATACAAGTATGTAATAAGGATTATAAAAATCAATGTCAGATTAATGGTAACTGGATATAAAAGTTTTAAATTTAGGTCTCTAATCACTTTAATATTAACTGGTTACAGGACAGTTTAATGTTAGCTAACTACTATAACCTTTGTTAGGTTAACTTTATAGATTTATTTTGACATATTTATGATATGTAATGTATGATGAATCACGATTTTAATTCAATATTGCAAACAAAAATGTATTCTAACACCAAACACAAAACGTGTTTGTTTCCTTCAATTATTTCAAAAGCTACCTTAGCTTTACCGTAGGTAGAAATCAACTTTACAAAAGGTACCTATTTTGTAAGTTAAGTAAATATTGATAAGTAAATTTTAATTATGTCATAAATATGTGTTATATTTTTACATTAGTAGCTAAAACGTGTGTAAAAATAATTCTATTTGAATATTATAAAACATATTTTGTAATATACATTCATATTGGAGATATTGAATACGAATTAGGATACTTGAGGCTTTGTCAGCACTGTGGCATTATATTTAACAGCTTTAATTATTTTTATTTGCTTTATATAATTATTCAATAAAAGTTTGTCTGTCTATAATATTTTACATATTATTTACATTTTGTTAGTTATTAGTAATAATATTACTAAATATCCTACGAATATTATTCGTAGTATAAACCATAATATAATTTTAATCAGAGGTTTAAAATCTTAGAATCTCTATAGTAAGATTTAGATAGGTGAACTTATAATGATAAAAATGTTTAACAATTTAGAGTACATATATGTATGAACCAAAACGTCAAAAAGTAGTTATTATATGGCATAAGAAGACGCATTTTGAAAAATGTGAGCCGTATTTGGGCCAAAAAGTTAATATTTAAGAACATAATTAATAGATGTAGAAAAAGCCATATATACCTGTGATGCCAATAACTTTCAGGCATTAATATTATAATCATATTATTACAAGATAACTTTAATACCATCTATATTTATAGAATTGATTTAAATTTTAGCTATTAAAATATTTTATTCATGTCAAGTTACAATAAATCAATTCAATATAAATAATCAAAATTCAAAATTGAATTGAATTGAATTTTTGGTCTTTACGAACTTGGTTATTGTAAAACGAATATATTATTATATTATTCGGAAATACATCATTTTGAATTAGTATAAAAAATATTGGTTACGGTTTTAGGGAATTTTGAATTATTATAGAATATTAAGTACATTTATTTACTAAAGTTTAATTTCAATTTAATTTCCTTTTCGTACGGGTGTATGTTAGAATAATGGTATAATTAGCTAAATCTTCCTTAGCTCTAAATATTTATGGTTATACATACTACTAAAATACATAAAGTAGAGTTGAGTTATAGTTTTTACTTAAATTTGAATAAATAAAGAAGAGGGATGAAATCAGGGAATTCACATAATATAATATAGTTCGGCCGATACTTTAGAGTACTAAAGGCCTTTAGTTAATTATCATATTATTTAATATAAATGCGTAATAATTAATATAACATTTATTAACCTCACGTTATTGTAGAATACGTAACTACAACGTAATATCAGTTGGTAGACACATATTTTATTCATTGATCACACAAAATATACATTATTGCGTGTTTTTAGAGTTTGCATTTATTGAAAAATATAATAAATACATAATAATTTAAAATAATCAAAATTGGAAATCAGTCAACTACACTCGTGTCTTATTTTGTAGATAGTTTCTTATTTATGTAATAAAAAATTCTAGATTTAGTTAGATATATAAAATGAAAACCATATACTTACATATTTTATGGTGTACTAATGTTTTTTGGTGATGTCTTTTATGACAATAAAATCGGCAAAAACAATGTTTAAACCTAAATTGTTAGTTTTCTAAAACGTTAAATTCTAGTAATTATTTTATTTTGCAAAATATATCTTGTGTTAAAATTAGACTTTATTAATCAATTTTTATTTATTATCAATGTTATTAGGATAAAAGTGTATATAGGAATATTACGGCAGTGGGATCAAAATATCAACTTTAATGCATGTTGATACACTTAGAAGCTTAGCATTGTCCTGTAGTAGACACTAGTTCGAAATTTTAATCTTTGTTTAAAATTAAAGGTAAATATAAAAAAAAATACTAAATATAAAAAATTAGAAAGAAAGTACAGAGAAGAGAAAATAAAAGCGTGTTAAAAACGGAAAAGATGGTGTGAAGTACGTATCAAATGTCAAGAAAATTTTGCGAAAACATTACATATTACTATTTTACATTACCTACTTTTTGGATATTACCACATAATATTATCATGTATTTTTATTGTATTAGATATATTTATTTATTTAAATATTTTTCTCAAATATTATAACGTTTTATTTTGTGTAGATAGAATGTCTTAAATTTTATAGATTTTTTATTGACAGGGGGAGGACCAATCGATTTTTTATTTGAATTACTAATAATCAATGAGCACTATAAAGTGCAAACATAAAGGTTAATACATTTTCGTAGGATTTGCTTGTTTCTTATTTACCTAAATAAATGTAAATTCTTCATAAAATGGTACATAATATAATAGGTTAATATGTCCCAATTTTTGTCTAATATTTATAAAATATTGTGTCAGTGCAACTACACTTTCGAAGTTTAATATAACAGACATAAGAATAGTATATTATGCCGTTTCCCCGTTGGTGCGGTATCCGTTTTTCTGTTTTTCTCGGTATAGTACACACATGATGCATACGAGTCGATTCTTTGACGTGACATACGCGGCATAAGCGCAAAGCGGGATAAAATCCGAAAAAAAAATACCGCATAATATGCGGTATTACATATATTATATGTAATACCGTTACCGTACCGACAGAAATGGGAAGGGCCTTAAGTATATTGAAAATTAAATATTAATCATAGGTCTTATTATTAGGTGCCTAAGAACTTCGTTGCATTCTAGTCAATTTAATTCAAATTATATTATTGATGTTATTGTTTATCACAGTATTAGGATTTAAGATATTAAGTACACGTTATGGGAATCTATAATTTATCTTGAAATTTCAACAGTGCTTTATTAAACATTACTGTTATTCTAGCAATGCTATATTTGTAGAGCTATGTTTTCCTTTTATTAAGCGAGATTTGATGTAATTCCGTTGAAATTCCAAACTTTAAAAAAACATAATTACAAATCTTAGTAATAGTACCTACACGCGTCCAATAGTAGAGGAACAAATGGTGAATTTAAATTTTACTGACTTGGGCGACTTTAGGCCTTTTTTTGGTTTGATGGTAAAAAATTTCATTTCAAAATGAATTATTTCATAATATCATGTGATTTTTCAGCATTTCAAAACTAACTTTTATTTTTTTTTTATCATTAGCATATTACAAATTACTTTTCTTTGTATTGTTAACGTAATCAATCAGAATTTTATTCAATTCTTAAATGTAATTTATATGCCTTACTCCTTACATATACATAGATTTAAATTAAAATTATAGTGAGAATAAAATTAAGAATTAAAAACACTAAATATTTATCGTTTCAAAGAATTAGGATTTTAATCAAATTATACTATTAGAATCGCACTTTTTTAAGTGGAATAATCAAATTATTCTATATATTTTCTTGTAAATTGTAAAAAATATTACCTTTATGGCGAAAAAATTTACGAAATTAAAACTGTTACTTTAGTCTTTGGGATGTGATATGAGATGACCGTATATCTGAATTATTGGCCTATTGTAGACGGTCACTTAAATTACTTACTTTTAAAAATTACTTATTCATTCAATTGTTATAAAATGTATATTTCTTACTTGTGTTAAATTCAGACTTACTTTACTGTTTCACTTTTAGCACATTATTTCTGATTAAATATGGCACTTATTGGCGATAAAATAAATATTTTTGAATTTGAAATTCGCATGCAGTTTTATCGGATTTTAGTGTAAGAATACGAAAATGTAAAGCATATATTCTAAAATGATTGTATTTGAACATAATTTAGACACATTGCTCTTTATATTTAACCGATATTTGTGTAGCAATTTGTAATAACCTGTACTTAATTAAATACAAGGACTGTGGTCAACACATCGGGAAAAGTCAAGAAATTTGCAAAAGTAATGAAATATGCATAGTAAAGACATATGCAAAAGTAATAAAATATGCATAAATAATGACATAAGCAAAAGTAATAAAATATGCATAAGTAATGAAATATGCATAAGTACTGTGTTACTTTTGATAGAAATAAAATATGATATATAATTCTTGCAGCTCACTATGCATATTATACTGTAGTGTACACTTATTCAGGTGGATGTTATTCATTAGTTACACCTAGTAAATAGTAATCTAATTCCATAAATTGAAAACCTTCAGTAGAAAACCATTAGATTTTACTGATAAATAATTTGTAGATAATAATTGGTAATAAATATTTCTACATGTTTTTCCTTTAAAAAAACATGAATTTTTTTTAGAGATTTTAGGGGTGTATCTACTGATACACCATAAATAACATCATTCACATTCACTTGAATATTGGTAAAATATGTGTGTTTACTCCAGACAACCTAAACTTTAACGACCATCGTCCTTTCGTATAGTAATAGTAAAAAACATTGTATCCAAAGATTTGTTTATTGTTTAAAATACAATTAAATTATTACATTTAAACATGTTCTTGTGTTTTATTTATGCTAACTTATTTACGTCCCCATGGCATAGTGTATTGTATGGCAGATTTGAAAATCAACTGACTTCCGAAAATTGTTTAAAACATGCATAAAACTGTGGGGTGTTAATAAAAAAGTTAATTAATAATGTTAATTAATAATTTACCTTCCCATAAAACCAATATTTTTATTTACATAACAAAACATCTCTCAAAGTCTATACAAACAGGTCTATAGGAACAAATCGATTCAAATCGGTTATCATTGATTTAATATTCATGAATTTATATGAACAATTAGAAAACAACAAAAAAAAAAATTTTTTAAGTTTAAATATGAGCAAAGAAGGGAACACCTTAAACATCGGATACAATAGATTTCATTTTGCCATACATTCTTGCAAAATAACTGAGGTAAATGATTCTAACCAGTTACTAAATAATTAAATACAGTTTAGTTTTATTACCTATTTAGACTTCATACTTCTGATCTTCTTCCTTTCTTTGTACAAGCTTTCATGCTGAACTGAAATGAATACAAGATTTTTAGTAGATTTATCAGTTTTTTAAAAGCTATATTCAATCGGACAGTGGGATATACAGCTAGTTCAATTATTTACAAACAAAACAGGGACATTTCCTGACAGTTCTCAAAAATGTTTAAACTTTGACTGCTACTGCACTTAATTAATATTATATATAATTTTGTCGAAAGGATACATTGTGTAAGTTTTTTTAATATCAATATATTTTAAATAATCCTATCTTACTAATATGTATTATAAATGTCAAAGTCTGTATGTTTGTTGCTCAATTATGTAAAAATTGATGAATGGATTTGGATGATAATTAGTGTGAAGATAGTTTATACCATGGATTGATACAGGGTTAAAAGGAAAGTGTATACTTAGCCAAAAAGGGGTCATAGTAAGATCATTATGAAATTAATTACGGCTCATTATGAACAACATTTATTATGGGACCAACCCGGAAGTTGCGAATACAGCTTTTTACAATACAATTTTTAGGGTAAATTGGTTAACCAATCTTGATATTATTTCACAAAAAAATGTGAACAATTAGGAGATAGGTAAGTTATTTTTGTGCGCAAAGTTTAAAATATAGGGTCATTCATTACATGGTCAAAAGAACAATTTATTTGATTTGATTTGTACATAGCACATAAAGTTGAGGTTATAACTTACTGTAAGGATCAAATATTTTCAACTCCAACTTTTCTGCCAGACGTTCTCGGATCCTGGTAACTTGGTGTCCAGACACTACACTTTCCATTAGAACCATTATTGATCTGAAATAAACAAATTAGGTAATCGTCAGGTTATTCGTTAAGGTTAGGTCAATAGACTAACAAAAGACAGCGACATACTTGCTTTTGGCTTTCTTTAGTAAAATATTTGTTAGGAACATTGTATATTACAGATTCCTGTATTATTGAAATAAATTTAAAGTAAATTGAAATATGTAGCCCCTCTATTTTTATTTGTTTTCGTTTGATTTCTTAATTTACTCTGTCAGTGTCAGACACAACACACAACTATCAGTGCTGTGTTTCAAAAAGTAATGAAATTAGAAGTTTGAATCAGTTTGATCAACATACAAGTGAGATAGACTTCAAACAAAAAGTAGCCAATAGTGAAAGAGACGAAAGGTACTTTGACATACCGGTCATGCTAAAAATAGTTTGAAATGACACCTGTTAAAATCAGCTGTTTTTTGAAGCGATATATCTAGGGCTGTTCTCTGTATTAGCTTTTAATTTCTCTATTTACCGGTTTACTGCATTAAAATATTTTGTGCTACACTTTAATTCCTATAGATTCTAAGTGCGTCAGTAAGTAATTATTAGGGGACATCTGTACCCTAAATAACAAAAGAAAAAAAACATACTAAAATCGTAATGCCACGATTAAACTTATAAATAACGTTGCATTTAGTAATTTAGAGATATTTCGCATGATTACGGTTTTTCTTCTAATTTATTTTTTTGCCATAGACAATAACAAAAATAAAGAAAATGTGCCACGCGAACGAAATTCGTAAAACTTAATTAATTGACAGCAAGCAAATATCGAAACACGTGCGAATTATTTTCATTGCTAGCAAAAGTCGAACAAATAATAAATTAAGTACTTGTATAAAGTGAAATGTGATTAACCGCAATAAAATCGTTCCTCGCAGCTGCCAAACAAAAGGACGAATCCTGGTAACATTCCAAAAACAAACTCGTCCAAATCCAAAGTGATGATGAACTTGTGAACCGGCGTCGTGTGGCGTTTTCGTGCGATTGCAACTTTTGTGTTCGTTCTTTGTTCTTTATTTATGTCGCAAATGAAGTGACTAACCCCCCATAGTGTCAATTTTATTAGTATTTTGTTTACCGTAGTGTAGTTCCCGACAAAACAATGATAGCTGATGACGATATGATAAAAATGGAGAATGGCGGCGGCGACGCTAACAGCAATGTGTCACCGACCAAACTCATGGTCAATTACATACCGGAGCTTATGACGCGCGACATGATGTACGCGTTGTTCTCGGCTATGGGCAAAATCGAGAGCTGCAAGCTTATCGCCAACCGCGGATACGGCTTTGTGGAATACGAGAAGCACGAGGACGCGGAGAAGGCTCGCGCCGCCTTCAACGGCCTCCTCATGCAGGGCAAGACGCTAAAAGTGTCGTTCGCACTCCTCAACCCCGAGAACAAGGTGAGCCACAAGCCCGACACGGAATCTAACCTGTACATCAGCAACCTGCCGCCAGACATGACGCTCGAGCGGCTCAACGCACTCTTTGGCCAGTTCGGGAACATCACCAACAGTCGCGTGTCTCAGGGCATCGGCTTCGTATGCTTCGAGCTGCGCCATCAAGCCGAGGATGCGATAAAGCACATGAACGGCCAGACGCCGATCCCCGGCGCGGGAGCAATCGTCGTCAAATTCGCCAACAAACCCAACTGTAATAAGAACCCGCCGCGGCCGGCAGGCGGGCGTCTCGCGGCCGTGGCGACGCCGATAGCTTACAACGGCGCCGCCATGTTCAACGGCTCGGCGCCGGCACCCTTTAACGGGAATTTAACGACAGCATTCAGCGCGCGGCCTGCCTTTGCATCAGGGTTTCCGCAGGCGTCGCCGCCGCCGCTGCTGCCGTCGCCAGGCAAGGCGCTGCCCTTCATAAACAAAGGCCAGCAGCGGTTCAACCCCATGGCGGCGACGAACCACTCGCCGCTGCCCCTGCTCGGGGCGCCCGCGAGTCCCGTGCCGCTGCTAGGCGCGGCGCCCGTGCACCAGACCACTGTGTATGTATACAACATCGGTGAGGAGACCGAAGAGCTTGCATTGTGGCAACTCTTCGGTCCATATGGTGCGATCGACTCTATAAAAGTGATCAAGGATCCGGAGACTAAGAAAAACAAAGGTTTCGCGTTTGTGAACATGCGCGAGTACGACGAGGCCGCTATGGCTATCCAGGCACTCAACGGGTACACGCTCAACGGACAGGTTCTATCGGTTAGCTTTAAGACTCAGAAGCGGAACGCTTGATGTGTACGGACGTTCAAAACGCCGTCTCTGTGATCGTTCCGGGCCGAAAGCTTAAAAAGATTTTCATTCCAATCTCAATATTTTTGTAGGCGAGGGGGCATCCCGCTCGTATGTGCATTTCAGATTAGTCACATAAGTATTTTTGTAAGATTTAACATAGTTTTATATTCGCGAGAGCGCGACATGACTATTTTTGTGAGTTTAGTTGGCTTGACAGTATCATATATATGTACCGAATTTTTTTTTATCATATGATATGGTATTATATTATTGGACTATGTATGGACCTGTCGCACTATGTATTTCGGCGGAGCAGGCCCGCGCCCGCCGCCGCCGCCGAGCGCCGCGCTCGCTGCCCTGCTCCGCCTCTACCCTCCAGATATTTTTATTTTGTGTAAAAGAAACTTCTGTATGTTTTTTATCTTTAATAAATTTCATGTTTAAATAGAGTTTATCGTATATTTCTCTATTTTGTTTCTATATAATTAATCCCCGCCCTGTCGTTGTCCTTATTTACTTACATAATATACGTACATATAATTATTATTTGTGGCAGTAGTTACATGTTTCCTATGTATTGTATGTGAGCGGCAGGTCAGCTGTAAAATGCTTCAGTATTGCATGTGTGTGTAGTGGACCAGAAATAAGTTTTTATTTGTTTATGTTACCTCAGGGTTTATAGCTCCAGTTATTGTTTTTCCCGTCATTAGTTATTCTTTATTATTTTTGGCGCAAGTCAGGCCTTCTAATCAAAAGAGTATTTATTTTAGGCCGTCCTAGACGAGTCGTAAGCTTTAATCACTTACATTGTTAAGGTTTCAAGTCCATTAGTGTAGTAGGTAGGGTAGAGGAATGCCATGTGAAACGCGATGTAACATAATTGTAATGAGGGACCGTCGAGCTATCTGTCGCGTCCATAGGAAGCCGATAAGATAACCAGAGTGGTCCAAATACTCGGTACTGCCACAAGTAAGCACTAGGTGCCTTCAATTCATTCCAAACAACAGTTTTAGGGAGTGAAAGTAGAAAGTATTCTCCACTCGTGACATCTAAATGGTGAGTAAATTAGTTTTACTTTTTCGTATGTAATTGCCGACACCGTAACGTATGATTAAGATAAATTTGAAACATCATTCTAGTCTTTAAAGAGATTTGAGTACGCGAAAATCTTTGTGAGCTCTGAAATTAGGCACAAGTCGTACTATGCAGATTCCGCACTCCTCTGACACCCAAAAAAGGGCACTGTGCAGTCATTTGCATCGGAGAGCTCAAAAAGATTTGCGTGTTCTGTAACCGCGCTAAGAAATGGAAAGTAGCATTTGGAAAGCAACATGTTTCACGTTATCAGTTCCAATGTTAGCAAACTAATCAAATAACGCCATAAAATTTACTCATTCCGATTCTTACGATACGCCGTAAAGCTAAAATATTTTCAGACACATAAACCGTCGCTGGTTGTACCGGAATACACGTAACACTTACATTATGACTAATAATGATTATGTAGGAGATATCGCGGTCCAATGATCTGATAGATTACTCGCGTTTAGTATTTAGCCAAGTTAAATATTAGTGTCGTTAGATATAGTACATAAGTAACAGAAAGTCTGGATTTTCCGCCGCGATTTAGCATGATCATTCGGATGGGAAAGTCTATTTTTGGATCTCTTTATTCTTCACGCGTCCTGCCAAAGTCCGGAGCTAGGGTTTTCATTTTATCATAAATAATATCGTCAGAAAACAAAGGAATTGACAAATTGTATTATCTTTATTGCTTTCGTTATTCGTCGGTGTTAACGCTCTGGCGTTAGTTTTGGCTTTGTCTTCTTTTGAAACGAGTCATGATTGACTTGGTCCTTCGGGCTGTTGAAGACTGAATTTCATTCTGCATGTGCCAGCGTTTCTTTAATGCTTAGATCACCCGTAATTTTTCGCACGAAACTATAATGGAAATATGACGCACAATTGTAGTTAACAAACAGCTAGGTCGACCGCTTTAGGACACTCCGTCCTTCCCAAGGGCACTGAACGTCTACGTATCGGTAATGTAGTTATGGATTCAACGACCTTTTCCATCCCGTCTCACGGCTGTCTAGCGACGGCTTAGCGCCGGGAATATTCGATATAGCTGTGATTTGACAGAATCAAGTCTAAGGTTTCGGCTTTGGGAACCCTTACGAATACCTACGTACATACGCAAAGGGTCGTCTACCTGTCTCGCCGCTCCCCTCCCGATTTACCCAACTTGCCGCTTGCCGTTCTAAAAATAATAACTTGGGAGGACTAGCCGTCGTTTCTGAGGTTCTTGATTAATTACAAAGTATTCAGATATTATTCGCTAGATTTCGTCTTCATTTGCATTTAATGAAGTAGAGTTTTTGAGACGTGGTTGAAATTGTTAGACATAATTAAAATTTCTGGGCTTCCTAAATTCATTGCGCAAGAAAGTTATTTGAATAATAAACATGTCATATTTCAAGTAGGTTGAAGCAAAGTTAATTGATACGCCGTTACCTTCATTGAAATGGTAATATACAAAGAGAAGTAGGTGCGTGTGTTTGCACAAGCATTAATTTCTAATGAATCACTAGTGTATCTCTTAAGCCCAGGCTCAGGTGGCTAATCACTACCATAGACATTTGATAGACTGGTTTTGTTGCCACCTAAAATTTGCGTAAATCCGTCCACACTAGTTTGCATTTTGCCGGGATGTCTTGTTCTGAGATACAAAGCTAAAGACACTAACCTATTGACAAACTAAGTAAAAGTCACTACTCACTACTGTAGGCATAATGTTAAGCGGCCACCTCGCAACCGTTACCATTACAGTAGTATAGAATATGCGTGTAGAGAAAGGAAAGCACATAAACCTAACAGTGACATGACACCCTTTTGCCTTATTCAAGCACATAATGCTCATATAAAATGTGCCAATAAATGAGGAAATATTTTTACAAAACCCGATTTCTTAAACCAAACGACTTTGCCTCTGCGATAAAATTACACAGCACCTAACTAAACAATGGAAGATACAGTTTGAATTCTTGGAATATCTACAAGACGTACGTAAATTATTCTCTTTCGACGCAGATACTTTCTTAGCGATGACTAAAGTATGAAAACCTGTCCTTCAAAAACCAGATCATTTATACCGAGATGTAATTATGAACCTGTACAGTTATTGAGTTTGAGGATTGTGCTCCCGTCATGGCGTATATTTAGGTATTCGATATGGATAAAGTAAATGGCTTAATATAAAAAAAAAAAAACGATAAAACAAACCGAGGTTCGGACTCCGGTATAACTTCTGATAAACACAAAGGCCAAGGTCAAATCACGAAAGCAGACGAAACGAAATGCTAATGAAAGATTTAGCTCGTTGGCGACATATTTGATGGGCACAAATTTAAAAATATACTTAAAATAGCATAAGTATTTTAACATAATATATTTAAATCAGTGTTAGGTAGATTGAACAGTTGCCTCTTATATTTGCCAAAAATGAAGAAACATTAATTAATTAAAACAAAGGAAGAACAATGGGGCGTGGTTTAGATCGTCGTACAAATACAGACGTTAAAAATAAAATTCAGTCATTGATATTCAGAAACTGAAATATATGTTGAAATGTGAGCAACATACGTGCGCTGTCCGAAGCAGTGTGTTTAGGTGTTAGGGCTTGTTAATAAGACAAAAGGCAGGTGGTTTGTTTCAAGCGGGTGCTGTAGCTACGTTCATTGGCTGTTGAATCTGTCTCGCAATTTGTGTATTTACATTCACAACATCGTTGGACTGATTTTGGTTGTGCTTCTATCAAAGATATACGATCATCGTTACTTTTGTAACCAGTAAAAAGTTGGGCCCGAACTGAGACCGCGCCTTAAATTGGGATCAACGATACACAAGTGGCCTTGTTATATTCGAACAAATTACGAACAAACGCCGATTTTTACGCGTCCTTCGCTTCGCTCGGCAACTAATCATAACCAATGTTCTTTGATGCTGTCGTTCTAAAAAACGAGATGTGACGAGTCAGCGATAACTGCAAATACTTTGACCAGAAAACCATCTCTTGCATGATAACTCGAGGACGTCAACTACGAGTAGAAACGTTTACTAGGAGCTAGTGAACTTTTTGGGCACTGATTAAGTTTACTCTAGGAAGAAATCGAAAAGAACATAACACATAACTAAAAATAATTGTACAGTTAGATTTAAAAACAAGATTAATTTCCTACAAAGTTGGATAGGATGCACAGTGATCTTCACACTAGGATACCCTGTGCTGTGAAGATCAAAGTCAAGTGCAAAGGTTGTTATTGTTATCAGTATGTACTTAATCGTGCTAAAGTACCTACTAGGACTAAGTAAATAATTTATGTGATGTTCGTTGCCAACCGAAAATATTTGAAGACATCTGTTATCTTTTCCTATATCATTTACATAATGTATTAACCTCAATGGTACTTTATTGTGTTGGTTTTCACTAGCCTCCATGCTGAGCCTCTATGTTCGTTATGTGCACAGTTTCCCAGGAAATCGATTAATAATTTTTCCACTTTGATATTCGGCCAGATGGGCTAGTGACATCAGTATTTCTTGGCTCACTGCCATCTTATCAGAAATGACGTTTATGGCGCTCCTGTCCAATTAATGGAATACACATCATAATTCTGGTTTTTCCGCAGTCTGGTAAAAATATAAATATACTAGCTGCGCCCCGCGATTTTACTCGCGTTTTCCGGGATAAAAAGTAGCCTATGTGTTAATCCAGACCATGAACAACCTTCATTCCCAATTTAATGTAAATTCGTTCAACCGTTTTTGCGTGAAAGAGTAACAAACATACATCCATATATTCGTAGGATAGTGGGAAATTGGTAGATCATCTGGGTATATAAATGAACTAGCTGCGCCCCGCGGCTTCACCCGCGTTTTCCGGGATAAAAAGTAGCCTATGTGTTAATCCAGACCATGAACAACCTTCATTCCAAATTTCATGTAAATCCGTTCAGCCGTTTTTGCGTGAAAGAGTAACAAACATCCATACATACATCCATACTTACAAACTTTCGCCTTTATAATAGTAGTAGGATAGGTTTCGCTTGACGACCCTAAATTTATTGGAACAATATTTTGAGATTTTTGCCAAGAAAGTTTTCAGCGTTACCACTAAAAGTACCTAGGTACGAATAATGGTAGGATTACTTTTTGAAAAGTTATAAGTCACAAATTAACCTGATTTATTTAACAGCGCAACTGTCTATTAATCCAATTAGTATGAAAGCAATGCACCAATTGGCATGAAAAACTGCACAAGTGTCACTGTCATCAATTATAGATAGCATAAATAATAGCACAAGTTTTTTTTTATACTCTAGTGTGTGTTTCATTTTAGTGTGTCTTTCATGCAAATTGGTGTTAGAGACACCAATTTGCATGAAAGCTTTTTACATCTTTCAGAGATCCAAACCGTTCAGCAGTTTTCCTGTATCTAACTAGATATTTTACAAGTTCAAATTGGGTTTCTTATCGTTTTTATATTATTTTGTACATTTCGCACGTTCGCGTAAACTATTATTAAAGATGATTGCTTCCTAATGACGAAGATAAACTGGATGTAGCGCTTTACTTCGAGGTCACGAATTCGTGATGTGCCAACTTTAACTGTCGAGATGGCTAAACATACGAACTAAATGTTCGACGGATGGCTGTATCAGATTTACGGAAAATAAAATAGTGGCTCCATCATTCAGCTCTAAATTAAAGTTGGTAGTTCTATAGCGGATTAGCGGCGTTTTTATGAACCGAAAGACTATATGATGCTCTTCGTATTTTAACAAGTTATTTATTTAAACCGTCGAAGCAAAACTTTTACAGTTAACTAATTGACAACCAGTTAATTGGGCAGTTATCTCCCTTGATTAGTTTATACATAGCTACCTTACACACGACTGTCCGAAAATAAAGTGTGGGTTCGTGTAAATGTAGTTACATGTAACTCTTGATCGCCAGTTCTGATTTTTATGTGAGTGTTATAATGTGAAAATGCGATTAGTCATGGATATGAATTTATATTCTCGTTTTGCTCTCTTTACTTTTCGTGCTCGTATTTATTTGAATTCTCTATTTACAAATGTCTATTTCACGATCTGCTACCGTTCGTTTTAGATATTTTGATGGGTAGGTATATAATAAAAGTAAATAATGTACTAGAGCAATGCCGCTTGTAATGTTTATGGTAACGAGTAGAACAACAGCAGCAGACAGCAGCAGACGTCTAATCTTGCTCTATAAAGTTACACATTACTATCGTAATCGCTTTTTTATAAGCGACATAGAAAATTTTAGTGCAGATAACAGAACGGCAATGCCACGCCTTTATTTTATAAATTATAGACAATATTAAATTATCAATTTGTGATATTTTTTATTGTCTTATCTAAAAATAACTGAATTGAAGTTGATGTTTACGTTTGATTTAATTTATTGATATGATATCGAAATTCGTAGCATACTAATCATTTCTACAAAATTCAAAATTTTTTCAAAAAAAAAAAATTCAAATTCTTTCGTTTTGCACAACCTGTATCGTTCAAAGGGAAGGGAAACAAATGTATCAGCGCCCCTTCATCCACATTCATTAAATATACCGTGTCGATGTCGTACTGTAGACACATCGTAACATGCCTACAATAGTCTTCCTGTTGAGACGCAGCAGAAAATAGATCTGCTTTTGTAGTTTGCTACAATGCGCTTGTCAATCGCACCTCGCGCCAAACCAGTAGAAAGGCCTGGCTTTATTTGTGTATGTTAGTCTACTTTAGAATAGACTGTCGATCGTTTGATATCATTGTAGGTATATGCGCGTTGCTCTTGTCGGTGGAGTAATTTTCAGGTCGGCGATCTTCACCTAGCGTTTTTACCTTTTTATAACGACTCATCTGCCTTTTCGTGTCATGTGGACCCATGCTTACTAAGATAAAATTGGCTTATCAGGTTCTGACGGAATATTGCATTCTTGATACAAAATTCTACTTCTTTCTGATACACTCAGAAACGTAAAAAAAACCCAAAAGCGAAGGACCCGCCGATGAGCTCACCAAATAATTAATGTTTCTTATTCCCAAGATAAGTAAGCTCATATTCATAAATAACGTATTATCTGGAACCCAGTACAGTCGACAACAAGCGTTCGTACATTTTGCATAGGTTTTGCATAACTTAGAACTAAACATATGTATGTATGTATAACTACGTACAGTAAAATCTAAAGGCCTCTACATTTTGATGATGATCTAGCGCGTGACTTGGGGCCTGATTGTGTTAGCGTAGTGGCAATTATCATCGTGTGCCATACGAGAGAGCGAGATAACACGATTACCGTCGCACCACACTTATACAAGACCCCAAATTTGTGCTAGACATGGATTTTATGGGAGTAAGATAGAAACTATGGCCTTATAAGGTTGTTTCTTTTACTTCAATGACATTTACATCTTGCTATCCCTTTTGCTTCAATCAGATCATTTCACATGAAACCGGTTTCATCGCTAAAAGAACTCCTCACCAGACAACCTAGAATAACCCAGAATGTTTTATGCTCAAACACGTTTTGTCGCTGATAGTACTCGAGCATTAGGTTTACATGTTTACAGAAAACATTACTTATTCGGAACACAGACGACCCGCCTACATTTACGAGTAGGTATAGCTTACCCGAAACGAAGTACCTAGTTAGTAGGCAAACACAGTACCTACAGAATTATCCGCAGAATTAAGTCAGAGGAGCCACTATCGTGTTTTTGATAGCTATCCGTCAAAATTTTGTAGTTATTTCATTTGATCGTCTCCAAGTACTTAATCCATACAAGTCAAATATAACTAAAAGTTTGCTCTTCGTTCTAGAAGTAGTACACCAAGTGTCCTTTTGTTGCTTAGGAACCTTATGTACCTAGTTTACTAACTACTGCCACTAAATAGACAATAGTATAGGTAATAGATTTATCCTAATCCAATACCACATTTAAAACTGATGGTATTTCTTTTTAAACTTATTGACTGACACAACAATTACATAGATATGAGTAGGTTAATCTAGTTAGGTGTAGTTACTTCCGCATTTATAAATCATTACTTATTTATAAACTAGGACTCGCTTGTAGATGACACTTATCAGCCAGTACCGCGTGTACTGGCACATAATAATGCAAAAGATTAGTCACAAAACATTTATTATACTGGACTATCATGCGAAGTATGAAATCCATCGAAAAAGTTTGTAATAAATGTTTGTACTTCCACTCCTAAATCTTCATTGATTCTAAAACTAAAGTTTTCTAAATGGTCCTTTAAAAGCTAAGCTAATCTTATAAAAAGTATTAGGTACTCAACAAATATTTTTGATTAATTTCTAACTTTGGCCAAATCTAAGTAATTCTTCTATATTAGAAGATCGTAGGATCTGGATGAAATTGTACACGGACCCTGAAATTCTGTGTTCTCAGTCTGAGAAGTGAGGGTAAAGAGAGGTAATAATAACGGCTGTAGTATGCCTCAGTGAGTTGTTTCTGAGGAATCGCTGCTCCGAATATTTTATAAGGTGGCGGCGCGGCGGCGGCCCCACAGCGAGTGGTCTAAACTTAAAGTTCTGCGGTGCCTTTAATGAATGCGATATGTAGGTGTATAGTATAGACACAGAATATCAGACACACCGCGTCGAGCAACGCGCGACAGTGCCGGTGTCAATACAGATTTGTGAGAACCAGAGCTACACCGCGCTCGCTGTGTGACCGACGCCTAAATATTTTATATTTATCAGCTTATATACTTTTATTATAGATTAGTATACCCGTTAACAAATAATTTGTAAGTATAATTTTAATTGTAAATAAGTACATATGTTTAACTGTTTATGTACTTAACGCTTAATTTTCTTGCTTGTTAGATTGATAAATAAAATATTGCATTTATCAGAATAATGAATACAAATACCTACTATTTTATCAAACAATGATTCCACTAGTCATAATAAAATGAATTATCAAGGTAAGCACTTACCGACACTTTCCTGTAAATACCTACCTCTGAAACTAAACAAAAAATGTACCGTACGTAAAGTAGAAAAACAGTCGAAACGACTTTTAATACTTATATCCAAAGTAAGTTTGCTTTTAAATATAGTATTTTGTATACTTGCATTATAATTATAAGTCTCTGGTTGTTCCCAGTGTACTTAGGCACTAGGTTTGAACCTAACTGTAGTTGACGCATATTGGTTTTAACCTAACTGTAGTTGACCTATAAGGGTTTGAACCTAACTGTAATTCACCCACGGGGTGATCTTTTTGATAAGGCATTGTTGCGCGATTAAGGAATTTCAAGCCCTGTGATGTATTATTAATTGGAATTGAACATGGTTCTACTGTAAATTATAAATTGTTTTAGGTTTAAGTCAGTCGAGCACTTTTTGCATCGTTCTTAAATCCCTCATATTTTTATGGGAAATCAAGGATGACTGCAATTCGGAATTAAAACAGGACGAATTAATTAAATTACATATTTGTCCAATTGTTTTGTAACCTATTTTATTCCAGTGCTGAGCTATGTCCTTGAATTGCTAGCTGGGACCAGTCAGGACAAAAAGAGTTAAGGAATTTAACGCTTTTCGTCGCGATTGGCTTCGGCTAGCTGTGTATTGCCCCTGAAAGTGGTAGGCCGCCTTAAAATTATTTTTTATTCGATTTATCTACTATTTACCAATTTTTCCATTAATTCCCACTGGTGGGCCGATCTTGATAGGTTATGCGCAAATAACTCTATATTTTTGTATAGAAGTAAGGTAAATATGTAGGCAACTGAATTTTAAAAATGCTTCAAGTTGGTCTCGATAGAGATATTTGTAATTTTTATTTTATTAACCCACCTAATTAAAACAGTTGGTAGATATTGTAAAACTGCGAAGCCTACAGAAGTAGCAAACACGTCATGTATAACTAAGTAACTACTGTTCATTTATTATTCGTAATTTGCAAAAATAACGCGACAAAGGTGCGCTAAGAAACAATTATATCAGGGCAATAAACTTGGTCCGTCGAGTTGCAGCGACGGCTCCGTCTGTCAAAAGTTCATTGGCTAGTTGAGTAGTGGTCGTCACAAAAAGTTACCGCCGTAGGTAGCCACTTACGACTATACAAACTACATACCTAGAAGCCATCGTTTCTCAAACTAAGTATTACGAAGGCTTTCGCCCGTCTTTGCCAGTTTTTGGTAAAGAGCGGCCAACTTGCGACATGCCACAGCATAATAAGCTATGACTTTTAGTACATAATTATTTAACCATGTGCTTCTTTAATTATTTTGCTCGTGCAGAATTTCGACGTCCGTGACTCATATAAGTTATATTACGCTATTACAAATTATGTCGTCGTACTTACGTGGTGGCGCTAGTAACGCAAGAATATTGGGTTAAAATTAAGTATTTATTTTAACTAGCTGCGCCCCGCAGTTTTACCCGCTGTCCTGGGAACTTACCTTCAGCCTATCCAAATCCATTGAAGTAGAAAACATTACACAATCGCTCAAACTAGCATTTATTAAAATTTTATATTACTTAGTGGGTGTGATTGGTTTTTCTTTCCAGTGCCGCCCTATGAAATCTCTCATGCCCCCAACCTCTTGCTCCACCACTGCGACTCCTAGGTTGAGAAACGATGAAGTAAGCTAATTACTATGCATAGCTGAACTGTGAGAATACAAGACTAATTTCACACAAAAGTAAACTCGTTTGGGGCGTCCACTTTGTCAAAACATATTTCCACGAGTATTTTTGCATCAAACAGTTGATAAAATTTATGTAAATATATTTTAGAATTAAGTTCACTTTATATAATCTAAGTAATATTTTACATGGCACTGAAATATTTTAGTACCTAATCAAATGAATAAATTGTTTTATAAGAAAATTTGTGTTTTTCTTCCTGTCTAACATGAGTACAAGCTCGCTAAATAGTGAGTTTGGCCTGAGTACTGTGGGCCTAGCACAACTTTGACGTAAAAATACGTAGCGAGTATTCGATAGAAAAGTGTACGCCATTTACACCCGTCAGGAGCACACTTGACAGTCGTAAATGGCATACACTTTTCTATCGAAAACTCGCTACGTATTTTTACATCAAAGTTGTGCTAGCCCCACTGATCACTTCGATGTAATATGGATTAATTACACGTAACGAGTGCAGTGGCGAGTCAGTGCCCTGTACTCCAAGTCCAAGTAGGTACTCGGTTTATGTAAACATTTTGGCGAGGCGAAACAGTCACTGACATGATGACATGACAGTCAACAGCCATGGTTTGTTTGTAAGACCGAGAGTACCCATTTAAGTACTGGACTAGTGTAATCAACCCATTGTAATAGAGTAGATGACTGACTAAGGATATAGGGAACTTGTTGAGTGACCTTTATCTACAAGTTCTTACCTGTGGCCTTACAGTCTTATTTCTAAAAAGGATGAAGGAAGAATAAAAGACTTCATAAAAAGCTTAATCTAGTTTTTATTTGTCGATTTAACGTAGACGTAAGGCATCCTTTCACCTCCAGCTATATTGGCACACAATACCTTCGCTTCCAAATAATATCACTTCTGAATGGAATGTTTCAAACAATGGAATGCCCAAATAAAATAATTTTACAATTTCACCAGTCGTTCGTTACATTCGATTACTAGTCAGATATTAATATTAAATAAATCAGGACTAGAGTTTAAGTATCGCGCCGTGAATTTCGGTTATTTACATAGCTTCGAAATCGTTGACTTGAAATTTGTGACTTTCGCCGGGTTTATTGAGATTATAAAATAATATATAAATACGAACCCAGCTGTTACAAAACTTAAGTTTTATGAGAGATTCTTAAATAATTTGGTAAAGATTTGGTTTGTACAATTGGGAAAGAAACTAAAACACTGGACGACTTCGCATTGGCACTGATTCGGTACTAACACAATAAATAATGAGCTACCCTCGTAATTACAACCATACTAATATATTTTCCAAATGTACACGAATACTGTATACAAATACTGTTATAATTCACGACAAATTTCAAAAATAAAAAAAAGAATAAAATTAAAAATGGACGCAAATAATTTCACATATTGCACATGAGAAATAATAAAATTTGAAAACAAAATAAAATAATTAAATCGTACTGGCCGTGATCGCACTTCTTTCCATGGCATAATCTCGACAACCGTTCCTGAAACTTTAGGCACTGGTTCGGGCTAATAATATCAAAGCTAATTTCGATATACACCTTAAAAATAATTTACTCGCTAATTTATTTGATACTGTCAGCTTTTATAGGTCATCTCAATACAAGGTGACTCCTCGATTCGTTATGACACTCGTTTGTATCCAGTGTTTTGTATAGAAGCTAATATCGAATACAAATATCATCTCAGATAGATATGCAATTACATTTTTATGCAAATCTCCGACTAGTAGTTATAATTTTATTACCTAATATTAAACGACTGATAAAGGTCATTGCCCATTAGATCGACTCAACATCAGAACCGACTCAGAAACGAAAATAATGAAATAAGAGCTCAACAAGTTTTATTCAGATTTTTGGTAGAATTTTTAATTACGGGCAATACAAGTTTATGACGTAGGTACCTCACTTGTGTGAGCTGGATGTTTTTCAATAGGTACTAGTTTTTTATCTGACTGCCTTAGAAGAATCATGTTTTAGGATGTTGATATGTGGTGTTGTTCGCCATATTTAGCAGTGGAGCTGATTGTTATTCTTTTATACTTGTTTCATTTTAGAGAAAAAAAATCTGCTGTAAAATCCCACTTCGCTGCTTTGCTTTTAGTCGGTTAGTGTTGAGTTAGAACAGTGGACAATGGCCTCTAAGGTGCACATAGTCTCACAGATAATGAAATGAAATCACAAAGAACAACTGACTGGTTCTACTAGTTTTGTAAATATTATGTACGTTTTATTTTTAAAAGATTTAGCTGCCTACTTATTGTTACTAACCGATTTAGTGGTTTATTATTGTTCGTTTTTATTTCAACATCTGTAAAAGATTGAGCACCGCTGCCTGGTCACTGTACATACTTATAATGGGTTAAGGAGCTGCTCTACACTAACTTCACTATATTATGGATATTTTCTGTAAAAATATCAAACATTTGATCCGTTTTGTACAAAATGCATACAACTTACATTACTTTGATATATACGTACAGTTAAATACTCGATAGATTGTTAGTTGCGAAATATACAAGACACGGTTACGTACAATTAAAAATATTTTTTTGTATAATTATGCGAAACTTCCGCGTTTTACTCTTAAAAATACATTTGTACTATTTATAAATTTAAACGAAATAAAAGATACTATTCCGTCCGCGTCGTATAACAAAAAAATAAATGCCTGATACATAGTTAAATAGTTTAAAAAAATTGCAATATTTACAATTTGTACATGAGGCTTTAGTCGATCGATTCTGTGCTCGAGTTCCTTACTGTAAACTGATTTCTTCACGAAAAATATTCTGAGTCTGATCTCTAACAAGTACATAAACATAGTGAAATAAACCAATTTCCTACACAAATAAATACACTAAGGAACAAGTCCAATGACAATTTTCACAGGCACACTGTTAGAAAATCGTGAACCGCCTGATACACTTAACTCACGTCGTATGATACAAAATGTACAACTCGACTACGAATATATTAAATAATGAACACAATCGCATTTTTACATTAGCTTCCTAACGAGCCCTAAGCGGCTGTGAGTTTGATCGCATCGCAAATGCTAATTTAACCGAGTTACTATTAGAGCCTATCGCGATCATTGCGAAATAAATAAATACCGCTACACAGTAACACAACACTCGTAATATCAAAAGGGCGTAATTATATCACAGACTACCTTACGTAGATACCGTATTCAAAACGATCGAAGCACATTATAGCGTGCGGGGCGTAAATTTGAGATAGCCATTGGGAATATTTTCTCCCTCCAGCACTTTTCTCTTTTTGGGATTTTTAAACGGTACAAATGTATCGTAACAAGATTGTCTATTGTTTTATACGGTGTCTAAAAAAAGTAGTCCGTGAATGAAACACAAAGTCGATTACACCGCGCATGAACACATAACCTTGGTAATATCAAAACGACAGTCAAACGATAAGAAGCGTTCACCGCACTACCCGCAAGCGTATTTATACCCCCTACACACGGCATCTACCGCTCATCTGACATTACCCGACAAGGATAGCTAGACACGACCTTCACGGGAGTAAAAGAGACTTACAAACTTTCCCTTAAAAATAAGGGTTCCGTTTTTTCCTTTTGAGGTACGGAACCCTAAAAACAAACTATGAGATTCTTAGTACAGGACTTCATAGTCGGCCTCTAAAGAGAAGGATTGTTGTTTTCTTTTACTTCCATCAAATCGATGAATTTCTTCCTACCCGCATAATGTGAGAGTGTAGCACCGCATGCCGGGGCTCAGTATGTACACTCTCGTCAGACGAGGTAGTCGTGGAACCGCGTGAGCCGCCGCTACGTGTGTCGCGGCGGGCCCTCCAGTGTCTCCGGGCTGAACCGCACCCGCGAGTGCGAGCCGCTGGAGCCGTCCCTGGCCGACACGTACTCGCTGTCCGTCTCGCTGGGCAGGCTGTCCGGCGGCGTCGGCTGCGTCGGCGTACTCCCCCCCGACGCGCCCGACGCCGAGGACTTCTTATTATACTTCTTCAAACTCGACCGGAGCTTCGTCGGCGCCAACTCCAGCCCCAAGTTGGCCGGACGTTCCAGCTCCTTCTCCTGCGACTCCTGCCGGTAGAAGTCTCTCGGGAGCGAGTAGTCGCTCGTCTTCCTGGGGTACTCCGTCTTGGCTCGGTAGTCGGGCTTGTCTTTGCTTCGGAACTGTCTCGAGGGCGAGAACTCGTCCGGGTGGGAGTTTGTCGCGGAGGAGTTGGAGGGCGTTCTTCTGTGGGTCAGGAAGGGGGGCGACGGGCGGTAGTCCGGCGTCGGTTCTCTATAATCGAACGAGCACTCATCGTACGCTCCGTAGTACGGATGCTTCGCCACGTAATCGACCGTCCTGTCGTAGGAATGCGTCGGCTCGTTTCTGTAGAAGTAGTTATCTTGCGAAGGCGACGGTTGGAAGTTCTCCCGGTAGTTGTGGTAGAGGTCCGCGAGGTGGTCGGACGTGGTCGAGGAGGTCCGTCGCGGGGAGGGGGTGGGTTGTGTGGAGGGGTAGTTGGTGCCGAGGCCGGAGGTGCCCGAGAGAGGCTGCGCGGAGTGACCGTAGCCTGATGAACTGGAGGGGTGCGCGTAGTGGGTGGGGGAGTCGGTAAACCGCATAGGCTTTTGTTCTTCCGCTTGTAGACTTGTTATCTGGAAGATGGAGAAATAAAGCTTTAGTAAATTTATTTTTTAAATTTTAAATCGTTTTTTTTTTTTACTGAAATAGGGTTAGACATTGTGATACGGTAACTTAGCGATGAAGCAGTTAGTAGTTGCTCTACTTTTAAGTGTTCAATCATTCTTTTGCTCTTTTGAAGATTTTTGTGGTCAGGGATCGTCCATTAATCACGTGAGGCTCGAGAGGAGGGGTTTGGCAAACATCACGAAATATCACGAGGGGGGGGGGGGGTGTAGAGAAATAACGAAAAAAATTCTGAAAATTGTAAACAAAATTTATACCAAAAAAAACACGAAAAAAATACACACGTGATAAAGAAAGTGGGGGGGGGGGGGTAATTTATAACATACTATGTATGCCAGGTGGTTGGGGAGGGGGAGTTACAGAAGTTGCTAAAAACATGACGTGTGGACGACCCCTAAGTAGTGAGTCCCAGTAAGGGCGCGCTCACCGCGGCGCCGGCGCCCGCGAGCGCGTGCAGCGGCGCGCGCAGGTGGCGGGCGGGCCCGTGGTACGTGTTGTGCGCGCCGAACCCGAACGACTCGAACGCCGAGCTCGGCTCGGGCTCCGCCTCCGCCCTGGAAACGACCAACAAGTATAATAATATAGAAGTATTACACGTGAATCTACACTAATACTTATTATGAAGAGGAAAGATTTGTGTGTTGGTAATTAATAAACTCAAAAACTAAAGGACCTATTTAAAAATCTTTCACCAATATAAACCTACATACATTATTTATTAGCGAGTAGCATATACTATATTTCATACCCGTGCAAAGCCGGGGCTCTCGACTAGGTTAGCCTGTGTCGGGAATACCATGAAACACAAAGACAAGGACAACTAACACCCAGACCAAAAATTTAATTCATCATTTAAGCATCTGCCCGTCCGGGAATCGAACCCGGGACCTCTGGCTTATAAGGCCGATATGTTACCACTTAGCCAAACAGGTCGTCAAACAAGCACGATCTACAAGTACAAGGTTATAAAGCAAGGGTATCCTAAGCTTTTAGTACTCATACTATAAACTACTTACTATGGGACCATTCTTGAAATTGCGAAAAAAAATCAGCTGTTGCATAGAAAAAGGTCAATGACACTACAAAATGTATGGAACAGCAAATATTTTTCCTGGTTTCAGTTGTGTTCAATGTTGTTATCTTACCTATGCGGCTGCAGCGTCGGATGCAGCGGGCTAACATTGGATACTCTGACGTCATATCCGGCCGCGACGCCTCCCAGCAGCGCTGCCATATTGTACAAAACCAATTCTATTATACTCGGCTTCTTGAATTTGTAGCCTGGAAAGAACGCGCGGTTTATATCTTGTAAAACACAAAGGTTTGAAAATTTATTTTAAATACAAGGCAAGATGAGGTAGGTATAACCCGGTCACATTATCTCGAGACCTGGCGTCTCGTCGTAAAAGTCCAAACGTAACAATGAAATGTTTAAAAATATACCACGAAAACAAGTCGACGCGTATCGGCAACGAAAGTGCTAACCGTACTGACGCGCCCGCGCCGGGGCGAGCGCGGGGAGGTGAAAGGAGAACGGGGCGGAGGTTCGTATTCCAGCGAGGTCTCGAGATAATGTGACCGGGCTATAAGTATGTTTTGAAGTTCGATTATGGGTGATATTATTTGTCACTATGCCTAAAAGAGATTGCTTTTAACGACAAGGCTGTCGTAACAAAAAATTTCAAGCGTTTAATTTTTTTTTTTTTCTGGTGCAAAAATAGAGTTTATCTTTATCTGAATTCAACGCACGTATACCTCAGTTGCTGTTAATTAGCGATACTTACCAACCAAAGGACGCCTGACTTTGTAGAAATAGGTACAGGATAGATATTATCAAGATAATTAGATTTAAAATATCCTAGAACAGGCTATCTTTCTTCCGAATCTAAGATATTATCAAAAAAATTACGAATTAACTATTGAATACTCTCGGTATCTACTGTGCCAAAACTCAGGCTCTCTTCCTTTGTTTTGTTTTTCTGTTGATTAAACTGAGATTTTTCAAAAATGATATGTATATTTGGGCATTATGAGAGGACTAAACCCAGCAGTGAGAGCGACAAGATTAGATGTTTGCTAAAATCCATTAAAAACCTCTTCAACTCACCTTCAGTATTATAAAGCGTCGGCATAGGAATATACCTCGACGACGTCCCGCTCAGTGGAAACTCCGGTCCCCACTCATCAGGACTGAAGTCTGTGTAAGGAAGAAAACAACCTATGTGAATGAAAACATAGGCGTTAGTGTGTGCTCGTGACATGTGACAGCATTGATAGTCTAACATCGTTTGTGGTTGTCTGTACGTGACGTGCGGAAATGGTGTGATATATCTATTTGCGAAGTGAGATATGTAAACATGTAAACTACTGTCCAATGTGTAAATTTGACACTCGTTAGCCTCATATAATTGATATTTTATTAATCTGACCTACAACTTTGGCAATTGTTTCGTAAACAAGGTAGTAACCCGCTAAGTCTGGCGATCGCACGAAATCAAATTATTATAATACTTTTGTTTTTGAGTGCCTTTTGTTAATAATTTAACAAATCATGTCAAATGTGAGAATATCAAAGCTGTCATTAAATAACAAATAAGTTAAGATATTAAAGATTTTACACACTGATGGAATAGATTTTAAGTTATCTAATCTGAACGACATTGAAACTTCTGATTTAATTAGTAACAAGAATTATTTCTCAGTGCGTATGAGCATTACAAATGAAGAGAAGTTACTAAAAATTAGAGAAATTACAAAAACAGAACTCAATCCAAGATCATTTCAAGTTCAAGTTGAAAACAGGTACATGCGGTGCGTTGCACACTATCGACTATCGACTACACATGCCAAACAGTTCATTCTAACTTAAAAAAGCAATAACTTGTATAATAATCGTAAACTATACTTACATGTGCATATATAGCTTCAAAACACTCAACTTTTCGTTTTTGTTAATCGAAAGATGTTACTTTTTATATCTTTGCCTTTCCCGAATTAGGTAACCATAGTGAGAAGCGAAAGCGAGATTTTTTTTATTTTTGAATCACCAACACCGTTGTGCCTACTCTATGGTTCTCTATGGCTCTTCGTTTAGCTAACTTGTTAAAGGGATAGGTTAGTAACTATCAGATTAGTATGCCCATGTTAAAAAAATACACCAAGTTCGATTTTATGGAAAAGGTTTATTTGATATATAAAAAGAATTAAACTATGAAAGTACCAGATCACCGAAGAGTTTCGTTTTTTAACAAAATTGAGAGCGTCTGGAGTGTCTAATTTAAAACTAGTCGCCACCCGCGTTTTTGTCCGGGAAAGATTATTTCCCAGAAAAGTTGGTAAATTTTAGTAAAATCGGTCTAATACAAACGAATTCAGAATGTTCGTCTATTCATAATATTAGTGTAGATTTGACATCTGAGCCTCTGTATTGTTTTCTATGCTAGTCCACCACCTCAGGGGGCATACTACAACCTCTGCGACATTATCATTTCAATCTTACAAAGAACTCTCGTTCTTGCTTTTGTAGAAAGATCGAGAGAAAAGTAATGTAATATTAAAATAATAATGGTAAAGCAGGTTGTGGTAGGCCCCCAGGATCTTTGTTACGGCCAGGTTACAGCGGGTACTACTGTATTCTGTTCTATACAGCATTTTCTACGTACAACTCGTTTTTGGAAGTTTATATGACAATCGACTGAAAAATAGATTCAACTCACCTGTACAAAGCTTACGGCAAATTTATCCTGAAATACTCTATTCAGTAAAAAGTAATTTAACCAATGTTTAGTATAAACTACAATTATTTTTGATGCCCAAGTCGTGTGTAATTTTTAGTCACAACTAAATGACATAAAGCCGAGCTCTTCTGTCGAACTTGGCTGACACACTACTACACTACCCCGGTGTCTTAATAAATCTCTGAGAAAATTAATCCCGTAATTTAAAAGTCAATGTTAAAAAGCTGTTAGTTTACTATAGTTCGTCTACACCGCACTAGTAAAATTGCACAATGTCGTGTTTACATACAATATCGGTACAGATTTTACCGTCATGTAAACTTCCAAAAGAGTTTTAGCCTGATTCACTATATCATTGTAAACATTTGGAAGCGTGCCATAATATGACATGGTGAAATAAAATCAAGCAAGATCATACAAACTAACAAATAAGTAAGTACAACAAATACACATAATAATTATAAATGGCTTAATTGAATCGTATATAGCACTTATGAACTGCTAAGCATGCATAGCTCAAGTTTAAAAAACTCCTGGAAAGCAAACAAATGCTTACAATTTACAAACGAAAAAATAAAAATGTCAAACGGATACTAAAATTAGTGAATAATAAAATTATTACAAAAATATCTAGCTTATCAAAAAACACGCATATTTCATGAGTATCACACGACAAAAAACATTTTTTTACTATTTTTCTTTACATTTCAATTCCATACAGAGTAAACAATCTACAACTTATAGCTAGGTGTTCCCTTATGTCTGCCGTAGATAATAAAATGCATTCGAGAAAAGGATGTTTTGTGACATAGTAAAAATATATCCGTAGCGGAGAAATGAGACCATAAACCTTTATTTAATGGTAAAGATAGTCTATAAACAACTCTGCTTATAGTCTATGGCAAAGTTACCCCACACAATGGGACTACAATTGCCAGAAAAAAAATGTCAACAAATATGGCAAATTGACGAAAAATTACAGTACTATTCCATCTTACTTATTATCTTATTATAATTATACTGTTGAAAGTTATAAACATTTGCAAAATTAGAGTATATCACAAGAGTCGTCTTTTCTCCGCTTCGGTTCACTCTTCGATTTAGAATGGATAAAACTATACTCACAAGGGTACAGCAAGTTGTCCTGAGAAGTTCCTTTTTACGCAGCAAGAACAAAATGGCTGACGTTATAGTTTTTATCACTCATACATTTTCTGTCATTTTACAATAAAAAGCCGTAAATTTATTTTTTTAGAAATTTTGTTATTTTTTGCTATTTACGACTTTTTACTGTGAAAATGCAATACAATTTGGCAAGATCCTAAAAGTTCGTCAGTCGGTGAAGATTATTTCAAAGTCTTTTATTAAAATTATAATAATACGCTAGAATTTTACTATCTACATTAAAAGTATAATATAATGAACATTTTTACTAGAATTAAATGCTTAATTTTTCCAATTCAAAATTTACAAAGATAGTTTTGGAAAATGATAAAATCATAACAAGAGCACCAAAAAGTTGTAAAATCAGAAAATACGGGGGCACATGTACGAGCGAGCATTCCTTTTGAAAAAGTAAATAGAGAATTAAATTTGAAAATTATAGTTATTTAAATACTAATAAATAACTAGATCTTTATTCTGATTCGAGAAATAAGAGTTTAATTTACTTCGCTTTAAATTGTATAATCTAGCTAAAATATAATATGTCATAATATAATAGTGATATTATTTAGTACTACATATACCAAACAATTCCATGGATACAAAAAAAACCTACGAAAAATTGGGTTTTTACGAATCATTTTACGTAGGGCATGAAAAACGAGACACTGGGTACCAAACGATACTATCTAAAAATTAAACCAAAAAAATAAGTCTTTTAATTCATTACAATCTAAACTTAGCCTAAATTCAAATCCTTGGAACTTTAAAAGTATTAATATCCTATTTACAAAGTAGACATGAGATATTTGTCGAAATCGCTTCGAAAGTCGTCGAAAGTTTCTCGAAAGTTAGTCTAGAGTTTCGATTTCGTTAATTCGTCGTATATTTAAAATTTGTACGAGATGGTTATTTTTTAGCTACGGTCGAGGTGATCTCAATAAAGGCATTGCGTTACAAAAACTGTCGAATTATCTACAAGACAGGTAGCAATTAATGAGGAACTGATTCTTTCAAGTTTTAAGTAATTTTTTCCTGAAAAAATTCAGTTTGGTTTTCAGTATTCGGATAGGACTCTTTATAAGATTTGTCCGTCGCGTCGGTCAATTGGTCAGTTGGTATTACGTGTATATCACGAGATACGAGTTATTGACAGTTTTATTTTAGATAACGAACGACCAATAAAGGGATTTCACCTCAAATAGCAGTTTGAGATAAATTTTGTCGTCTAAAAAATGCACGTTATTGGAGGAATGTGTTAGTAGAAAATGATATGTATTTTATATGGCAACACTTTTGTACATCGTCGACCGGTTTATGGCAGCATAACTCGGACCGGGCTCGTTTTCGAGCGCGGCCTCGCTGATATTTCGTAGAGAGATTTCCTCAAATCTGACTCGAATATCGAAGGCTCAAAAACAGGGTTCCATAGAAAAAACGCCATAACGTACAAAATTTAGCCCAAACTACTCGTCGCGCAGCAGCCGCGTCGTCTCCGAGGACAGGTTGCCCCCGAGCCGCCCGGGGACGAGGCTGTGCGACCTGATCTTAAAGAAGGTCCGCGTCTTGACCTCGGGATGGCTGCCCTTGCGCCTCCCCTGATCCTGCGGCAGATCGAAGGCCGTCTCGTACGTGTGGGGGATATCGGCGGTGGACGTGAAAATGGGGCAGAGGAGGAATCTGTTCCGCCGGGGTTCGGCGTTTTCGTAGAGGAGGTCGTCGTGGGAGCCGCTGCGCTTGCGGGCGAGGTCGGGCGCGGCGCGGCGCGGCTGCGACTTGGCGCGGTTACCTGGGCGGGGGGCGGGCGGCAGGTCGGGCGCCGAGCTGGAGAACCGCGGGCGGGGGCCGCGGGGGCGGGGGGGCGGCGGGGACATGCAGGCCAGCGGCAGCTGCGTGCGCGAGCGCTGGTGCACGGTGGACGGGCCCCACGTCTTGCCCTTCACGCCGTCCGCTGGAACTGGAATCGGACTCTACTTTTAAACTGAACAAACAATGACCTACAAGAAATCTATTGATTTGAGTCTGTTCTACTCCTTATCTAGAAGATACAGTGTAAACTTTATATAACGACACTAAAGGGACCGTGCATTTTATGGCGTTATAGAGAGTAGTCGTTAAATGGAGAGAAGAAAAATCAGAATTAGAACATGGTCAAAAACAGTCGACACTTGCAAGCAATCCCAATTTGTAAGTTGACACTCAAGTTTATTACGGGCTAGGATAATAAAGCGACAAAAGAACGTACACAGCTGCGCCGTTTTTATTAATTCTGGCAACTTAAAAGGTACTTTTTATTACATATTACTGAATTGTGGTCATTATTGAGAGTGGGTGTAATGCTATTTAGAGTGTATCATTGTATGGAAAACAAGCTAAACCAACCAAAGCCAAGTGATTTCGACGCTTTAGGGAGTTTGTCGTTGAATCGAGTGACGTTACATGGAGTTTACACTGTATTATGGATCCTAGTGTTAGATACACCTCATAAGAGGCTTGTAAAGACCTAGTAGCGAGTGGCGTGAAAATTTGATATTAAGGTAGTTTATACCTTGGGAACAACAATTAAGATACTTCTTATCCGCGAAAACGTTACTTTTCCTGCAAAATACCAGATGAAAACGATAACTCAACTGCGAATTTTCACTTTTTTTTTATGTAAGTAATTGAGTGACGAGACGATCAAATCGCTCGCCTGATGTTAAACGTCACGTTTGCCCATAACAGGTCTGCGCCACCCAAAATTTTGAACTCGAAGAATTCAAGACCCTGCGCGGCACAGCACTGCGCTCGTCACCCTTATATCTCATAAGTTGTTTAATCTCATATTTGCCCTGTAATTTACTGCACTTGTAGCTAATTCGAGAAAAAAAACGATAGTAAGGTAGTGCACTAACGCGCGATAGCCCGCATGATGGCGGGCGAGCCGGGCGGCGTGTCCTTGGCCACGGCCACGAGCTGCTTCACGCTGCTCTCGTCGTCCGACTGGCGCACCGTCAGCGTGTGCCGGAAGTCCAGCGGAGAGGATATCGTGTCCTTCTTTAGGAGCTTCATCTTGCTGAACTTGCCTGGAAACACGTGAACAGTGGGGTTAGAGATGCGACGTACGTTAGTTAGTCATAGATAACAAGAGACTAGGTCTGTGTTCGTGATTTTGTTTTTGTGGTGTCAATCACTATGGAAACTAAAATAGTTTTAACACATTTTTTTTTTTTTTATGTGATTGCAGTGACGAGACGAGCAAATCGCTCGCCTAATGTTAAACGTCACGTTTGCCCATAACAGGTCTGCATCACCCAGAATTTTGAATTTTGATTTTTTTTTTTATTTTTATTTTTTTTTTAAATTTTTTTTTGTTATAATTAACACGGAAATACCCTGGAATGGAAAGAGGGAAAAAGCTTACTAGGCCTAGCAATGGGATGAGTCGGCCTATGGTAAATCATAAATAAAAATACAGTTTTCTGTCGAATAACTTTTCCCTCTTTTCTTCTTTATCCTTTATAATGGTTTACATAACGACATGATGGTCATGATGTCATGATAAACAGCCACCATATCGTAACAAAGCTGGCGTATCTTCTCTATAATCTTCTACAAGCACAGAGACCTTAACATGCCTATTTATATTTTACGTCCACAAGTTTTCGTTGTAAATCGTCCAAGTTACCTTTCCGTTTGTTAGGCATGGGCGGCTGGTTGGCGGACATGTTGCTCGCTATGATCAGTATGTGCAGCTCCCGCGTCGCCAGGTCGAACTCGCGCATCTCTAACTCGCGTTCTTTCTGCTGCAGGTTCTGCTCCACCAGGCGCTGCTGTAGCTGCGCTCGCGTGAGCTCCTCTTCTCGGCAGCGGAGTTCCTGGGAACGATGTAGGGGGGAAATGTTAGAACGACTTGCTTAGATACTCTTAGCGATAAGGCCGGCAGGTGATGCAGTTTTAAGTGTTATTATCCTTTTGTTTGTAATTTCTGGTGTGAACGATAAAAAGTTTATCTATCTATACTGTTTTGGCGCAGGGACCAATAATAGTGGGTCTCTGAAACCAGGGAACGCCATTGATCTCGGTCTTAGGACCCTATTCTTGAGCGTTCGAGATTATCTCGGTTACTCTCACTGTAACGAAAACGACATTGACCGAGATGTCTTACTCCTCAGAATAAAGTCCTTGGTCTTAGTTTAAACTCTGGTTTGACATTTTGAATGCAAAAGACTAGACCATGAGATAGCCGAATCACTAGACTGTTCTGTTTTGATATAGCGAGCCCAATTGAGATTCACTAAACCATTTCGGTGAAATCAAAACCAGATCCAATAAAAGAAGTTCATCACATAGCATTACTGAGGCGATAATCACTATGCTTCAGAGGCTTTTCTTTAATAATTTTTAATTTATATTGCTGTAAAAATTATGTGCATGCCATATCACAGCTTTATTTACCTGTCATTTACTCTGTGATTAAAAACCACCACCCTAAATACATGAATAGGGTGGTACGGTCATGTCTGACCAAACCTACTTAACCATTATGATTAAAAAAAAACATCAACAATTCAACACTTATGTGGCAACATCAAAGTAAATACCAAGACACAAAATACGTGGTTACATGTGAAAAAGCGGTTTGTCAGCGAAAATAAACATAACGAACACAAAGCTACGACATCAATTGCCACTAACCTCTTCAATGGTTTTGTATTCCTATCCGAGAAGCATTAGAGAAAAACGCCCTCGTTAGTCTGATATTCGTCTATTTACAACTAGGGCTATTTATCTATTTACAACTAGGGCTATTTATCTATTTACAACTAGGGCTATTTATCTATTTCAATGTGAAATTCGCAAGGTTTATGTATTTTTCTCAAACACATTTGTTAACTATTTATTGAGAGAATATTCACAAAGTTAAATTTTTGGTAATAGAGTAAGTAATTTCGATAGTACAGGAAAGCAGCTAAATCTTTTGTCAGCTGTTGCAATGATGCCAATTTTTGGGTCTTAAAACAAATGAAAAGTGATAATAATAATATGCAATGTCCCTTGGATTTCAAGATTGCACGGCCGAAATGAGGGAGAAGGAAATTTATTCTACATTTTTGTAGTCACCAAAGTTTTCACCTCATCAATTGAGAAGTTCCTCCATTGAGATATCTCAATGGTGTCGGAAAGATCGGTAATCAAAAACCAGCTTTCCTGAAACCATGTCTCGATGCTGTCGGAGACATCGGTAATCGAAATCCGGCCTTCTCAAAACAAGTCACCTTCCGGCCAGACTATCTTCCATCTCCGTCTTACGACACATCGCTGCCGTCTTACCTTCTCCTTCTTCCGCAGGTCCCCCAGCACGGCCTCGATCTCGAGCCGCCAGCCGTCCTGCATGGTGTGGAAGGACTCGTGCGGCGCGCGCGTGAACTCGGACTGCCTGATGTGCTCCAGCCGGTCGAGGATGGCGGGGAACAGCGGCCGCTCGCGGGGGTTGGAGTGCCAGCATACTGTCGAGGTATATGTTGAAGAGTTAGAATAGCCAGCATGAACATTGACCACTGTTTGTCATGCGAATAAGTAAAGCTAAAGAGCTGAGTAGGCGCCTGACTTAACGCGGCTCTGCAAATTTAGTACTAGACTACGAGCCATCGCTTATTTTGTGGAGAACCTAGCGGCGTGTGGAAAAGTAGGTTTGCTGTAGAAAAGTGTGAGCTCGCGCTATTTAGGCGTCGTTTAACTGCACCTTAGCTACTTATGTCTGTGGTACTCGCGCTAGATCTGCAGGATTGGGAGTCCAAACAATGGGTATACCAGGAATCCCACTACAGCTTACGCATTCGTATTTTACTCTTACATTGAACGTTCTCATTCCTTAGAAAAAGCCAGAACAATTAAAGAGACTTTAGTAAGGCTTGCAGCTGGCTGCACAGATCCCTGAAGAACGTCTATGATATGATACAGAACCAGATCGGTAAGCCGGGAACTGGTAGGTATGAGTGACTTACGTTCCATGAGCTCTCTCCAGGGTTCCGGACACGTGCTGGGTATGGGCAGCGTAAGCTTGTTGACCGCCACTCCGTAGGCCACCGCCAGCGCGTCGATCCCTTTGTACGGCGTCTCTCCAGTCAGCAGCTCCCACAGCAGCACGCCGTACGACCACACGTCGGACGCGTGCGAAAATGTCGAGTGCTTTATCACCTGCGGGAAGACTTTAGATTGAAAAGTATTTTCGAAATGAACACGAGATTTAGGAAGATTTCGCATGCATGTTCCACAAACTTCTAAACTACTTTTGAATGCTTTAGAGATGACAGCTATCAGTGGTAACTTTTTTTGGATATGGATGTAACTTTGCCTCTTGTGGAGAACGATTCCATACAAATTGTTACAAATTGGATCTATTCGCTTTATCGTACCAAGAGATATTTCACAAAAGAAATGGACCACTTTTTGAAATCGAGCTACTTTATGATGGGAATTATCTTAATTTATTTACGGCTTATTCAAAGGGCGTGGGTGTTTTAATGCAGGCAACTGATTGAGATGATCCAATAAATTAAATGGTCACAACCGGCCGTGAACCGAGATACGAGGTATAATTCAGAATTAGCGGATTAATCGAGTACAAAAAGCCGGTATAATGGCGACGTATAATGGCCTGGTGGCGAACGGTCATAAATCAATCAGCCGTTATATCACTCAATAGAAATCAGGCAGCTTGTAATTAAATGTCGAAAAAACTTGTTAAATCGAGTCGGAGGTACTTTAATCTACTTGATCTCGTACAGTACTTCGTGAAGTTAACTCTTTTGCTAGGCTCTGGGAGCGTACTGCGAACTCGAGCGTGAGTCTGAACTAAATTGCGTTGGCTTTTGCCTCGACTTTTCTTTAGCTGACAGAACGAGATGAAAGCTAAAGCGATCCAGTTTAAACTAGCGCTAAGAGTTGCTCTTCTGGCTCCTAGTTTTTTTTATTAAAACTTAAGTTCAAATATTTGGATCGAGAATGTAATGGACTTGGCAGTATGGGCAGTCATGTCAGCGTCTGGGTCGCTTAAAAGTCTCACTTACTTCAGGTGGCATCCACGCGTACGTCCCAGCGGCCGACATCCTGGTGGTCTTGTAGACTTCCCTCGCCAGCCCGAAGTCCGTGATCTTGAGCGTTTTGTTTTCTAACGTGTCGTCCGAGAGTATCGCTTCGCTGAGTAGAACTGGAATAGAATATACGAGCTCATGTTAGTGAATAGAACGACTGGTTTAAAATTAAAGAAGAGGATGTTTTCCTAAAGGACCAGACTTAGAAGGATTTGTGCGAACGCTTGCAGCATCGCATAAGCATTAAGGCAGAAAAAAGAAGATGCAGAGGCATTTCTGAGTTATTGGAGACTTGGCTTGGCGTCAATCTATAAAGTCCAGCAGAAAAAAAATGGGGTCTTATTTTAAGCAAAATTTATTGTAGTATTAGGTAACTGCTTCAGTAAAGTAGACTTTCCTTACTCAGCCCCTAGTTTGTTAGAGTAACAACACACGTGTCGTAAATCAAAAACCCACGACGCAATCTTCATACTCAGACTAGTATGCTGTGCTAGTAGGTACAGCCAATATCATAACAGATACCTAACAGTAACAGCCCAGCTAGATCATTCACGTGCTCCATATCCACGGCCTAGATTTTAATACAAACAATCTGAAATTCCTAATGTACTTCGGAAGTGAATGGCTTTACTAAAGTGAAGGTTTAGAATCGATTTTCTTCATTCGGGTCTGCTTGGTGCCTTTTAGTGAAATTAACCCAAATATCGCCTGCTGCGTTTAAAGTTCACGTGAAAAGGTTTTAAAAGGTTACCCAATTCAGGTTTTTGCTTTGAAAGCATTTAATAAATGGAAAAGGGAAATTGCGTTGAAAAGAGATTTTTAGGTGTAAGCAGCTGTGGACTTGCTACAACTTCGTATATTTTACCATTTTTATTTTGAGCTTGAATATAATTTTCTCTCTTTCTATCTTATGTAGAAAGAGCTAGAACATTGTAACCTAAACCGTAGTATTCTGTGACTAAACTAACAAGCTATACCGGGCTATATAGCTAATGTTG
This sequence comes from Alcis repandata, assembly GCA_949125135.1. Lineage (NCBI taxonomy): Eukaryota > Metazoa > Arthropoda > Insecta > Lepidoptera > Geometridae > Alcis > Alcis repandata. The sequence goes on from OX421235.1 coordinate 1,313,718, forward strand.
TGGTAGGTCCTCAAGGCAAAGAACTTTAAAAAGATTAAATACAATACAAGAGAACTAAAAAGCACTTTATCCTATGTTATATAATTATCATCTCATCCCAACAAATCACGCGAACGTTGATAAGCCCGGGCGGAATCTGTCGAGAGACAGTCGGGCTGACTGCCGAGTTCTACTGACGTGACCTGACCACATAAAACAAACTTTATGATACTCCCCTCCTCATGTTCATTGAAAATTGAGAGCTCGGTCAATGGGGCCGCATCCATTTTATATGTTACTTGGTTCGGAAGTCTACAGGTCGAGAAATATAGCCTTTATACGGCCCTATAACTATAAAACTGTGTTTCTACCACATTCGACTCAGGAATTCCCACCTCGAACACATGTTAATAACTGTTTGTTTTTATTATTTGTACCGAATAAAACTTTTAAGTAAATCATTCAACATCTCACACTTTAATCAAACAAATAAAACGATGATAGATTTCGATAAATATTTGAAACGATAACGCTGACAGTTGTTTACTTTGGGAAACATTTGCATCTCAAACAGGTTTTGATACTTTGTGGAACGTGTTTGGTGCTTTGGCCGTAGGAAATGGTACAGACGTTGTATTCATGCAACTTTATAAATGAGGTAAGTACGCCAAGACACGCCTCTCTCGAGTCCCTGGCGTCGTCGTCGGATGGGAATTATAATTTTAAGTGTATTTCATAACTTGCTTGTTGCATCGTCAGTCGCCAGTAAATTATTGATTGCTCACTCGTCTGCGAGCCTTAATGACATTTATTGATACTCTCGGTATAATCTCATCTCTCACTGTCCCCATTTCGATCATATCTCTGGCTACAATCGAGAAACCTCGTCGTGGTGTGCGTTAATGACTATGTTGGAGTTAACTAGATTTCTCCCTGGCAGCACAGCCCGTGGTTTAATAAAAATTGCAACCATAAATTATATTATCGATGACCGATATCTGACGTTGGATTGGATCTCAGAGCAGTAAGTGCAGTTAGTTCTAAACAGATTCTAGGACAAACGAATTCATCTGATCCAAAATAGGTTTACAGGAAAACCGTGGCGAATAACTAATGACAATAACAACTTTCTGCGCCGAGGTGACAGCACACAACACGCAATTGGTATACATTCCTCGCATACAATATGCTGAATATGATCGAGGCACACATTCTGCGGTACATTCGACACTTCCAAAACGGGTCCTGCCGTGGCAGCCATTCAGCCGTCCGTCAATCTCGCACAAAGAGGCAGCCTGCTGACTGACACGACGCCCGATTGTAATCCGTCAGCTTTAATGAGGATTAACCAGAGTTATTTTGATGGACGCTTCAGTGAGTTGACAAATAAGGGGGAAGCGGTGAAAATCGTATGGATATAAGCTAAGCTTTCCTCAAATATACTCATAGCTTCGTTTAGAGTGAAATGAATCAAAGTATAAATTTCGAAGAAAGACTGCATTCTGCATTCTTCATAATATAGTATGCCGTGTCGTGCCTTCAACTTTAAAAAATAAAGAGACGATGGAGCAGGCCTTTAAAAGCCATCATTAACGAACAGTAAGCCAATTCCCTGATGTCATCGTTCTCTGAAATCAATTTCACCGCATTATTCGTTTCATCGATTCGACCCCAGTCGCAGCATGAAAAAGCTAGTCACGCAGTTAATCGATTAACGAAATCATACGATATGAAGTGAAATTTATAAGTGGGAAAGTCCAATTTGTACTTCCGCAACATTTCTCAAGTGTAAAACAGATGCGAGAGCTGGTTCGAATCAATCAACTAGATCCTGAGTCAGGTTAACTGCTATGATATCATCGTCTGGATGTAACGGAAGCATTTCGCCAAATTGGTTTTAAAAGTACCCAGTACATTTGTAGCATACCTAAGAAAAAATAATAGTTAAAAAAAAACTAAAAAAACACGCTTTTTATAAAAAAACCGAACTAAAAAAATAGAAAATAAAATTTTATAAAATTAAGAATAGGGTTGAAAATTTCAATAAATATAAATTAATAATAGTGTAAATAAATAAATATATGTATTTTATTTTTAAAAAGCGTGGGGTGCATGGGTCAATAGATATACATATTATATATTTTGTAGATACATTTTGTATTGACAGACATGAGTAGAGTGATTAGCATTTTGATAATATCTTAGAAAGCACCCCACGCTTTTAAAAAAATAAAATACATATATTTATTTATTTACACTATTATTAATTTATATTTATTGAAATTTTCAACCCTATTCTTAATTTTATAAAATTTTATTTTCTATTTTTTTAGTTCGGTTTTTTTATAAAAAGCGTGTTTTTTTAGTTTTTTTTTAACTATTATTTATTTTTCGCTTTTTAGTTCGATTTGCTAACTATTAACCATCCTTAATATGTACAAATGTGTTGGTGTTATCCGATTTTGGCCGTCTGCTCAAGCAAATTAAAAATAAAATTGATGCCTAACAAAAAATATTGAGCAAAAAGATTTGTAGCCGCGTGGTTTCGATCCTCAGACCTCATAAAATAAAATTGATGCGTAACAAAAAATATTGAGCAAAAAGATTTTTAGCGCGTGGTTTCGATCCAGGGACCTCTGGGTTATGAGCCTAGCACGCTTCCACTGCGCCACTCTGTTCTCTGACACGAATGACGAAATTACCATTTGTAAGTTAAACGGTATTAAAAGTTAAAGAAACTTTATAGAAAAAGCGTGTTAAAAAAATTAATAGTTAAAAAAACTAAAAAACACGATTTGTTTAGTGTATTGTCATCGGTCCTCGATATATCTACAAAGTTTGAAAGAAATCTGACCGTTTAAAGTGGGTCAAAAACGCGCTCAAAGGAGTCGGTTACATACAAACAAACATACAAACATACAAACATACAGGTGAAGCTAATAAAAGCGTGTTAAAAAGGAAGTAAATGAAAGACATTTTCTTTTTTAAATGTCAAAAGGCCAAACTCTTTCACGTCCAAATGTCAAGAGAACAACGAGGTACTTGTGCTTACAATTATGAGTTTGCGGCAAAACTAATCTGAATGTACGAATCACATAAATTAGCTGATTTCAGAGTCAGGTTCGAGTGCCTGATGTCACGCGATCCCTGGAACCGATCTCCGAGGTCCACTGACTCACCGAGTTTTGGCGCGTGGCTGGCATAGCTCAATTAGCGGGTCTGAGTCCGAACAGATGATTTACTTTGCTGATTTGCCACTTACGGTCATTTATACAAATATTGATATTTAGTGACGTCAAGCAGCGTTTACTAATGATACGCTTTCTTTTTTCACACCCGCCAGCGTTGATGTTTAGACAACGTGAAACAGTTACGGTTATTTATTTTAGATTATAGTAATAGTAAGCAATAAAAAAATATTAGACCATATCAGAGCTCTTTAAACGGTCTGAAAATCCACCCAGGCTCTGAGACAAGATAAGCAAGCGCAATACGCATCGTGCGTACGCGTCTTTTAGTACGACATGAATTATTCAAGTGCCAGCGGGAAGTACTTCCATCAGGATATGGATCCGGTCCCCGTGCACGAGTTTAAGAAATGCACGATTATATTCTCGTGCTCTTACTCTGTCTGGTGAAAACGCTTTCCTAGAAACTTATTTGCGATTGGGAGCGACAGGTTTTGTACAGGCGGCGGCGGCGGCATCCCGCAAGGGGTGCATTGTGCGTTTCTCCAAACCAACCCAACTCCTTGATACAGCGAAACGAGGTTCTGGGCCGCTTTGGCACAATTGCTACAGTTTCGTATTTATCTGGGAATAAGGCTGCATCAGCTGCATGCGACATCCTGTTGGGTTGGTTGTTCATTTGGGACGCGATAGTAGTGCCCGCTAGATGTTTTTAAACTTTGTCTTTCCTTGTATTATCTTTTTTCTCCTAATTCTTTTAATATTTCATATTCTCGAATCGAAACCAAATTGGCAGGAACACATGTTTCTTTGACATCGCTTATACTTCAGAATACGAAAATATCTAGTACAAAAGACAGCTTGTTCATCATTAAAGGCTTTTTCCGTTATTAATAGAAACCTAGCCAATGATTCCGTACACGTGGTAAGCGGCACAGGTTCGAGCAAACGGCAGGAATACAAAATGGGCTGCTTTATTCGGCTTGAATACATATAAGCGGAATAACGAGACGAGATAGGGTTGCCCTGTGAGTGAGACAGTCAAGGCTATGTTTATTATGGACACCCACTGCTGATGGTGTCCCGTTGCACCTTTGAGTTTCCCTCCGACTAGTTCTTTGTTAATCGCATCCATTCATTCTGGGAGCTTTGAGCATGGTGTGCTATCTCCTGTAGTATTTCTGATATGGTATTTAACCTCTGTTCTTGGCTTTCAGATGATCTAGTTGAAATCTTAGCCTGACAAAAACATCCCTCTACAATGTGAAAACTTCCAGCAATTTCTGTAAGTCGGTGTACAACGGTGCGCTTTCCAAGGCATTTTAAAACTCTTTCCAATACCGTGGTAATTAAAGAGTTTGAGCCTGGCAGGCAACCCTAAAATCCTGCCGTCTACGATTCCAAGAAGTTTCAAAACCATAGAAAATGCGTAGAAACGGGTTTTATTCCGCCAATTTACGTTCTTTTGTTGCACGAGATGCGTAATTGGTCGCTCGTGTCGAATATTTATATTTCGAGGAAAATTGTTCGGCAAATTGTATGCTAATCTATACAATACAAGAACACAGCAGAGTACCTACCTATTTGCAGGATGTAATAAATCATAACGAAGACCAAAACACACAGAAGTCTGAGCTAATACCTACTTAACTATAAGAATAGGAGATCCGTTCATCTAACAAACCCAATGTTGCAGATTGAGCAAGTGTTTCTGAGAATTTCTGAAATAAAAGGGAAAATAAAATAACAGAGGGGAACGGTTATTGCGATCGAGTGAAAATAAACTCTAATGCAAGCAGAAAGGGGCTGTACGAGACAAGACAACTCTTACTAATTTAAGGGGTGAAATACTGTAGGAGGCAGTTATTTGTGCCATTGTGAACGCAGGGGAAATTTTATGCTCCGGAAGGGCAGATATGGAAAATAAGGTCGGTAAAGTGCCGCTGAACACGTCTGGGTATTCGGAATTAAATCGACCGCTACTTCAAATGGAGATTACTAGGAACCTCGAACAGTATTCAATTTCATTTAGCAAAGAGCTAAAAAAGCATAAAAATCCAATTTCAGAAACCCCCAAGTCGTAAGCGTGAATAACATCAGAAAGTTCCCCGCGAAGTGTTTGCGTCACGCCAAAGGGTTATTTTTTAGGGTAAACTTTTGACAGGTCTTCGGGAAGTTTAGGGCATCCTTGGAAATTAATTCGAGGAGTTTGTGGAAGGAGACTGTAATGCAGTCCCCTGGGAGGTAATTTGCCGGAGATTTGTTTGCAGTAACCCAGTCCATTGTGCTGGCATTTGCGGAGTTTCAAACTTGGACTTTGTCGTGTTATTTATGGGGCTATTAATTTGAACAAAAAAAATGTGATCAACATCGCACTAATTATTCTTTTGAAATTATATTCGTATTGTACACCATCGCTTCTTTTTCTGTCTATTTTTATCCAACTTATTCATTTTTTTCCCAAACAGACCACTCGAACTTTCCAAAAATATTTTTCGAATAAAATTTCGAATCGTGTAGAGGTGGTATAAAAGTAATCTGGTATGGCAGTTATGGCACCCAGACAAGATATGGCATCATACTTTGGGGAAACAGTGTTGACGCCAAAACACTTTTTGTAGCCCAAAAAAGTGCGTACGTATTCTCGCCGGTATAAAACTCCCAAACATTGACATATTAAACTTCCATAGACCCTACTTCAAACAATTTAAAATCCTGACAATTATATCTCTGTACATTTTAGAAACATGTAAGTTCGTAAGAAAATACCCACAATTTTTCATAAAACTGACTGACAAGCGTACCTATCTAATAAGACCTGACTATAAACACAAACTAATTCTACCTACCTCTAGGCTAGCTATGCACAGCTCGGGCCCTAACCCTATGGCCGTTAAAATTTATAATAAACTTCCCACAAAATTGAAAGACATAGAAGACAATTCTAAATTCGTAAAAACTCTAAAGGAAATACTATTAAACAAATCTTATTATGAACTAGAGGAATTTCTTTCTGACGAAGCTATTATGAAATGAACCCGCTCCGCACAACATTGCTTATACCCTATCAGGGTCATTATGTGTAACTTTTAAACATATATGTTATTTAAGACCTACATACAAAACCATAATGTTTTGCAATAAAGTATTGAGTATTGAGTATATAAAACCTACTCGAGTCCGCTGTACCTAGACCTCTGAAATTGCTCACATTTTCACTGCGAGTTTACTGTATACATATGGACTTTTATGATCGCATTACGTGCTACTTTGCCAATTTCAGACACAACCTTGTTCTTATTCCCCGACTGTTCTTATTTTTGTTCCTGAATTTTATTTATGCATGCATAGTTACATAGTTACATACTGATTTGAATATTTTACGGTGGTGCTACGTGAAATTCTTGCGGATATTTGTGGTATTTTTTGTTTATATTTGGTTTATTTTGAGGGATAGAAATATTGCAAAGAGAAACCGTATTTAAGACGTACAAATCTGCGTTCGTTCGAAGCCATCTAGATTCTTCGCCTACCGTCGGTTTTGTTCTCAAGTATTCTGTAGCAAAACTTTAAATTATTCTAGGCATTTCTAGTCTTCGGGGTCAGGTAACAACTCAAGGTAGTCGATCTTAGATCCAAAGCACTTGATAATAAAGACGAACAAAACGAAAAACTTTCTCTACATATTTTTTCATTAATTTGGTAGATTACAAATAATCTTCATTCCCCATACTCCTGTACATTTAATTACAGACAAAGCTCAAGTAATTCACCCCTAAACTATTTTGCTCCGTGTTATCTCCGGAGAGCGATCCAACAATCGTAATAGAGCATAAATTACAACAATTACATAGTTAGGGAGTAACACGCCTTAATTACACAAGGGGAGTGTCGGAGACGGTGTCGCGACGAAAACAAGCGGGGTGGTGGAAACGAGCGAGACACTCACGTACGTTGTAGGTACCTAGTACATGCAGGGTTATAAGGAAAGGGTATGCTAAGCCGAGGGCTCATAGTAAACATCATTGTGACCAACTTTAACTATGGGAACAATCCGGATATAGTGAAAAAAACCAGCTGTTCCATAGAAATAAGTCAATGACACTCAACAAACTGTATAGAACAGCTGATATTTTTTTCGTGATTTGAGGGTTGCTCCCATAGTACAAGTTGTAAATAATGATGAATACTATGTGCCCTTCTCGGCTTAGCATACTATGAGCCTTTTTAGGTTATCATACTCTTTCCTTATAACCCTGGGTGTCTTAGGATAAGCCGCGCTGCCACATAGCGACCGCAATCTAGTCATTTGATGTGCAATTTACAAATACAATTTACATAACAATGTTCTTACAATGTAATTCAGCCCACTGTGTGGCACATAATTATGCGTTGACATCCGCTTGCAACCAATTGAGGCACTGCTATTGTCGTCTTTTAGAAGCCCTGGGATTCTTACGTGTAAGTAGTTAAAATCCCTATGGAATTATGTGCCAGATTAGAGGTCTAAATAATTAGGGTGGTTATTTGTTGTGCTCAGAAAAGGTTCTACCTGTTTACGTGTCAAATAGATCTTCCTTTCTTTCAAATTCCTAGTGAACTTTCTAATATTGCTTATCACCAGGCAGAAACAATTTTTCCTAGTTTAAAACATAAAAGACTCGTATCGCGGTGTACGGAGTTTACTCTCGGGAGCTAGGATTAAAAAATCTTGCGACGGCGAGATATTGTCTTGGCTCGACTTGAGAAGCTCTCGGCTTCTTGAGTCGGATTGATGATCTTCTGTCTACTCTAAGGTTAGGAGGTAAAAAATATAGAGCTCTGTTAACTTTGGTAAATAAGCTAAGGGACAATTTTATTTCTTGTTGGTTGATGCTTATAAAATGGGAGGTTGAAGAGATTTGTTATACTTTTTAGGGGCGATTCAACATTATATCTAAGAACAGATTAAGTAAAACATTAATTAGGGTTCTGAACCTCCTTCGGGGATGAACCCTTGTGGCGAAACGTTCCGTTGTTCCGTACGTCTGTATGTCACAGACAATTATTTTGTATAGTCTCTATTGCCGTAACTGCATGATCAGGAGTCACAAATCATCCAGACTAGCATCCAGAATGGAAGACAAGGAGTAACTATATCAAACCCTACTATAAATATGCTGACATAGACTTTACTAAAGACGATAAACAGGAAAACATACCAACAGTAATAAATGAAAACAAAAACAAAACATCGATGAAGAATGCCATTAATAATGTATGAGCTCGTGTTTGCAATATTGGGAAAAAAGTTTCGGTAAAACCAGACGAGCGGACTTGCGAGTACGTTACGGTTACGACCGATTTAGTTATGGTTTTTACTATTTCTAAATCAGTTTTTACGATTCCGAAACCAGACTTTGATTTTATGGAGTTGGCAAGAGATAAAGGGAATTTTGGCCAAGCAGTGGGGGAATACAGAGTTGACGACTTGTCGATAACTAGATTGTGAAATGGACATTTCCTCATTGAGGACGAAAAAAAAGTGCGGCTTATGATCTATCGTAGCAAATAGGACAGGCAGATGTTTTATCAAGTCTGGGCTGAAAATTAAAACCTATTAAGCTCATTAGTTCTATAGAATAGAATCACGAAAGACTTGGTTATGATAAAAACATGTAGTAAAAAGCCTTTGGGCGGCCTAAAATCTAGCACTACCCACTCAGCTTACATAACACATTATTTAAAGGACCCAACACACAAATCTGAAAGGATGTGAATGGGGCAAAACGACTTAACTTTCAACAGTATTCCTAGATACATTTATTACCATTTATTAAATGAAACCACTATTGTTTATCGTTGATAATCCGCGTGCGCCGGCGCCTGCTCGCCGACCACCCACACTATGAGTGTTATTGTGTGCCAAGTTCACACGATGCGATCCTTTCCAGTTTCAATTTCATTAAATGGTCAGACAATATCATGGACAGACTTAAATTGCATGAGTTTCAAAATTTGCCACTCTCACAATGCAGGCAGGCGTTTGATCCGATCACCTGATAAAAAAAGATGTCGCGAAAGGTTGGAGGTCGATTCACTTTCATGAAAAACCTTTGCGTTTGTTTGGAGTCAGACAAAGAATTCTACACTGCTGTTTTTTTCTTTTATTAGTGAAATAGAAAAAACAGACAGAAACTAATTTAATTACTTTTCAACCCCGAGAAAACCAACAGATTTTTATTATTAAGTTTTTTGTTATTTATATTTAACCAAAAAGCTATAACTTGCTTGCTTTTTGTAAAATGTCCTTTGTTTTATTATGTCCTGAGTCGCTTGTCCGCGATAACACAGCAATTGCAATAATTGCATATAATTCATTAAATTATTCATAAATGAAATAGGCACATAATAATGTGTACTGGGCTTTACAGCAACTTATGGACTCCGATGAGAATTGACCATATATGGCATAGTAACATGGTTGTTATTTCATAAACACACTTTTGACGATGTGTAGGATTTATTGGCAAATTATACACATTTAGTAAGCAATTATTACGAGCATTAATACCGATAAAAGCTTTTACGCGCAATCTAAACGTTGCCAAGTTTGGTTAGTTATTGAGAGATATTTATTATCTTTTCTCGTGATATACGAGTAACTAACTTTAATGATAGGCTTATTGCTTTTCATCTTTTTCAATTATGGTCAGCTCAGGGTCATTATGCCACACGCAGTTACTAAAATCAATAACAGAGAGAAAAGTTCTGTTAATTTGTGATTAAACTCAATGGTTTTATTTGGAGTTATTAATTTATTATGGTACCAGATAATGCCATCGGATTGCTTGTTATTTTTTGTTTCTAACATATTTTTTAGTAGTAAAATGTATTCAAACGTCTTTGCACGTTAAATATGATCTAGATCTAAATCAAAATAGACAAATAGAGGGCGACAATAATAATTAACTAATGAACTATTCGCTAAAATACAATTTTGCTCATTTGTTCAATTACATACACTTACAGCCGATAATGTTAGAAAAAACGCTTTTAATGCAATAATTAAAACTCAAAACTTGGACAACATCAAAATCAACTTTTTTAATGAAATTCAGCTCCCATTCAATTAAAAAGAGGCATAGAAAATCTTTAGCTCGACTTGAATTTCTTACGGCTCTCTCTGTTTCCAATAAAGGCTATGTCGTCAAGTTAAATATAGTAATAATCTGGCGCCATCGGTGACGGACAGACAAACAGGCTTCTGTTGGGTCGTTGAATGGCAAGCTTGACGCTGTATTTATGGTCGACCGACGACTTTTGCGTGACACAAGTAAAGAAAAAGAGATAAAGGAAATAATGTGTCTATGTATAGAAATAAAACTTTCACGGTAGAGATAGAAACATGTGGCTATGTTGTGGACACGTGTTAAGAAAAGATTTAGTAAAAAAGTATTTGAAGCGCTTTCATGATTAGTCTCTGTAAATGCGGCAAAAAAAAATTTATAAAATTAAATTAAGTCGAATCTGCTTCCAGATAACGTCTATGGTCTAAATTCGTTCTATAGCGACTCAAAACAATTTCGATTTATTCTTTCTAAACGATCAATAAATTCAAAATCACATAGGACAAGACAATGTCTGATCCTCACATTTATTGGTGGACTTTATTGAACAACAGAAATAACATAATATATATAAACAGAATAGAATATCAATCATTTTCACTTTTTTTCAGACAGTTATCAACTCGGGCTAGGTGGTGCCATCACCAACACCATCACATCAAAAAAGCTAGTCAAATACCTAATCTATTAAAATACGCACATGACGAATAGTATAGTCCACACTATAAGTTTTTCCACTTCTACGCAGATAGTTTCTCCGTCATCGTTCCGAAGCTATCATAAACCATTCGGCGGCGGTAAAGTTGTCCAATAAGGCGGAATATATTCAGACACCGGTTCCACAATGCAATAAAACGACGATAATTGAGATTAAGAAAAAACGCTACGATTTCAAACTACACTTAGAATTTTACTTTATCACGGGATAATGAAATTCTAGAGGATTTAAGGCTGCTCGTCTACTGGAGCGAAGAAGAGAAGAGGGGAGCTTTTCCAATATTAACCAATTACGGCTCGGATACAGAGAGGGGTTTTTAGATTGTTTAATATTTGCACAGCTCTGCTCCTCTCTTCTACGCTCCAGTGGACAGGCAGCCTTAGGGGCCTAGAGGAAGAATTAACTAATAAAGGTACCATGTTTAACCCACTACCTACTTTTTACGTTTTGGTTTAACTCGTTATCTATTTAGCTTTATAGTCAACCTATGTTCGTCTCACGTGCAAAACCGTGCCATTAAACCTATTACACACTATTACATCCACTGTGTGTGTTTACATCCATAATCCGACGTGATGAGACTTCTCAGAACTAAGAACCAACTAGGCAGTTATGGTAGAAACTTGTGCTTAACCTGTGTTACTCAAGATCAATGATCTCTGCCTCGGCGAGGGGGATATTTTTAACATCAATTACAATGTATTATGTAAGCACGTGCAAAAACATTTCCACGATCTTGTTATGTTGTAGAAATATGTATGGAATGTCAGAGTTGCTGCTCTCATTAGCTTTACTAAGGAGATTTAGAAGAACATGTGCAGTATACGATGAAATGTTTCTCTGTCGAAACTATTTTGAAAGATTAAATCCTATCTAGAACGTGATTATGATACAAGATATATTTTTATGTTCCATGATTTTTCTTATAAAGAGATACCTACTGTATAGACACTTGCAACAACAAAACAACGCTATAAACAAAACTTTTTTTCTTCGTCAGAATCAATAACATATTTTCATTTACCTACTTAAAATGTTTTATTGCCTCTCAACGTTCAGTTATTCGTCAAGAGGATGTCATAAACAATTTAATTCTGGTCTTCCTTCGGTCGCTGGCATGATCACTAAATCAATTCCCAGAACTGGAGAAGCAGAGCAGATTGGTGTAATTGGTAAATGATCGGAGCACCGAGGATCCGCAAATAGAGCTAATAGTACGAGACGAGTTCCGTTCAAGCCATACAATACAAATTGCAATACAATAACTCTTTATTGACAACACAAAAAAGAAATCACAAACAGCTATAAGTATTCAGTTTCTTTACGGATTGAGTAACTGAGACGGATTTAGGAAACCCTGCTTATAGAGACAGACAGATGCTCTATTGATTTCTACAAGCTTTTATTTCACTTGTCATTTGACTTATTTCACATTTTAGGGGAAACCCTGCAACTGTATTTTAATACACTTACAGCTGTTGGTCGAAATGTATGAACAAAGAAATAAAAGCAATCATAGTGTATAGATGTAGTCATCATTTGTCTATACTATCTATACTAATATTATAAAGAAGTAAAGTTTGTGTGTTTGTATATTTGTTAAATTGTAAGGGGTAATCTCGGGATCTACTGAACCGATTTTAAAAATTCTTTCACCAATAGAAAGCCACATTATTGCTGAGTGTCATAGGTATATATATAAAACCGAAAAATAAAAAGGCTTTTACGTGGTAGTCCGTTTTGCAAAGTGAATCGGAGAAAAAACGGTCCGGACAGCGCGATGGCTTCGGGTTTAATTAACATTATGCCCAACGAAGTGGGCACGGGTCAGCTAGTAGTGTATAGATGTAGTCATCATTTGGAAATGCAAAAGATAGCTAAAAAAACGTTTTTGATTGGACTTTGAAATAATGGTTTTATCAAATAAACTGATTATACCAAATATAATTCAATAACAACGTATTGAATTGTATTGAAATTGAAGCTGCTACGTTTTGAATATATTATTATGTATAATTGTATATAGAAAATCATTTAAACTTTAATGAATAATTCAATCCCAAAAAATTACTAGACAATTTAAAACGCAGATTCGAACAAACCATTGATGATGGGTAGCATTCAAGTGTCAATAAATAAGATGCCGTAAGTCTTACGCAACGACGAAACGTTAAAGACAATTAGTGCTAAAATATGAGGAGAAAACACACTAAAGGTTAAGAAGTCAATGAGGCATTTAACAAGGCGTGTCTACAAATTCTCGACGCATAAACGGGCAAGTGCGGCTGGTCTCTCCCACATACCTTATGGGGCACTCAACGTTTCGTCAGTTTCACCCGACAGACGTAAACAATGTCTCCAGACAAACGAATAAGAACTCAACATTTCAACGAATAAGATTCACGTTGGCGTAGCAAAGAGAGTATGTCGAAATAACACGCATTCCGCCGATCCTGGCGATGTGACGAGAAATTGTTGTATCTTAGAGAATTGGCTACTAATTAGTGGGGCAAGGTTCGGTATTGGGCAACGGTAACAACAGCTGCTATTATGCAATAGAGAACAGCTGTCCTGCAAGGGACGGCTGCTAAACTCGATTTATTTGGAGCACAATACCAACTCCTTATTCTAAATTGCTTGAAATCTCGAGGGCAATCGTTTTCGCAAACTGTTTATCTTCCTGGAACCTTATAGGAGTATCGTTCAAGGAGTTTATTTGCCATTGTTCTAGTAGTACTCGTAAAACGTGCCGTATCTTACCTGAAACAAAATAAAACATGACATAAGAAAGTGGTTTAAGTATTTACAATAACGGTTATATAATACGTGGAACTTTGCGATAAGAGGACTTCGAAGCCGAGCGTAGGAAAGGTAAGCTAATTTGAATTATCGATGCAAATATTTGTAGTTCGTATCTTCATGAGGCGACCTTATTTAGTATCGACAGGCAAGTTACACTCCGTCCGATTTTACAAGAACCTGATATTTTTCAATTATCTAACAGGTATTATCGCGTATAATAAATATTAAGGTAAACCTGGACCTGAGATGACTTATGACGCTTATAGGAGACAGAGCACAATACACCCGGAACGTGAAACGTCAATCAATTTCAAAGGGAACGTCTCCGCTAGATACAACAACACCAAATGCTAACGAACAAAGTACAATAATATCTGCGGAGATGATTTAGTTTTACAACCTGTCTGTCGACATTACAGCTAAGCTTAATCCAAAATCTATATCAAACAAATTCCCAATATTTTCGCATGACGATGTCGCAGAGCGTGGCACTGGCAGCTGCCAAGGTCAGAGTATCGCCTGACCCGAGTGCTCGCGGCCATGAGTTATGTAGTAGCACTGTAGCAGTGTAGGACCCCTGGTGACATTTTTCGCACGGCACAGGGTGCCGGGTGGTGCCGGGCCGCGCGTGGCACGACCGGCCAAGGTCACCCCTCGCGGTCTGATCGCTTTACGAGCTTATTACCAACACGCGTTGGAAATACTTGCCATTGTACGTAACAATGGGTTGAGGACTTGAGGCGAACCTTAGGAACTGAATGGTTTTAAAAGAAGCGATGAACCTGATTTACCTAAAAAAAAAAATGTTGTTTGGTATGGGCATGAAAAATTATGAAGGCATTTAGTCTCTCCTTTCAAGAGTGGGTGCAGACAGACAGACTACAATAATATCGAATATCTTAACAAGCAATTAACTTGTTATTCTTATAAAGCCTGTTATGAGCAAACGTGACGTTTAACATCAGGCAAGCGATTTGCTCGTCTCGTCACTCAATTACTTACATAAAAAAAAAAAAAAAAGTAAACGCCAAAGCTATTTCACAATAATACAAAAACTAGTCAATAGGTACAAAATAAATTTAAGTTTAATGTACCTACGCATTTATTTCGTCAGCCATATAAGTATCTTGACTTTTATAACGTTGCGCAAGTGATTTGTGTCTGGGAACTAGTTTTAAAATGTTATCATTTAAAATAATATTTGCAATAGCCTGCGCCGCTGAGATGCAAAATAATGTGCAATGTATGCAAAACAGGTGTTTAATGTTTATACAAGCATCTGATATCAGTGTTTTGGTAATAAACCTAACTACAGTTTTAAGAGGGGTGATTGACCAAAAACGGTGTCATGAAACCTGGCCGTCAGCGTGACGAGGTGTTTTCGCACTTAATCGCGCAAACACACGCCTATTAGTAGGTTTATATTGCTAAGTGCAGAAATAGAATCACCATGTCACATTGAAAATGCAAACAATTTTTTGTTTTTGCCACGTGCATTTAGAATTGAAGTATTTCTACGAGTATTCGTAGTATTTATAGCTTGGTTCTTCAAATGAAATAGAAAACAGAAATCTAGTCGAGTCTAGTCGAGCATGATATGACCACGACAGCTGTCCCACAGGGTTCAGCAATAGTGCACAAGTTAGAAGAAAACAAATAAAACTTCATGCAATTTATCACGGCAAAAAATTTAACAATACACAAGGGCTAATGGAAACAATATACCGGCACAATAAAACACTTTCTAGTCGCGACATTTACATTGCCATACATAATTTAATTACAACGCCGTCTTTCAAACGTCTGGACTGTCATCCATACTCTTCAAGGTCGATGGCCTGATTATGGGCAATTTAAACTACTCCAAAAGTTGCTAAAGCTTCATTGGAAGCGTCTTGGATAACAAATACAAGCTAATTTCATTGCATTAATTTTACTGATCGAGTTTCGGAGATTTTATCCGCTCGAAGGACCACCTGCCAATAAAACCATTATAAATAACACTAGGATAGATGTACTAAGTAATAAGAATCACATCAACGCAAATATAATTTGTTAAAGTGAGTTCGTATAGGCCGATCCTTGAAGTCCTACCTGAACTGTTGATAGAAAAAGCTGGCTAATATTAAGTAATGGTAATATCAAGTAATGGTCGCCGCTGGAGCCACTATCAGCGTCTCAGAGCCATAGGGAAGACTCGGATTGTCTCGGTAAACTGAAATACACCCCAAGCGAGGCGTCAGTGTTGGGTTTATCGCCCCCGAGACAAATAAATATAATTACATTTCCGCAAAAAGGCAACGACGACTTATGGAAGTAACTGCTCCATAATTCGAGCAGCTGGGCAGGAATGGCTCAGACAGAAGCTAGCAAGAAGAAAATACACAATACAATACTCAAAATTCGAAGACTTTTTAATGGTAAAATGATAAATCAAAGACGTCATCGAGGAAACGGCCCAAAGCCTAGCCGAAAGTGATTTCTTCCTCAGTGATTCACGTCACATACAGACATAGCTTTCTGCGTGACTCACGAGGCCAATAGGCTGGTTCGCCGAATATTTTGACCGCTCGAGTTTAGCAGGCCAATTGCCGTGTGGTCGTTTTGCTACGATGTATTTATAGCGGTGCATGAAGATCTCAATTGAAGCTGCTCACGATGGAGTTCCGTGATTATATTGTTGCAAAGCAATAAGCGTTCCGAAGAAAAACGTGTCTTCTTTTAAATCTTTCACACTACAGCTAAAATTTAGCTTTTCAAATATTTTTTGTTGAGCAGAGAATGCTTTGTGCTTGCTTTTGTTACTGAGTGGTTACACAATTACACCTGTGTTTCAGAGTGTAATTTCATTTTTATTTTACTTAGCGTAGTGATAACATAACACATTTTGAGAAAGACACGACCATTGGAAGGACATTTTTAACTTTAGCAGATAATCTAATAAACATGTTATGGACGCACAAACCCAATTCTCACGCTGTCAATGTACAAAAACATACTAAAGTAGTACTTAATTCAAATCCCTTTCGCAATAACCGAGCCGTGTCCCATAATTCGCTCATACATATTCATTCAAACACGAATTGTAATCGGATTACGTTTTGCCGCCGAGAAGCACAGCGACATGTGTCGGACTAGCTGATGCTCCGAACTTCGTGCCCTGCGCAACACAACCCTGTGCGTATTACATTACATAGTTTGGGGTTATCAAATAAAACCTATAGATAGCCCTAAGGGATAGTAATGCATTCCAATGGTGAGTGAATTTTTGAAATCGGACCTGTAATTTCGGATTTTATTCTCTGCAAACATAATGGGCCCAAGTTTGAAGGCATTTTAAGACAGATCTAAACTAACTAAAAATATACCTGTCTTTATCATTGCAAGCCATTAGACAAGGATGCCAATAGTTTTAGAAAATTTAGATCTGTCTTAAAAAGCCTTCAAACATGGGCCTAATATGTACATAAGACTTGAATTTTACCTTTTTATAATATCATTATATTAGATATAGAATAGAAGTTCAGATTAGTATGGATGAGAACATTAGTTTCAATGTAATTTAACAAGTTTTACTAATATCTTTTGAAATAATCAGGCTTACTTCACATTAAGACAACTGTCTGAAATAACATAATCTTGGACATATTATTATGTGTAGGTGCTAAACTGCCAGCAGTCGCTCGCTGACATAAAATACTCGTAGGTTAGTTTTGATCAACACGATTATGCGCTACTAGTGTGGATTGATCCTAATAGGAGTTAGATAATGAGATTAACTCATTCATGCAAAACTATGTTGCTGGGCGTTTAGAAGAGGAAATTAAGCGGAACTGATAATCTGAATTGATGCGGAAGGCAGTGGGCAGACGATGAATAACGAACGAGAAACTGCGATTATCCTGCATTATTTGGGATAACAGTGTAATGTCCGGTCCATCCGACTCAGCTTCCTTGTTTAGCATCAAGTTTGAAGCATCAATAATGAGGAAAAACATGCAGAATTACATCTATGTTTATTCTACGATAGGCTTGCGTTTGGCCGACATCTTGCCTGATGGGAAGCACTGTGGCACTCTATGATCGATGCGATGATGCGGTTTCATGTCTACTGTTTACCGAATCAAAAGCTTTTATTTAACTCGCAATGTTACATGTATGTAGTAACTACGTTTGTTCGGGTGGAATCTTGCAACTCAATTTTGAACCACTTCTCGATGTCCGATTGAGCTGGAATTTGGTATACGTGTGACTCCGATGACAATACAATAAAAGCTTGTTTATAAAAATAACTTATTTGTTTGCTTCAATAATTTCTTCAAAGCTTTCTCATGAGAATCGATGGACATTGACCAACGCAGGTATGCCCGCGTATGCGTCCGGTGTGTCGTTTTTGTGCGGACTCCGAGGCGGATTTGACCGATACGTCGTTTTGCGTAACAACTCGTCTCGACCTCATGTTCCCGGACCTAGGTGTTGCAGGAGGTTTTTCTCATGGCGCAAACGTGTTTTATTCGATATTTTAATACCAAAGATCTAGCTAGACCGTAATATATGCCGGGTAAAATTGTGAGTTGATAGTAGTAGTGCGAGGAAAATGTTATGAAAAGTTACAAGTTGAATTGTGATTTTTGTCTTTCAAATTCACAACGTTTTGTTGGGTCAAAACATCGTTGGACACACTCTACAAGTTTCGGGTATTAATCCGAATATTATCGACAATCAATAATCATATTTTTGTCGACCACATAAAATGGTTAGAAATTATTCTACGCAAATTCGTACAATTTCGACAACTTCATGGCCATGAAGAATATCCGTACAAATAGTCACATTCGAACACATGAACACAATGCCATAATAGCCAGTGTTCAAAGTTACACGAGTTCTATAGTTAAATGCGGTCAGTTACCACGCGAGCGGGTGTCGCTAATTGTTTAAAAAGATTACCAAGGACTTAATTTTCCCCATGAGCGGATTTACGTCAGAAGTAAATGCGTTACAATGAAGACGCGCGTGCAATCACGCCTGCCTTCGTACTGTTGTACTTTTTCTGTAAGGCTATCCGTGGTGGAGAGAGACAGTCTTTCCACTATTATATCCTGCGAGAATGAGACATACATATCCATATTTTAGCTTTGTCACGATAAAAATAGTGGAAAGATAATTTGGCCACGGCCTATGCTAGGCTATTAGTGCTGATACCATAAATTCTCAATTCTGACGGATTTTGTCGTGGAGTACTACCGCCCGCGCCGGTACAAATGTTGTGGTTCGGTTTGGACCGGCCATAAAGTTTGGCACGGACCTCGTAACTCGTAGTAAAGACGCCGAATGACCGCGGGCCGGCCGAAAGCCGTAAACCACGTTAATTGTCCGCCGAGCCGTGAAGCAAACACGTTATCACGCCAGTTTATGGGCAGGGAAAGCGATCTAGACCAACCCTAAGGCTAATGTGTTTACCGATTTCAGGCGATTTCGTACGGATATCGTGAGAGATAATTTTGTTGGTCATGCGAAAAGTGCGAATTCAGATTGTTATCAAAAGTGAGTAAGTAAGTTCGTATAGGACTGGTGTCAGAGTTGATAGGTCTAAAGGCCTCTAACATGCCATGGCGGTTGTTGATAAAAACAAATAATTGAGCCTAAAATTCAAAGTGCTATCCGACCCGCCGCGGTAGCGCGTCCAGTTGTAAATTCCACCCGCGGTCACCCATCCGCAGCCTGACTGTTTCATCGTCAACCGGTTGAACACCTAGCGCTAGTCGAACAACGCTACGACCGCTGCTTAACTAGAGCCCTACTAAAGCGTTAGATTCTTATCACGTTCTCTTTGCTGATTATTCAGCGTTTCAAGATAAACTTGCATTTGACTACTTCTACAAATACCAATTACTAAAGAGAACACAGCGTAGAGGATACCCTGTGCCAGGAGAAGTGACGACTTGTGAAAAGTAGCACAAAAACGTAGATGCTAAGAGCACGATGCGAAACCTACTTCCAGCAGTGGATGTAAGTTAACGAAGATGCCTTGCCTCTCTAAAGGTTTTATTCTATTTGGTTTTAATCGATGACTTCGCCGTTTAAAGAGTTATTAACCCCGACGGCGAAGCAGCAAGATTCATTATTTGCCTTATCTGTAAAGTCCGCCTGGCGAAGAAAACTGGGCGCAGTCGACTTGCTTTTTTACCGTGGGAATAGAAATCAATCTTGATTTAAAAAAGATAATAACAATAGGTTTTTTTATCATGCTGAATTTTTTACTTCAAGAGTGAAAGTTAAAAAATAAGTCTAACAACAGGACTGGTTAATTTAACTTGATTTTTTAAACCTTAGGCTAAATTTAGACTTTTTAGGCAACATTTCAGTAAAAAAGAACACATTAGTAGCCAGATTTTTCATTCGATTTCTCTATATTTGCTCCTAAAATAGACTGGATAACGATCCGAATTTCCCAAACACGAAGTTAATGATAATGACAAAACAAATCGAACGTTCAACTGCACATATCTGATAGCCCATTGCTTGTGAAGACGGAGCATACAACCCGTTTCGACCTATGTACCTACTGTTTATTTATGAAAGTATTTTTATTTCCAGCAACATTTCTATTTTGATGCTTTATATTTTCACGTAATCTTTTTTACCTTTATCTACCATGATAAAACCGATGTAAAACATCAATATGCCAGCCTAATTATACGGGGACATGCTATTTCAGTTATTCGC
The DNA here is from genome assembly GCA_949125135.1 of Alcis repandata. Taxonomy (NCBI): domain Eukaryota; kingdom Metazoa; phylum Arthropoda; class Insecta; order Lepidoptera; family Geometridae; genus Alcis; species Alcis repandata. The sequence goes on from OX421235.1 coordinate 1,334,243, forward strand.
ATTGGGGCTGGACCACCCCACCGATCGTCGATAAGATAGCAAGCTACCGTATTAAAACATTCCTGCAGCTGTAGTTTTAAATACTCGGGCTGCATGTCTCTTATCAGTGCACCAACCTACAACAAAATCGATTGCACTCTGTTAGTAACAGGGTCACGATAATCCAAAGCAATCCGTTGATTCTTTTGCGAAGAAAACGTAAACTACTGACTTTAAATGGGTTACTAATATTATGTGAGGGTTGTATGTTCGGATATTTTATATATTGGATCTGAATAAAACATGGCAAGGAGTTTGTTGACACTCGTGATTTAGACAAAGGTTAATTTTAATCCTAGAAAAGTTAACAGTTCCCGCAGGATAGCGGGTGATACCGCGGGGCGCAGCTATACGCCAATAAAGGAGAGACCGAAATTAAACGAAAGCTAAGCTTTATTCTAATGAGGTATAAGAACCAGGAGTTGAATTTATCCTAGAACTTTAGGTGTAGTTTATTTTTAACCTTTCACAGCCTTCAAAACAAGCGATCGACTTGCTTTTATCGTCCAAATCGATTCGACCCCAAGGCCTGTTTTGACGTGTCATTCGACAGGGTTTCTTCGAATAAGACAATGCATGATTGATGATCTATCGCAATAATATGTAAAATGGGTTTATATAACCTAATGGATAGGAAGCGAATACGGAGTTTTCTTCGATTCGATATAAATAATCGAGTGCCTGCAACGCTGTTTTCTTTAGACGAAAGAAAGAGTTTTAACAGTCGTTTTTGAGTGAGAAACAGAAAAATAGGTATGGATGGGACTATGACGAGGTCAGATCATCCGAAAGTAAGCTGTGTCGAGTTTTTAAAAACTTTTCTGAAAACTGCAACTCACTAACTGTTTTGGTATGAAAAATAACGTGGTTTTGTCACATTTTGGCTACAATGAATACGAGAATGCTCACGTTTTGAGTCTGATACTCCGACTAGTTTCGATCATATTCGGTGATCTTTTTCGAGGAGTAATTGCAAGTGTGATGCGCTCAAGCTCAACTTCAAAGTTGAGTCCTGCCTGGCACTGATTTTCCAGTTAATGACGTCTTGCAGTAAGCCGATGTTTTATTTAATTGCCTTGTTAGTTACCTTAGTATTGTGATATAGCTCAAATCTAGCAACTAAATTTTGATCCACTTCCCGATGTCTGATTGAGCTTGATACCCGTGTTCTTCTGATAAAAATGCCATAAAAGCATGTTTTTAAAAATATATTAAATATCTTGTTTTTTTCGGTCATAATTTAGCGCGGCTTCTAATCTTCCTTATTACCATTTCAGATACTTACAATTTAAAATCTACTTTAATATTCACTTTATACTCTGCATTAATTTTCGATTCGTAAAAATCGGGTCATACGTTCTCCGTTTGTCTCGACTTCAACATTTATCACCTTTGCACATCTTGTCTCTTCATTTCATTGAATGTCGGTGCTTAAAAATAAATTGAACTGTCAATCCACACGCGAAGTTTACAACGACTTTTGGCGGCACAAAAAGTGAGAAATAAGTCTTATCTTGAAAGCTCTTTCATACTTCACAATACAGGGTTATAAAGAAAGAGTATGCTTAGCCGAAAAAGGCTCACAGTACTCATTATTTTGAACAACTTTTACTATGGGATCGACCCGGAATCAGCTGTTCCATACATTTTATCGCGTGTCATTGATATTTTTCTATGCAACAGCCGATTTTTTTTCGCAAATTCGGGTTGATATTGGTATTGAATATGAGCCCTTTTTGGCTTAGTAGACCCTTCCCTTATAACACTGTATAGGTAATTTAACACGTATTGCAGCATAGTTCCCCTTGCAAATGGTTCCCTTGCTTCCAAATGGGGTTGTTTCTAATCATCATAATCAAAAATGTTATTTTATTATGGAATCAGCTGTCCAATGGGAAAGGTCAATGACACTTGTCAAAGTTTGTTTGGTTTGGTACCGTAAAACAATTTGTTCATTATGGTCAAGTGCATAACAATGTATCGATGATTTTTCTGCAACGCAGAGCTATACTGTGCGAAAAATGACACGATTCTTACTGTGCAGTGCTAAACATGCGTTGAATACAACGACCCCATCTTGGTAGCATGTCCATTCCGATGAACCATCTATATTACTATAGCATTCTCTGCAGGTGTCATGAAGAGTGTTATTTCACCTGGGTGCCATAGAATCGTCGCTCGTATCAAACAGAAGTGTCACGCGAGACGTTTATGTGGCGCACGCGCTGCTGTTGACACACTTGCGGCGATCGTGTTATTGTAACACGGCTGGCTATTGCCGGTAAGTGTTAAATTGATGGAATTTTACAGATCTGTGTGTGTGATCGTGTGAGTACTTTATAGTCGATCTTATCCAGCCTCCTAGCGAGATAGAGAGAACTCCTGAAGTTAGTTTTAGAAACTATTTAGGTTTAGAATCGAATAGCCGCAAATATATCAATAGCCGATATTAACTACACCTTTTTACATCGAGATAGAAATCTGAAACGATAAGTTGATCCAAATTCCCAACGAGTCACACTGTGACTCGTTTTGGTGTGACTCGTTGGGAACCCCTCATAATAACTTAAAGAAGTATTAGAATAAACAAGTATTATTATTTCTAAATTGTCATTTCGTATTTGGTTGGAAATTACAATTTCGTCACAACGCATCTACACACACCTATCTACAATACTTCATTCTACTACAGCCACAGCCTCTAGACATGTAGAGGTAGCTCGTTACAGAACAATCAGCTGGGTTTTACCCGTAATGTACATACCTACCAATACTTTACGCCACCACATTCTAAACATGTCCAAGGAAGTGGCCCTGATAACGCGAATTATTGAAGTTACCATTCAGAACGCAGCCACCATTATGTCATCGCGTCATTAAAACTTCCTTTAAACAATGGTGTAAATAACCACATAAAATCGTCATCGTTGGCAGCTTAGACAATTGCAGGACATAAGCCTTCTTTCTTCTTTGGGGTCGTTCATTAATCACGTGATGTTTTTAGCAACTTTTTCACAATACCCTTTTTTTTTAAATCTTTATTTTATTTTTAAAGAAGGGTTTTGTCAACAATGACAATGCCACCCTGTAGTTCTAACATCATATAAAACCGAAACCGAAACAATTAACAACAAGGACACTTAAAATTTTGAAACAAAAAATATATTTGCAGCAGTATCTTGGCTTCTCCAGAAGTAGGAGCAGCCAAGATACTGTTACTTTTCTTTTAACCCTATAATAAGTTATTAGATGTAAATTCGAAATTGTCAGATGTCCTTACAATATTATTTAACACTTTAACTGCTGCTAATAATCACATGCGTTTGCTTAAACTGCAGTGCAGCTAATAACAAAATGCGTTGTTTTACGCGCGTGGCGTGTGTAGCCGCGTTCGCGTTGCACAAAGGAAAACACAAGGTGTGTTTTCACCAGTTACAGTGTTAAAACAAAGATAGTCATTAGTATGGCCGTAAGATTATTTAGACCATTCTAAACAAATACCTATGTTTAATTCTAGAGTTAGGCCCTTAAAACACAACGAATAGTTGAATAGGCTAAAACACTATGGCACGACGCCAAGACGTAGCTCAGGCCAGAAGAGCTCTTCACAACTTCGACCTCAACTTGACGGAATGACCCTCCATTCAGAAAGGTCTGGAGAAAGACCGATTCACATTACATCCAGCCATTGGCAATTCTGCTGACGTAAATCGATATAGAGTTCACGATTCACATATCAATGTCAGGGCACGATCCAAAACGCTTTTTTCTCTTCCGTCTGACTGCTAGGGGAAAGCCTATCAATTTCTTTCCACGCATCCTTATCTTCCACCCAGATTGCTATCAACTTGGTGGATCTAAAACCTATTGTAAGTAAAATGTTCTATTTACATTCTAACCTTCTATTTAAAAATTGTACAAGACATTTCAATGCCGACTGTTCTACGTTACCCAAGAACGGATCCGAATTGACCTTGGCTGTTAACAATGACAACATAATATTAAAAATCATAGGATCAAGTCTTGGTCGGAAAGCAGCTTACATGACTATTCATCAATAGTTATGTAAGCTGGTTGTATATCGATGAATTTACGTTTATGACGTCATATTACAACCAGCTGCAGTTCGTAACTCGGCTTCTTAAGATGCTCTGTCAAAATGCTAGTGACCGCTATACCTCACCACGAGAAACTGTGACACGTTTGGGTGTGACTGGTTGGTGACCCACTCCGGGCATCAGGCGGCATCCAAGTGCCGGTAAAAGGAAGATTTCCCTCAATAACTTAACCACCAACATAAAAGAGAGCTCACGTATTAACCTTCACGACAAGCAACCAAGACGGCCCTTTCAATGTAGTAGCCTTCCAAGCTATTGTCGTTCTGACGTACTTCTCGGAAAAAACACTAAACTACTGAGAATGATCGCGATTTTCCCACGGCCCTTGAGTTAAATCTGCTTGTCTGTCTGCGGATAATTATTTGCAGACTTAGTTAAACGCGTATTAATAGTTATCCTTATCGGTTGATCGTTAGTAAAAAGCTGTTATTTACTGCCGTAGTACAAGTTTTTGTCAACTAGATAAATATCAACATTCGTGCGGATTTAGCAGATCTCGGTAAATTCCGACACAAGGGGCCGTACCGATAACTCTTAGCACGAGGCTAAATTGGATCGCCCGGCCCGGGCTTTCGTCACTTTCTGTCTGCTAGAGTAAAAGCGAGACAAAAGCCCATGCGATTCAGTTCAGGCTCGCGCTAAGAGTTCTCGGTGGGCCAGCCTATTATGAACTTAGTTTGAATAATAAATCTCGGAGTACCACAACCTCTTCATGTAAGTTTTAGTATGACATTTTTTCTATCGCTACTTAATAAAAAATACTTAATTTAGTTTTCATTTCAAAAACGGTTTGTACGTCAACCAGTCGCATTAATATTATAATTATACAATTAAAGCAGGTGTCTCGTCTACATTAGATTTTCCTGTTCAGACTCAAACCGCAGCGTCGGGTTCAAAGACCGATTCAACAGAACCTTCAACGCGAAATTCAATAAACAGAAATACACAATGCCTTTTATTACAAAAGGTGCCTTAAAAGGAGAGAATCGTTCCTTAATCGCAGCCGATGAGGGACCAAGATCATTAGTGCCCTAAAAGTAAAGAAGGGTGATAATTATGAGTCGTTTAAACATTCGCGGAGGTACAGTACGTCATGAATGTGGATGAAGACGCTGATGTAGCACAACGGTGGCTCTCTTTAACACTAAAATAAATAAAATATTCATAAAAACAAGCTTTTATTGCACTGTCATCCAAAGAGCTCAATCGGACCTCAGGAAGCGTTTCAAAACGCAGTTGACCAATCGACCAATCACTTATTGCAGATTTGGCCACAAGTACTAACAAGGAAAGTTAAATTAAGTCTTATAATAAGTAAAAATTAATTTGTATAAGAGGAGTGGTTAAACCTGGTGTCAGGAGTTCTAAGGCCGCCTGAAAGGCCTATGACATGTCTTGGCGGTTATAGGACAAACAGCCGCCAGAGTCTGCCATCTTCTCATGCTTCTTCTACCTAAAGAGAAAATAACGCGACACATGTAGCTTCACTCCCGTCTACGTTCAAGATAAGCCATGTCGCATTGTAAATGCGGTGGCGATCGTGAATTGTTGCGATGGGTTAACGTGTCGATTTTACGGATGGTAATGATTTTACGAATTCATACAGATGTAAAAGAGTATTTTATTGGCAGACTGATCGCCGATTGATTGTCAATCATACAGAGAAAACCTATTAGTTTAGTAGTTATCTCTTCGATACGGCAATAATAATTGTTCTATCAAAACAACTTATCAATTCTTCAATGAAAATTTTCCTATCGAAATTATGAACGTAACACTTTAAAATGGAGATTCCAATCGAAACTGCCAGCCAAATCTTGCCAATGAGACTGTTCCCATCGAAACTCAGGAAATAATATCAATATGCCGTATAATGGCACCATTTAGCCCGAGTCCGGAAAACGCAGCGTTAGCGCACGGATGTTACTACTCTCTAAAGGCGACGCGACGCTTTCTGTTCTTCGCCGACTGAACGCTTTTGGAAGATCGTTTGCCTTTAGTAGAATCAATGGGGAGTGGATATTGGTAGAATTTAATCAGCGAGAAGTGAAGTCGGCACGCTCGGGGAGTAGGGTTAGAGAGAAAGGCTATGCAATGTTGAAAGTCATTTTACTGAGATTTAAATCATAATATTATATTATTGCCATTTTACTTTTATCTTGTTATTGAAAAAAATATAAAATAACAAAGGAAATGACTAAATCAGATTATTTGTTATGAAACAGAGCATTTTGATTTGCGATATTTATTTGGTCCCGAAGTAAAACTTGTTTTAAATAATGATAAGTGCAACATCCCCTAGTTTCGGTCTAGCATAGCAGTTCTGTTTAACATAGTGTGGTGATTCTAACAAATTAGGAATTTTAACAATTCGAGATTGTAACGAACCAAAAATATTCGCTGAAATCAGCTGTAAATGACGTCACGTGTGCTCGTGGCACACAGAACCAAAAACTAAAACGGGAAAGTGCAAATTAATGCTAATTCCGAACAATCTGCGACGTCATTACTTATACTATTTTTAATACGCCTACAAAGCCAATTATGACAAATATACGCGTATGAAGTTGCAAACTTATTGAGCATGATTAACTATATGAAAAATTAACTATTTCATTGAAGCATTAGTTACTGTCTATTAGTTGCAAATGTAATGCAACAATAATCGATAAACTTGAGAAGTTTATAGATAATTTAAAACCTAACTTCATGACTAAATCGGGTACAGTACATATTCTCTCCAAACTTTTGGCACAAACAAATTACAAGAAAAAAACTAATAACTTAATGGTGTAAGCATTTTAGGTGGACTTAAGTGAGTAGGTATATAAAATAATTAAATAAAACAGATAGGCACCAATAGCCACAAATAAATAAAAAAAAAAGTACTTGCACCTAGGTATACAATATACACTCGGTACATTGACCGTTCAGAAAGTGTGCAGATTTTACCTAGCTGAAATATGTAAATTGAACAAAAGAGGTCACAGACCCTACAGCACTTGTCTATGACAATAGACATGACCCACATTACACTGCTTCGCATATATAATAAAGAAATATTGAATAAGCATAGTTGTACTTCAATATTTTATGCTAGTACTACCAACGTAAGCATTAATTGAAACTAGTTTAGCATCTAATAGCAATTTCAAAGCATTTAAATATGTTTTGATTTGGTTATTAGTTTGAAACTCCATTTAAAAGCCGAGATACTTTTTAAGCCCATTGGTATGAGACTAAAGCAGACGGTACAAGAACCAGGCCTAAACTCAGCAGTGAGCGAGAGAGAAGGTTGTTAATGATGATGATGAGCATGTTTTCATAGATTTTCAATCTAAAGCAGTTGTTATACTGTAGTGATGACACTTTTTGTCTATGGTAACTATTTAACTTAGTAACACTAGCTCAATAATTAAGTAATTATCAACTTGGCAACAATTATTTGTAATGACACTAAAATTAGCACTCGAGATCAGTCTAGCAATCAATGATTGATACTCTCTAAAAAAGCATGTGGGCTGCATAACCAACATAGCAAATGCACTGTGGGTGGAACAATTTTGTATGGAGTTGCATAAGGGTCTTAAATTAAGCTAAGTACAGGTCACACCTCGGTGACCTAGATTATAGAAATGGATTACATGCTAGGGTGCAGTATATTTTATTATGCAAGGTTTGGTTTCTGCCGTTTTGTTAATACTATTCAATATTACACTAGCTGCTCTATGGCCCGCGGTTCCATACGTTTTTTTCCTAAACCATCCCTGTATTGAGGTGATCAAAACATAAACAAATTGTCTAGCCATATTGGAGATTTTGTGCGAGTAACACATGACAATTGATTTTTATTAGATAGATGATTTACAATGATTTTACTTTTTGCAGTTGGTTTTTTAAAACAATGTGTAGTAACTGTCAGGCCTTCAAATATTTTTTATCTATCTTTCTTTCAGTGTAGTCAGATAATATAAAGTTTGGTTTCCGGACTGCACTGATATTGATAAGACTGACTGGCATTCCTCACTAGCCCTAAAAGTTAGTTTTATTGCCACATTGTTTACTTTGTAAGGTGTTGTTAAAACAAATAAGGAATGTTTGTATTCATGTTGAGTTGTTAAAGAAGGCATGGCTTGCATGCTCTCATTTACCAACTCGTGTTTTATTGCTTGTTAAATTATGAAGAAACGAAATATTATATTTGTCTCATACAATTCATATATTCATCTTTTATAATCTCAACAGCAGAGGTATGGAACTCACTAACCGCATCTGTTTTTGCTAGAAAGTACAACCAGGGGATGTTAAAAAATAGAGTAAATAGGTTTTTTCTAGGCAAGCATGCTACATCTTCAACCACATCATTGTTTCCTATCAGGTGAAATTGCGGTCAAATGCGAAATTGAGAAAAGACCCACAAACTTAACTTTATTTTCAAAACTTATAGCAGAACAAGAGCTATGAGCAATATGATTATGATAATGATACAGTTGCAGGTTGACAGGCACAGGTTAAAATCTGACAATTTGAGCTGATGGTAAAAAAATCCATTTCGAGAAAATCATTACAAAGTAGGGTACTTTTTAGCAAGCAGCTAGCGAGCTGGTTACATCTTCAAATTAAAAGTCTGTCTCTAAGCACCTAAAAGGATGTTCTAGCATCCTCAGTTGAACCCAATCTCCCATTTAGCATACTCATACTTCACATAATTGCCATCTTCGACCTTCAACTACACGTTGTCACTCAGCATCAGATCAGTTGTGGCCCAGCCTATCAACCACAAAAAGGTGTAACAACACACTATGAAGAAATTGAATACATACTGAACAAAGAAAATATAGACGTACCTATCTCAACAACTGTATATAATAAATACCAATCTACCTATTGTAGATACTCTTATCAATTGGAATGTAATGTTTTGGAACAGATAATGAAGTAGGATATGACCTTGGTCACCAACTGGTTTGGGTGTTCAAGGATGTTCAGTGTGTGACTGATAACGGTGAGTTTGTTGACATTAAGTTTTATTGGAAAGGCTTGCCTCAGATAAGATGGCCTGGGGTGCTAGGTCGGGTAACCTCCACGTGGTGCACCCTGGGCAACAGCGTGTGGTAATACTGCAGCTTTTATGCAGTATTACCGCACGGTGGCCAATAACCCGACACGGTGGGCCCTTCCGCGTGTCCCTCTGACTAGCAGAGGGCACAGCGTGAAGGCTTGGACGGTGGCATTGCTGCCACCAGGGGGGTTTTCCTTGTGCTCCTCGCCGCATGTGGGTTGCGGTCGGGAGTGCAAGGAAAGGAGGAGGGTGGACGCTGGAAGCGTGTGCCGCATGGGGCCCCCCAGCGGCATACGCTTTCGGCCTACATAGGCCGGGATCTTTCGTTGCCGAGCGTGGTGAAAGCCGTGCTCGGCGGCGAGAGATCGTGGCAGGCCGGGGTCTCCTTCTGCGAAGAGGTGATGACGCAGAAGGAGGCCGCGGAGCGGGTCAGAGAAGACGACGCCCGATCTGACCCGCTCCGGCGCAGACGGGGGGTCGAGGAGGCGGTTCGCCCGTCTCCTCGCTCCTCTGCAGTGGGGTTGCCGGGAGAGTCGGGGGACTCTCCCGGCCTGCACGACCCCACACTGACTGTCTGGGGGGTGATCCTGGGGAACAGGGCACCCCTCCATAGGCGCGGGGGGCCCTAATCGGGCCCATCGCCGGGACAAGGTGGCGATTGCTAACGCGACCCCACCTTGCTCTATGTCAGGCGGATGCCGAACACCCCAGTGGTTTTAGTGGGTATGCCGCCGCAGGGCGGAGACTCCCACATAACCACCCTGCCTCCCCCGGGGCGGGCGTGGTATCCATAAAGGATTTCCACTGGGTAAACAAAAAAAAAAAAGATAAGATGGCCTGGAGCGAGGTACAATAAATAGGTAAGTAGATGTAACGTAAGTACTAGTTATGTACTTAGGTATAATTATAACTCGAGGAATGACTAAGGAATTTATTTAAATAAGGTTTAGTAAAATTAGGCCAGCTGTATCTAATTAAAATAGTTTTGTGTATAAATAGTAATTAGGTAAAAGCTGGTATGCTATGAAACACCACCACGCTGCCATGCTAAGAAACATTCTGGCAGCGGCAATAACATTGTAAGAAAAAAACAAATAGAAAAGTCTTCTTTAATTATTTCATTGTAAGTGGTGTATCAGCTACCAACAAGCTAGTGCAAGGAATCACAATAGAATGTTTTGTGCTGGTTTTACAATGTTATCGCAAATCTAGTGTTCCTTAAGAAAAGGTCATTGACACTCGATAAAATGTATGGAACAGCTGTTTACTTTTTCAATTCCAGGGTTGCTGGATCAACTTATTATAAAAGTATCCTTATAACTAGGTTTTGGGGAATTTAATAGTAAGTAAAACTAACCGTACAAAAAGTAGTTTTTGGTTTTAGCCACAAATCTTGCTTTTATTGGGGAAAATGTATCTATTCTGTTCTTGTGGTTGTCGGTTCAATTTTTTATAAAACGAAAATTTAAAGAAAAAGTTTGAAGAAAACTTTGAAAAGATTCTGTTTCAAACAATTTTTGCAACATAATTGTCTCTCCATCAATCGTAAACAAGACAAGCTTCAACTTGTTAAAAATTAATTTGATCTGGTGTTCACAGTTCGATGTTGGGGTCAATGTGCTATCAAAAGGTGGCGACTTCAGGATTTCAATCAAAATATGCCTTCAGTTAACATTAAATAACAACTAGAGAACTATTCAAACTTCGGTCCTGCTTTTATGTCTAGAAATCTGATTGCGTTACCCCTAGACTAAGGTGCACTCTAAAGATACACCACCGAGCTTGCTGTTTCATTATCAGTCATACAAGAACCGCCTATCTAAAATAGGGAGGGTATAATTCAATACTTCAGTCTCGCTTGTTGGTTCATGCAGCTTGTTTCTAAGATGCATCACAGAAATCGGGGTTCTTGTGTGTATTGAAAAGTGTCATCAAACATAACTTACCGTTAGAGCTCTTCAGGTCCCTGTGTATGAGCGACATGGGCGCTCCGCCGTGCAAGTAGGCCATGCCCTGCGCCACTTGTATGGCCCAGTCCACCAGTATGTCGGGCCGGATCTTACGGCCACTCAGCACGCGGTTCAGAGGCCCGCCCCGAGCATACTCCATCACCAGACATAAATTAGGCTCTTCGAGGCAAACACCCTTCAACGACACTATATTCTCGTGCTGCAGCACCCAGAATAACCGCGCCTCTTGTAACACACTCTCTTTTATCACTTCGATGTCTTCGTTCGCGTCCTGACGCGCCGCTTTCACCGCCACTACTTCATGGTCCCAATAACCACGGTAGACCTTTCCGAAGCCGCCGACGCCGATGACCTCCTCGAGTTTGAGCTCGGAGAAGGAGACTCGCGGCGGCTCCAGCGCGAGCGGGTCCTCCTCCGTCACGTAGACGGCCGGGAAGATGCCGACGCGGTCGCCGATCTTGCCCGTCCACCATCCCTCGTCGCCGGAGATGTTCGCGTCTTTGGAGAGCACCTCGACGATCTCTCCACGGCGGAGCGAGAGCTCGTCCTCGCCCTGCGCTGCGTAGTCGTAGACGGCGGTGAAGAGAGCCAGCGGCGGGCGCTCCTCCTCGGCCGCCATGGCCGCGCGGCCGGCCGCGGGCCGCGGCGGCATCACCCCGGCCGCGCTCCCATCGCCCCGCGGCTCCGACCTCACGCGCCCCGACACTGCTGCAGCCGCCGCCCACCACCGCACATAACGCACACCGCGACAACAACAACGCGTTTGGTTATGATCACCGTATTATTCCGCCATCTTTGTTTCTTACATCGATCATGGCGGTGTTGGATCAGGAGGAACACTGTGTTGGAAACGTTTCGCGGCGGTACCACACGCGACTTTAAACTTCGAGGTGACGCGATACGATTCTTCGCTGCGATAAAGTTAATTATTTTCCATTCATCTATCATGCGATTGATAGACGGACGAAATGACAACCATACCGTAGCGAAGTCAGTGACAAACTGACATTTGGGGTTGCTATTACTCAATCTTGGATTTCTCCTATCTTGCGGTAAAGATTGTTACTAGTTAAAAATATTTACCAAACCAACAATATAAATTGTAGCCAGTTATAGAATCAAATAGGTAGTGCATAACATTCACGATAATTATACATTTTAAGTGCTTTAATTAACAAACAAATAAAACTAGATGGTAGAATTTTTGAGCTGTAAATAAATTTTAACAGATGGCGCTATTATAAACTATACTGGCGAGCTCTGGTCACAGATTCAAACATACTCAGTACGTCACCACTTTATTTGGGCTGCCTAGAGTTGGACTCTTAGCGCCATCTGCTAGAATTAGGAGGAAATAGTTTATGTTATTTGTTTATTTCGACTTATTGTGGTGTACAAGCCTAGGATTGGCTATTAATTTACAGTTACTTTGTTTTTCAAGTCATCTAAAGAAATACTTGATTAGATTTACTTTTCACTTAGATTTAAAAGAATGCAAATAAATAATTGGTTGCAATGAGTTATTTCGTACTCACCAAATGTGGTCCCATGGTGTAATGGTTAGCACTCTGGACTTTGAATCCAGCGATCCGAGTTCAAATCTCGGTGGGACCTTGGCAGTCGTCAATTTTTGTTTTTTTTTTGTTTGTTATTTATAATATTACTTTTGTACTCAAATAATTATTTTCATCAGTTGAGCTACAATTTATCAAACCGAAAAAAAATGTTATAGGTCGAACCCGGCAAAATAGAAAATGTTAGTCTGTGGGAGTCTGAAGGGATGCTGGGTAGGGGAGCATTATTGATCGCGTGAAAATGGGATAGTCGTACCCATTCGCGGCGACCACCCAGCCCGCGGATGTCGGACCGCCTGTGTACCTCGAAAACACGCTGTGAAACCGTAAAAACAAGACTTATCAACCAAAAAACAACCTAAAATCGTCAAATAATCGACTACGCGACTAAAAATTCAAATAGAAATGTGATAAATGAAAGTGCCAAGTAAAAAACCTGCCGTATTGACCCTAAACATTCTAAATGTGACATGTCACTGTGAAAAATCCTTTAAAAAGTACCACCTCTTCAATATGCTTAGAGTGCTATTTAATGAAAATTAGTGAAGCCAGTACAAAATTGTGATATTTTTGAGTTAAATGTACGCCCCATGGCCCGATCGTTTCGCGTGAGATTTAAAGATAATGGCCGATTTGTTGTCCCCTGGCTGAAGAATGAGGAAAATTAACAAAATGTGCTGTAGAAATAACATATTCGGCGGAGAGTTTTGCCTCAAATGGTGCTGGCGTAAACGCTGGCCCGAAATCACTGCGCTGCCTGAAAATAAGAATATAACCAAATAAACTATTTCAATCACTACATTGCCCTCAAAATTAAAATAAAATCAGCCAAAATGAATACTTTCAACGCTCCCACGACGCAAATCAATGCTATTGACAAAATGACTACAGTTAAAAGTAAAACCGTGGATTTGGAGGGATACGTTATTATTGTGGTCCAGACCAAGGATAATAAAGTCAAGCTGTACGGTAAGTATTTTTATATTCTAATTAAATACTTGATTATGTCCTTGAAGGAAGTCACTCTAATATTTTGCTCTCTTGGGTAGCGCCTGGTAAAATCATAATAGCAGTAGATAACACATCTTTCTAACCAAACTAAAAATAATATTTCAATAAAACTGGAATTAAGCACTTTATAGTACCTATTGCCTTATTTATTTAGTTTGAAAAATGATTTTAATAAATTGGAACTTTAAGCTGGACATTGTGGCCCTCGGCAAATAACACTGCTATTCATATAGTATTTTTTTTTTTCCGTAGACAGATAACGTATAGAATAGGGGTACCTAACCTGGGGGTACCTGGGGGTAGAATAGGGGTAGGGGTTTTCTATAGGCTTAGGACACATCATTGGCAAGACTTTGTACCACTCTGTTTTGAGGAATAGCTTACCACCTTCGGTTTTTACTCCGAAATATAATCTTGGCTCCTTCGAACGTAGGGTAAATAGAGTCCTCAGAGGTAGGCAACGCACCTGAAGATGCCTCGGGTATTGGAAGTGTCCATAGGCGACGGTGACCACTTACCATCAGGTGGCCCGTCGCTTGTTTGCCCACTTTTTATTTAAAAAAAAAAAACTCATTTCCACGCTACCTCTGCATATTTACCGTACCCAACCCCTATGTTCAACCGCCCATTTCACCATAGCCAGATCCGATAACTCTTACGTAGCCTAATAAGGAGTAAAACCTATCCCATAAATTCAAAGTGTAAACCTTTTTGCTGGTGTCATAACTGCTACGTTGCCTATCAAGGAGTAAAACCTTCTCCCTTTAATTTCTAAGTGTGAACCTTTTTGCTGGTGTCCAGGTTCCCCTGCAGCGGGTCACCTAGACAACCTGGAGGTGGCCGACGAGATCATAGACGTGAATGAGACCAAGTTGGACGACATGTCGCGGACTGAGGTGCTGGGGCACATACATGAGGTGAGCTTTTAAATTTCAAATGGCTTGTACTTACTTACTTCCTTATACAGGGTTATAAGAAAAGTGTATGCTAAACCGAAAATGGCTCATAGTACCTACTCATTATGAACAACTTTTACTATAGGACAAACTTGGAATTCGCAAAAAAAATCAGCTGTTCCGTACACTTTGTGGAGTGTCATTGACATTTTTCTATGGAACAGCTGATTTTTTTTTTTTGGGAATTACGGGTTGATCCCGTAGTAAAAGTTGTTCGTAATGATGAGCCCTTTTTGGCTTGCATACCGTTTCCTTATAACACTGTATAGCCTGCTTAAAGTTAATCATTGCTTAAAGTCCTACGTCTTATCGTACGTGATATTTCTTTCACGTCTAATCAGCGAGAAGGTGTCGGAGCATTTTAAGCAGTGACTTACTTTAAGCAGGCTTTTTATGTAAGGCCCTTGGTTAAACACCAAAGGCTTGGTTAATTAAGATTACAAACAATCAGCACAAAGTGACACGAAATGTGTTATGTTACTGACCTTACCACTGACTGCTTCTGTAATATATTCTTAAAATAAGATTATAATGACTTGTCATCGGAATTACGTTACGCACTTTACAAAAAACATGTTTACGAGTACCTCAGCTGAATCTGATTTCGAGACGTGGTTCAAAATTCAGTTGCAATATTTGATCTAAACAAACAAATTTCACACATTTCAAGTTAAATAAAAGCTTGTGAAAAAACCTTAAAAAGTATTTCGGTTCCTCCAGAGTAATTCCCTCACTAATTTCGTAACGACGCGACGTTATTTTTTAACCCCCGACGCAAATACGAAGGGGTGTTATTATAAGTATGACGTGTCTTTCTGTCACTGTGTCTGTCTGTGGCATCGTAGCTCCCGAACGGATGAACCAATTTTGATTCTTTTTTGTGTGAAAGGTGAATTAGTCGGAAGTGTTCTTAGCTACGTTTTGTTTTGTACGTGTTGTTTTAAATTTTTTAATTTTATTTTATACACGTAGTTAGTATTTAGAAAGTGAAAAAAACCGTAATTATGAGATTTATGACAAGAGCCAAAATTATTTCAAAAAATGAAACCTTGTTTTATTACGGACTTAAACATTACCTACATCTACGTACCTAAATATCTATCTACATATGTGTAGAGTTTCGCTATTTTCCACTCTACGTAAAGCGAAACCACAGGGTTGCCAGTAGGTAAGGTCGAAAAACAGAATTAACATTTTCGCCTTCCCTGATTAAGCGTGGCGAGATAGAATAATTTCCTTCAGTTTCAGCTTTCAGTATAAAACATAATGTAATATTCTCTAGTAACATGGCAGAGAGGTGCGTGCGGTTTTACTCCATTTTGTGAATATAGTACGGAGCTTCGGTTTTGGTTTTGGTTTTGGTTGACAGTTGTAAGTTTAAAGCAGTGTTTGGTTTGGTTATTGTTTGTGGTTGACAAAACATTTTTCAATTATATCTTCTGGGTTGAATACACGTAACGAGTAAAGTGGCGAGGCAGTGCCCTCGACTCGGTCTGTATAAACATTTTGACGAGGCGAGACAGTCGCTAGAACCATGATTTGTTTGCTTGTAATGTTAATGTCTTACTTCTGTACTCGTTAAGTGTGTGAGTGTATCGTAATGGGCAGGCTTACCACAATATTATCAATTTTAAAACAT
Organism: Alcis repandata; assembly: GCA_949125135.1. Lineage (NCBI taxonomy): Eukaryota > Metazoa > Arthropoda > Insecta > Lepidoptera > Geometridae > Alcis > Alcis repandata. The sequence continues at coordinate 1,350,612 of OX421235.1, forward strand.
TTAAAAGGTAAATTAGGTTTTTAAAACCTATTTTTTGAACGAGAGTTATCCTGAAATCGAGAATAAAGTCAGCTGCTCCATTTAAAAATGTCAATGGCACTGGACATAATGTTTGATTCCCTTTCAGCTTAGCATACCTTTTCAATATAACTCTGCATGTCTAATTAATTGACTGAAAATTATTATAAATAATTCACTGTTATAAAATAACAAAAACTTTTTTTATTAACTAACTTACCTTACTTAACTTTAAAAAAAAATAAGTTTCATTACTTTTGTACATCAGGACTTTTCAGATACTTTCGATTCCTATTGGTCTTTCTGTTACCTAGCTGAAAATAATACTTATAAAAAGTAATAATGTAATTTTAAAAGCTTTTATTTAACTTGCAATGTATGTATGTTTAAAATAAAATTATTTGTTCGGGTGGAATCTTGCAATTTTGAACCACTTCCCGATGTCCGATTGAGCTGAAATTTGGTTTACGTGTGTGACTCCGATGACAATACAATAACAGATTAAAATTTTTGTTTTAGAAAGTATTTTTAAAAGTAGCTTATTCTGGTGATATTGTTGCAGTGCATCTCGTCATGCATCATCAAGCTTCGTGTCAAGAGACGCAGCGAGACCAAACTACGTAAGTATTCTATTTAATTTACTTATCTATGAACAGTTAAATCTTAGAAATTCACTTCGTTGCAATGAAATACCTAGTGCTCTATCTTTCAACAAAGTTTCGTTGGCAATTTAGTCACGTCAAAGGTTGTAAAATGAAGAGTGATTTCCAGCGTGATCATATGCTGAAGATATGGCTGGCCTGCCTTGCGCCCTTTTTTAGTTTTTATTTCAGTAATAGGCTTGTGTTTGACCGCCTGATGGTAAGCAACAATGCGGTCTACGATGGAGCACGCTTGCCTAGAAGAAACCGATTCACTCGCGACTTGAAGACACCCAGATAATATAGATCTATCGGGAAACACCCACTCGGGCGTTCCTTGTGCTTAGGTGTTTAGGTTCTGTAGGAAAGGTTGTGAGGCGGGGTTGAACATTGCGCCAGATTATTAGATGATCTGGCTGAAGTTTCTCGACCCATGTCTTAATAAAAGGGACTGGACCTCATCCTACCTCGTGCCTCTGGGACCCCATTTTGGCGAGTGACATATTATATCGGTCACTGTCTCACTCATTAGAAATGTCACGAGAGTGAGAATGGCGGAAATAACCTCGAGCCCAAGAAAGAATAGGGTCCATGGCTTGGTACCGGGCGAGATGGATCAAAGTATCTCAACGTCTCCAGTAGCTCCGACGCCGGCGTTCACAGGGGCAGTTGACGCCGATAAAATTTCAGATCAGTTTCAGCTTTCCGGTGATCCGCTGGTCCTAGAAACATGAAATTTGGAAGATATGTTCTCTGTAAAATGTTAGCATCCACTTAGAGAGGAATTTGCGATATTCAACTATTAAAGGAGTAAAGTAAGAGTAGGGTGATAGTGTTTGTTAAAAAAAGGCGAATCTTATATGCAGGCAAAGTCGTGAGTTAAAGTTAAAGTTTATTAAATTAAGTACCTACCTACTATAAAATATCTAGCAGAAACAATACTGTTGCGTGGCGCTAACCATCTCGCTACCGATCTGTCTGAAACTTCAGAGCACAACACATACGACGTAAGTTTTAATAAATAAATCAAGAAAAATAGTTGCAATGCCATTTTATAGCGGAGTGGCGAGTGGTCTGAAGGTTTTATATCAGTCAGTCGGCCGGTCTCTACCGCATCAAAGCACATTCACAAATATCCAATATCGATGCAAAAATTCGACATTCATAACAGACTATCATAATCCGCATTGGCTAGCTGTGACAAGGTTCCATTTCGTTTCCGAATTCATTGATTTATTGCGCCTGATGCACAATCATAATCCGCATTGGCTAGCTGTGACAAGGTTCCATTTCGTTTCCGAATTCATTGATTTATTGCGCCTGATGCACCTTTGTCCCTTTACAAAGAAGGCTTCGAACAGTTCGAACACATTCGCGCAATTGCAGGCGCTATTCCGCAGCCTTTGAAGTTTGGGTTGCCAGGTTTAATTAGTTGCTTTTGTTTGTGGTAGTTTTTGATTGAAGCGCGCCGCCGGTTTTTGTTTCAAAATGGGTCAGTACTTAGTCATGCAGAGCGTAACTTGTTCATTGTGTTTTTGTGATTGATAAAGTTAGTTTATCTGAAATCTAAAGCTTGTACAATGTACCTGCTTACTCGTACTTCCTCCAGCAGAGTCCTTAGGAATGTCTGTCATTTCCAAACGAATACACTCCAAACACAGACCCGGAGACACTCCTCAGAGGTTGCGCAAATTAATAAGAACAATCCGACGGTGATGAGCTTGAAATTGCACGCCTTTTGAAGCAAGTATATGCTGAATAATCAAATTAAACAGCGAGTGATACACCGAGAATAATAATGTGTCTTCCTTTATACGCAGAAACTAATCACATTAAGTAGTTTGTTAGTGTTGTGAAGCAAACTGAGCTGGGTAAAGCTGGGTCTTTTCTGAACGTGATTTTGAACAAAACGCCACGGGTCTTTCAACTGATTGTGAAACTAGTAGATCCTATCCTATAAATAGGTGTATAGGGCGAAATATTGGATAAACTTTGTTTTGTAAGGACGAAGATTATGCCATCTACGAACTCAGTACGAAATATAAACTCAGTACAAACTCAGTTACTTATGAGTTTTGAGACGGCTATCCCTACTTCCCTTGAAGTTAGCACAACTGGAATGCTCGAAATAGATTCCAATTAGAATTATTGTTAAATGGTATTTCCTTCCTTCCTGCAACATAGTTATCCAAGTAGGTATCTAGATACTTCTCATTAGCCATGATGGTACCTACCTACTGCCCACGCCAGTTTTCCTTGTTCTCTCGTCACACTTTGCCAGGATCCATCTAAAGAACTACACGAAAGTATTTGACTCGAGCAGAACTTGGCTTTTCTCTCTTCCGAACCTGGCTGATGTGTCATTATCAATTTGTAAGTGTAACGAGTAAAGCGAAGCCTTACGCGTGGCAACACAACCTGTCTAAACCGAGTGCGAGCGAGAAAGGTGTTCCGAGAGTTGCCGCGACTCGCCGTCCCGTCGCGTACTTGTTGCCGTTTTCCAGTCTTCAAACATTATTTAACAACAATTACCCTGTTTCACACCACGGATGCAGTGTTTAATCAACATATCGACACTCCATTGAGATGTACAGTGAGTTTCAGTGCAGTTCAGTGCGTAGAAAGTGATTGGTCAACTTCTTTTCGAGAGGTGAGTGAACTTGTCGACTCGCTTTAACCCTCCGCACTCCGCAGTCTGGATCTCTGGAAGGTGTAGTGATGGACGCTGACCGGTTTTTCATCTCCGTAATTACGGAATTTACGGATACGGCCGGCCCTGAAAACCGACTGCCGACCTCAATTAAATATTAACCGTAGAAAGTTAATAAATAGTGTATGATTCATGCATACGTATTTTGACACACTTGGCTAGTGATATTGTAAATGTGAATTTAAACTGTTCTCCTATGTACGTACTTGCTACAGCTATAGGTATGAGACTGGTTCGTGTTTGACTCGATCTAGTTTTCGAAAGACTGCTCGATAATATTGATATAATACCTATCTATGATTTGCGCCGAAATAATATTGTAGGTATTAAAATAATTACATACTAATGGTATTTTTGCTTCCTGAAATAATCGAGAAGCATAGTTTGGTTATTCAGGGATATTGCCATCGCTCTCGAAACGGTTGAGGAAAAGTGGATAAAGGCCCAATAGGAAAGGGAATTCAAACAACTTCGTCCTCAAGTAAATCAGCATATTTGACCGTGTAAAATCGCAATGTCTATTTTAACTCAAAAGTTACATTCATCCCCTATCATTATCGGGCCGACATCGTTGTATACACAGCTAGGTTGTGTACACATGCAAATAAATTTATATCCCTAATTATTTTAAATAATTGAGATTGCCTAATAGGTACAGCCAATTCATATTTAAGCATTTTTTGGCCCTCTTTAATTGCCATTTGACTAAATTTAATACGAGCTATAGCTATGTAAGCTATGTTTAACAACGAACCACGAATAGTTACATAAAAAAACAATCGCCATTGCAAAAACTGGACAACCTTGAGCTGAAGATTCCAACTCATCACCGCGTCACAACACATTATAATTTTATCGTGGCCGAGCAGGTAACTTCAATGGTATGGTACATACTTGAATAACTTGAAGGTTCAAGGGTACATAACTATATTAATTACAGAATAAATATGAGGTTGTAGACGCTCGTTGCTTTAAAGTAGACGCCAGTTGGAATCTATGTATACAGAACAGTGAAGAATTAATTACACGTCAATTTTAGATGAGTGAGAATGATGGCTTTTTCAAATTCAGTACTATGTACCAAGTTACCAAGTTGAGATTCTCTTTGTACGAAAAAAATATCGGTTGGACGTTTATAACAACCGTTTCAGAGAGGAGAACCCGTCAGGGCGACCTGACCCTATACCGTTATTCGTGGGTTATCCCTAATTTACGTTCTGATCGGAACTTCGTGCTTCTTCGGCGTACGGCCTCAGGAAAAGAGAGATATGATATAAATACGAGTATATGAGGATAATTTGAGCCCTGGTGGTTAGTAATAGGTGTAGCTTTCCATTGGTGTTTTTTTTTAATCGGACCAATAGTTCCGAAGATTACCTTCTACAAACATACATACAACTTAACCTCTAATTAGTATAGAATGACATAATTGATGGTTGTACTAAGATTGCACTGGGGTTGCGCCAAGTCTGTACCAAGCTTCGGCAAAATCATATATATAACCAGTGCACATAACTTTAACAAAGCCCAAATAGCCTACTTTAGACTTCTTTACGAAGTTATTAAACCCGGTAACAAATGTATTTCACGTCTGAAACGATTGTTTTATAAAGCATAAATCTTTACCGTTACAGTTACGTGTAGAATCGCGCATGTAATGACAATAGCGTACAAAATGGCTGTAGTGGTGCGAAAAGCGAGACTTAGACGTCTTGTAATAATTAACTAAAAAGTCTTGATACGTCAAGTTTCCAAATCTTCTTTGTTACGTGGTTCTGTTATCAAGGTTTAAGTTTAGTATCGATAAATAGGTATGTGTGTCGGTTTTTTTTCATATTTTAGCATCTTTGGAAATTTTGACCCTTCTCGCGAGTAGCACATTAAATTAACACACAATAGCTCCCAATAGTTCCAATACTTGTGAAAACCGTATTTTTTTTCTAAAAGTATAATTATGTACCTACAATTTATCTAGCTTGCAAAACGCTAATGAATGAAAAACCTGCCATACTAACAAACTTATAAATATCATACCCAGAAATTTCTTGGGAGGTATACATAAAGCGAGGCTTTAAAAAAACCGTACTTAGGAATTTAAAATCGTGTAAGATTAGTGTTCCGTTAATTTAGCAGAACACTCAGTACTACCAACATCCCATTATCCATGAAGAAAGTACCAAATATACTAAAAAAAAACAAGACCGAAGTATGAGACTGTACCACCGCAGAATAACGCTAGAAACATTGCACCGTTACGTCACACGCAATGAGTCAAGCGGCATGCTCCGGCGCAGCTACAGCCTCCATCTTGTTCCAACGCACGTTCCGCACATTTTACACTAATCTCGCTCAATTATATGGAAATTAAACAAACGTCACGTAGTAAATGCAGGAAAATATACACAGAAAAAAATAACAACTAAAAACTTGAAAAAGTAGTGTTCATTCTTTCAAATCAGTTCGAAGTTCAAGTCATAGATGATACTCGATCGTTGATATGATGATTATTGACCGATGGATTACAGATTCTACAGAATTGATAAATTAAGTATTCACGATTCGAAGACACGCGGCAGTTACGGATGTTTACGGATACGTGTTGGAATGCCGTGTCCCATCACTATGATTTTCCATATTTTAGTCATCAATTTGTACTTAAATACCTACCATTAATTCCCACTTTTAACTGAAAATTTCTTGAAATAAATCTTTAGCGAATACTCGTAATAAGTTTTAAGAGAGAGCTCAGAAATGGATCTTAGATGGAAAGCTGAAACGCGTGAATGAAAAATAGTGAAATGAAAAAGGAAAAATTCTCAAGCTGCCAAATATTTTCACCGATTTCATGTCCCCAAAACCACCAAATGTCACCAAAACGAGCAAACCACCGTAAAATCGTTTTGCATGGGTTTGCGTAACTTCGAAGACCAAAGCAGAATTTCTACTAAAACAGGAATCTCGCAGAAGTACCAAAGCAAAAGTCACGTGCTTAGACCTATAAAAAAACTGACTTGAAATGACTGAAAGTTTTTATTAATTCAGTCAGGAGTCAAGAACTGTCCTGTTGTGTTGTGATTATTTAATTTTGGATATGTAGTAATTAAGCCAGTAATGTATATTTTCGGTCTCGTAGACCGGTTGTTTGGCTCAAATAGACACGCACCTTTCAAGGCTTCCCTGCCCCAATGCATGTTTTTATTTAATTTCGTTATAAAGAAAATACTAAGTACTACTCTGTTATACAGGGTTATAAGGAAATGGTATACTAAACCGAAAGGGACTCATCATAATGAACAACTTTCATTCAGGGACCTACCCGAAATTCCTGAAAAAATAGCAGTTCCATAGAAAAATGTCAATGACACTCGACAAAATGAATGGAACAGCTGATATGATTGATGAACCCTGTAGTGTGGTGAGTTCTGACTTTTTTGCAAATTACTGATTTTTGTCATATATTATTTTTTTACTTGTTTTGTCTTCGCTCGAATAAGCGTTTCGGAAAAATCTGATGCTTCTTCGGTGGTAGGCCGAGGTCACATTTCTCAGCTCTCTTATTCTCGCAGCTCTCCCATCCTGGCATGTCTGCAGTTTATGCATCCAAGCTCTTGATGTCGCGGACATGGTAACTGTTATTTATTCTATGGCACAAGGGTCAGACAAGTCACAGTACGTTATGTCATAAGCTGTGTCGACTGTATAGTATAGCCGTTTAGAAAGCACCTTAATGCTGACTCGATGAGTAACTTTCATGAAACTTGATGGTAAGGTATAAAATTCCCTCAAATCAGAACCGGATTATTAAAATGTTTTCAAAGGGATTAAAATATGGTCAAGGTTAAAATAGTCAAAGATTTCACCAATTTCTACAGAATTCAATAAACAGTTCATAGGGTGACGCACTGACGAGCGTAGCGTAGTTAATGAGTTTAAAAATTCTGGCTTGCACTGCACTGCACTGCAACGATTAAGGGCAGGCGTCTCACCTAGTACAAACATGAATGAATGCCACTTAAAAGGATCAAGAAGAATGGCAGAAGTCAAGAATCAAGATGCCTATGCCCAGCTGCGGGCTATTCAGGACTTGTAATTTAGTTTGCGCCACTCTTACCTTCATAGTTACAACAATAGAAGCCAAATCACCAAACTGGCACAAGGACCGGTCTCGACTAACCCTGCCGAGCCCGCTGTCTATAATCTACACTAAACTAGTTACGATAGGGTTCGATGATGCAATATATTCTTAGTCATCGTCAAGCTGCTTACAGCATACCGAGACTGTATTTCCTGTATTAACATAAGTTCGTAGGTAACTTGGGAGAAGGTATAATAAAGGAGAATAAAGCCAAATACGAGTAAACCAAAGACGGCGTGACGGAACAAAGTGAACATCAAGACGTACAAAGGAGTCAACATTCGGACTAAAAATTGAATAAGCTAGAAGAAGCTGCTTTACTGACATGAGTAGGCTTGTAGGCAGCTCAAAGCTAGGTTTGCACAATCTTCCAGTTCCAGTTTCAAACCCTCGCGAAACAGTCTGCCGAAGATCATTTTGATTGCTTTTCTCGTAGCCGTAGTCTGTCAAATTAGTAATATCAGATGATTGAGTTAGTTATTCTGTTACAGTTCCTTGTGTATTCAATTAACTGTAGAAGTATAAATTACCTGTAAAGAGGAAAGACGACGCCGGTGCCGCACCGGTTGGAGCACTTCGCTATCAACTCGTATCTCAACCAGTCTAGAAAAAGTTCACCTTGGTTATAAACATCAACTTTATTAGTTCATGTGAATTAAATTGGAACTAAATATTGGGACTACTAGCGATGTCAACAGTACAGATGTCAAGTGGACCAAACCATTTCTTTGACCACGACGCTGTCAACTGCTTCTGTTCTGTTTTTGTAATGCTCTGAGGTTTGAACCGACAATTTTTAGACCAATAGTATGATGGTCTGAATGTGGTGCCTGTCAGTAGTCTCTCTGGTGATGTAAATTCTGAAGGCATACCTTACAATCCCATGCTGCTTTCTGTAGATGCTGACAGCACAGCTCATTCTGTTATTCTCCACTCAGTCATACACATACACATCTCAGAAGTCCCAAGTATAGTATCTACCCCAAAATAATTCCCTCAAGGGTCAACCGCGGATATTCATAGAGAGGTTCTCTCTGCATAATTATTTTCAAAGTGCGCGACCTTTCGTCTCGTAACTGTTGACATCAGCTCCCTTTGCGGTTACCATCATAATAACATGCTCGTTGGTTTGCCTTTTCAAGTATTTTGGCGCTTGAAGCCAAGAAGCCAATTTAATAGACCAAGAACAAAACAAAACATAATACTATAGACTAGACCAGATAATAATTTGACAAAATTGGTGCAAATTTGATCATTAGCGCCCCCATTAACTGCATAGTTAAAATGGTAGCCTCACTGTTCTAGACTTACCTACATGTAATGTAATACCGTTGTCGCACCGGAATGTACAAAAACTGGTTCCACACTTAGCAGAGCACTAAGTGACCAACATTTTGTAGCGAGAAAATAAAAGTGAACTTAAAACTCGGGGGGTAGAGTACGTTTTTGATGAGCGTTAGTAGATGCCGAGATAGGCCATGCCTCATTGTTGATAATGGAATGTAGCTTTGAAATGTAATACCGATAGAAGGGGGGTTTATCTTTAAGTTTAGTGGAGGTCATTAGGTGGGCTAATGTGGTAGGTAAATATTTTGGTCGAGACAAACATTTTTCACTTGCATTTTCTTCTAAATTCCTCGAAGTATCGTAGTAGTATAAATAAATTGAGCAATTTTCTTATATTCCCCGAACAATAAAACATATGTACATTTAGTCCTTACTCGTTCTTAATCTACATCTACATCGTCATTAGTTTTTAGTGACGGAATCCTCTGCTTACGATAAAATTATTCGAATCGTATTGAGAACCTCCTTTTAGTTGTAATCGGTTGAAACACAAATATGCTGCTAGTTGGCCTCACCCAGCCCTTAAGGAAAAATACAAACTTAATTAACCGAGGCATCCGAAAACTTAACAAAAGCACTCCGCGGAGTTCTTTTTAGAAAGCCTTCCAAAAGTTCGGAAACTTGGTGAAGGAACAAAGGGAGGAAAAGAGCCACCGTTACGTACTTTTGGAGGGACATTGTTTAAAGTCTGCTCTTTTTCAGATGCTACTTTAGTGGCGGTTGAAAATGACCATAATAATGATAATAATTTAATCAAAAGAAAAAAAAAATGGCTTACTAACATAAAAGTCACTATCAGTAAGTATCAGAAACATTATCGAATTGTATCAAATTAAATTTTCCACCCTGATTGTAATTTGTAACATGTTGTACATTTTAAAAATTATTCATTCATTGAAATCTGTTAACGGCTCAAAAAAAATTTAAGCATCAGCTAATTAACGATTTAAACAAATTAACAATAATTCTGCTTGCTTCGTTTGTGTTGTACACAAACCTGACATTTCCGAGAAATCTTATAGTCACACAAATGTAAGTTAGTAACTAAATCTACTCGTAAATCTAACCGTTTTTTTGTACCTCGACGTTAATTAAATCCATAGTTGAAAACCTCAAATTTTACGCGACTTGTACTTTAATTGTAGTTTCGTTTTGGTCTTAGACTGTATCTAAGTTTTTGAATGTAAATAAATAAATAAGTCCTACTCACGCTTTACGAGCTATGAAAAACAGTTGTGCAATAAAGACGGTAGAGCTACGGAATGCAAGCTTTATCTGATTTTGCTCTGGAAAGTGGTCGCAATGCTGACGTCGAGAGATCGCAGTTAGCTTGTAAAATAAGAGATTTCCCCCATTAATAACATCATAGATTGTAGCTTGGAAGTCCTTTCTTTTTCTTATAGATTCAATCACAAGATGCGGCTGCACTTATTCATCATGATTTGATGAGAAACTAAACTAAACTGAGCCTGCATTTAAAAAAAAAGTAAAATGAAAAACATACAAGCTGATGACGAGATATTCGTGAATACAATTATCACAAAACCTTTACTGTATTATTTTCTACTTCTTTGCTAGAATTGCAAAATTAAACCGAAAATAACAAACAAGTTAGTGAAGTTTTGGTGCTAAAAACAGCATTTGAGCACCAAAGAGTTGTATAATGTCTTTGTGGTACAATTATTATGTTTGTTGAAAATGTTTATTTTAGAATTTACTTATCTATCCCTTGTAACACCCACCAGGGGTAAGATACGAAGTACCTGTAACAAAGTAAATAAAATAATCCAAACATTTCGGCATCACTCTCAAACTCACGAATTCCGTGTCTCAAACAAAAGGAATACGAGAAGCATTAATGTTATTGCTCTCAGAGCTCAAGCCCAGCAGTGGGAAGGACCTTCCATTATCTCCAGAGGCGCACTGAATAAAACAAAGAGCTCACGAGCCTCATTTTTCATACCTTTATGGAGTTTATGGTACAATTCGCAATAATTCCAGTTTTACTGATATTCAAGTTGACGGGGTGAAACTGAGAAAGGCTGTAGGGTTGCGGCTGTATCGACTACCCGCAGCGTGGCAGGGGGTGCGAGTCTATGCGGTTTTTGGCTAGGGTAGATTCTTCAAACGTTTGCTTATTATATGGTAAAAGAAGATCCTTTTAAAAATAAGGATACATTCGTGGGTAAAAATATTGCATCCGACCTCTAACGTAAAAGAAGTTGTAGTAGTTTCAGACAGTTGGTTAATTCCTAATCTGTAATCATGAAACTCAATCTATGTTCGTCTAATGCTAGACACGGCACTTCTCGTAATGAACGTCACAAAGCCGATTTCCAACTAAATGTCTATTTACTTTCCGAATCATTTCGTAGATATTGGTCCAACTTCTGGTTAAAGAGGCGAAGCTAGACACGGCAGAGGGCGGTGAATTGGTGATCCAATCCAATAATGTATGCAACTGTGCAAATGGAATTTTATAGAATCGTTTTTGAAGAAATCGGGGTAGTGGTAGACAAAAAAGTCTTAGCGTATACTGAGCCGCATGTGACGCAGGTCCACGCAGAGCAGAGCAGAGCAGATTTTGAAATGGTTGAAAGGTGGTGTAGGCAAGTTCGGCGCAGATATGTGTCTATGTTCTGTCCTGCTATGCCCTATAAAACGCGTCACTTCACTTGCGTATCAGCTTAGTATAAGCTTAGCCTGAAGCTGACGCACTCGAAACCGCTCCGCTGCCCGCGTAGGCCGTAAACGTGGCCTAATAACGTTCAAAATCCCATGGGCACTGTAAAGTTTGTTCAGAAGTGAAAAATGGGCTACGTTTACAGCTCCGTGAAATATTAGCGAAGTCGATGGGAAGGAAAGAAATGGCCGTCCCGTACAAATTATGCTGAAAACAAGGTTTGGAAATTCGCCGGGTCGTTCTTATTCCAATTGGGGTTTCTTCATGTAATTCTGTTTGCATTTCTTTGTATTTGATAACTTAGTGATTTTCTTTTGGTTGAACAATTTTCTGTTTTGAATAAGTATTTGATCAAGCTCTTGAATATTCGGGCCAAGTGATTATTTTTTCAGTAAACCGGTCAACTTTAGACATTCTAATTTACTCCTATGACTGCTTTGTGACTCATTGGAAAAATACATTTTGTTCGCTGATTATAAAATGTTATTGATTAATATGAATTATGTGCATTAGTTGTAGAACTAGCTTCGTTACTTCGTTACCTGCGTCACATGGATGTAAATGACAACAAACAAAACTTAACACAAATAAAATTAATAGTTAAAAAAACTAAAAAACACGCTTTGTTTAGTGTATTGTCATCGGTCCTCGATATATATCTACAATGTTTGAATGAAATCTGACCGTTTAAAGTGGGTTAAAACGCGCTCAAAGGAGTCAGTTACAAACATATGTACATACAAACATACAGGTGAAGCTAATATAAAAGCGTGTTAAAAATGCCTCTTTCATTAGAGCCACACCCATCAAGCTCAAACCTTCACTTTCTTTCCCATCACCGCCAACGCCAGCAGCCTGGCTCACTCTGGCTTACACGATAAAATTCGTCGTCTTCATCATTGGCAACTCTAAAAGCCCACTGTTGGGCATCTAGTGTCAATCTAAACATTCACGGTTATAAGGATAAGGTATGCTTAGCCCAAACGGGCTCATAGTACTTACTCATTATTATGAACAATTTTTACAACTAGACCACCCGGAATTCGCAAAAAAAAAATCAGCTGTTCCATTCATTTTGTCGAGTGTCGTTGACATTTTTCTATGATGCTGATTTTTTTTTCGCAAATTCTGGGTTGGCCCCATAGTAAAAGTCGTTCATAATGATAAGTACTCTTAATGATGAGTAGGTACTATGAGCCCTTTTCGGCTTAGCATACCCATTTCTTACAGCCCTGTATACACAACGTTAGCTGTATAAAGCTCTGATTATATCACACGGAACCCCATCAGCCATCGCCATCGCGATTCCTGTCAACTGCCCACGGATTAACATTCAATCAGCGTGCCAGCATTCCTGGCGTGATGAGTCAAACGTGGCTTGTGCAAGAACCATTGTCACAGAGTTAATATTAGTGCCTAAAGCACCATTGTGAATTGTGACGCCTCCACGATCCTCGACGAAATTATATGTAAGGAGTGTGGAAATACAGGGTTATTAGAAAAGGGTATGTTAAGCCGAAAAGGGCTTATTGTACTCATCATTATGAAGAACTTTTACTACGGGACCAACTCGGAATTCGCGAAAATAGTTAATAGTTAGTTCTGTTCAATACAATTTGTCGAGTGTCATTGACATTTTTCTATGGAATAGCTGATTTTTCGCGAATTCAGCGTTGGTCCCATAGTAAAAGTGGTTCATAATGATGAGTGCTAGGAGCTTTTTTGGCTTAACATACTTTTTCCTTATAACCCTATATGTATGGAGTGTGGAAATACACGTGATGCGCGGCTGGAAGGATCATGATCCCACTGCAAAGACTGTTACCTCAAAAGTTAAGCCTTATGCTCATCTTATGAGGTAGAGTTTTAACAGGTTTGAATATCCCAAATCCCTTTTTAAATAAAGCCCAGTGGCAAAAGTAAGTTAAGTTTTACTATTAAGTATCTAAACATACACAATTACACATAGTTAGTTAGTCTTGTCGATTTTAAAGTACGAGTACCTATACCTTACCTACATAGAAGGTTTCATCGCTAGCTCATTTGGTCGACTATTAATATAAAGGGTTACTTACGAGTAGATAGATAGATAGATAAACTCTTTATTGTTTCTCTTTACTTACTTACCATCAGGCGAGTCGGTGGTCAAACGCGGACTAATTCACGTTAAAAAAAATAAGAGTCGTGGATCGATCCAGGATAAAAATGAATGATGAATGTACAAGAGAACTCATGCGCTCAACAGTGGGCGATTACGGGTTTATAATAATGATGATGAAGTACAAGGTGCTAACTGCTAATATATGCTCTGGGATTTTTATTAGTCTCGTATTGTACTAATTGTTGAGAAGAAAGTAAAATAGGTACATAGTTACATCTACAGATATCTCCTGGGACCTAACTACATACGAGTACCTTTAAATTTTTAAGCTTTTAACAAATTCGTGTATTTCTGGATTTTCTTTGGTAATACCATTATTCGCTCTAAAATTGAAATCTTTAGTGGAATTCATACTATGTATCCGACATTCATAAACAATATACATAAGTACAAATAGTCACAATACACCAACGGATATCTCAAATCACGAATGACATTGATGCACGATGGTTCTTAATTACATTTTTTGTGATTTGTTTGCAAGAGTCGATGGTCATAAAAATAATTTAGACGATTCCAAACTCTGGTTGAATACCAAGATAATGTGTGGTCTTAATTTGCTGAGTGAAGAGCAAAAAATGTTATGTAAGTAATTAGAGACCGTAATATAGTCAAGGATTGTATAATGGTATTAGATTTCTATGCTAATTCATTACATCTTGTAGTTTATGAATTCCATAGTGCTCACTATACGTTAAATATGTTATTATACAATAGTAATGTCTTGGATGCTGTCAAGTTAACGGCTTTTTGGATTTGTCTCTAAAACATTTGACCCATTTCGCCTAATGAACTGATATTGTGAAGTACACTAACGTAGTGCACTCGGCAGTGATTGGCAAAAAGGACGAGTGATCTCGCTCGCCTGAAATTAAGTATCACGCTTGCCTAAAAATGGGCTGGTGATCACAATGTCATATGCTATCTTTTTTAGGGTTCCGTACCCAAAAGGTAAAACGAGACTCTATTGCTATGACTCCGCTATCCGTCCGTCTGTCTATCCGTCTGTCACCAGGCTGTATCTCATGAACCGTGATAGTTAGTTGAAATTTTCACACATGATGTATTTCTGTTGCCGCTATGACAACTAAGACTAAGACAAAAGAATAGAATAAAATAAATATTTAAGGGGGCTCCCATACAACAAACGTGATTTTTTTGCCGTTTTCATAGATGCTTCGTGCGTGAGTCCGACTTGCACTAGGCCGGTTTTTTATTCGACGATAGGCTTACGCTTCAATGCCATCTTGCCGGTTTTTTTTCTTTTGTTATTATTATAGTAGTACTATTTTGTAGTAGTATTTGAACCTTGGTTTCCTTGTTCCAGTATCCGACATCGGGCTGAACATCGTTCAAGATGCATTCCTCATCGCGGTCGAGGAGCAGGCCCGGCAGCGGCTGCAGCGGCTGTCTGCGCTCAAGCGGATCACACCCGTCGACATGTCTAAGCTGTCTTTTGAGGTAATTTTATAATTAACACGTGATTATTAAATCGTTTACTACGGCTAGTTTCGGTCGCATTCGGTGACCTTCATCAGGTGAGTTACAAGCATGACGCGTTCGCGATCGCGTCTCGCCTGGCACTGGTCGTAGTAAAAAAATAAATATTTACGTGAGTATTCCCGGGTTAACTAAAATCCTTGTTTTTTTTTTTAAATTAAATTTCTGCTTTTTGTCTCATTGTTAGTTGTAAGTACTTGTCTTTGTGTGTGTTCCATGGCATCCCGACACAAAGAATCCTATTGGGAGCTTTGAGTGTAAAACGTTTTTGTTTTATTCAAATGCCCATGAACCTAAAAATATGCAGCCTTCCTGGCCAAAAGCCGCGCTTGGCACCAATCCACATTTGGCACCAATCCGCGCATCGTAACAACACTAACAACCTGCACTTGGTCAGCGTGGTGGAGTGCTGCTTATCAAGTCGAGGGTAGATCTCGTATGCCACAAGTGGGATGATTAAAGGCTGAGTAGTAAGTAGTCCGAAAAGAAAGGCTACCATTTGCAGAAGATAAATTGCTAAAATGATTGTTGAAGCTTATTCTAGGTCTTTAAAATCTTATAAGATGATTGCATTGGCAGTCATGATGATGATGATGGTGAAAAGTAGCCTATGTCATTTTCTGTACCCTTGATAACGTGTATGTAAACTTTCGTGATGATCGGTTGAGTAGTCAAGGCGTGAAAGCGTGAGAAGTATACTCACTCTCGCGTTTGTAATATTAGGAGAGTTAAGTTAATCTAATGATCAAAAGCGTATCACTTCCCTTGATGGAATATCAATCTATTTCTATATCTATTTGGCTTGCTCAATATACCAATCTCAATCAACCTTACCATATCAAATTAATCTAAGCTCAGCCGCGTCAACAGTAGAACCTAAGCTAGCCGTAATAAATAGGACAATCCGTACCAGAATACAAGCGAGCCAGGCGTCGATGCAGAAGTGCAGTCTCCACTTGTCGACTCACCTCACCACTCAGTGCACTTCACGTGCTGAGGCACGGTACAAAACACAAACTTAAGCGGGAAATACGTAGCAACGTTGCAATTTTTAGGCTGACGTTTAAGACGTAGGTCACGGCGCACAGCACGCTAGAGATTTTGCAGAGCAGAGCAGGCGAGACAGTCATAATCCGCGATAGCAGGACAGATACATGTCATCGTCACACGTGCTTTCAGTACGTTTAAGTTTTACAAAATCTGCTCTGTCCTGCCCTGCGTGGGGCTGCGTCATCAGCGTCTCAGCTCAGTATACGCTTAGCCTTAATCGCAGACCGCGGTAGAAAATGCGGGAACCTCAAGTGCAGTTGTAGTTTTTAATAGCAACTGCAGTAGAATATAATTAGGGTGCAGAGTTGTAGAGCTGCTGGCGTCAATGCAGCCTCTCGAGTTCTCGCCACTCCGTGCTCAAACGTGGTCGTGGTTCAAACGTTGAGTTAGAGCGGTCGTTGGTGATAGATATTTATTATATTCACATTTTACACACTCCTAGCTCCCAGGATTCCCTTTTATTTGATGTGTTTGTATGAAAGAAAACATTATATTTCGCTTGAATATTTTATGATCTCAAACAAATGAGTATGGTCTCTTTTTACATTTTTTTAATCAGACAGCAAGTATCGCTCGTGCCCTGCACCACAGCCCCTTTGTTTGCCACTCCCGACGATTCGTTACTTCGCTCGTGAAGCGTTCTTGATTTTCGCAGGGTATTCCATTATGCGAGTCTCGGAGTCTCTCCGTTCGCAAATGGGATATCTGCATTCATTCTTGTTCATTCTTTAATACAATTTGTGATAGGTATTGTGTATCAGTGGGTTGATTAGCCGTAAGGCTGAGCCGTCTTTTTCATCGGTTAGTGACTTTAGTCTTGTAGTTATTTACATTATTTAGGCAGATATTTTAATAATGAATCTGCTTTAAGTCCTGTTTCGTATCTGAATGTTAGTTGCCCTTCTCTGTATCGGTATTCCATGTCATTCCACACAGGAAAAATCAAGTTGGGAACTATAAGTGTAAAACGTTATTTACTTATTTTCGCCAAAGCACAAACAAAGACGGTGCAAATGACCCCCGTAAAAGTTTATTGGATCGACTTTTTATTGCTCGAGTAAAGAGGCAAATTCGACCCCAAGAATACCGTTGGGGCATCAGTCTGCCCATGTGTTTTCTATATCGGTTTTTATGGAGTTAACTTGGTACATTTTGAGATAAAAAAACAAAACTTTCAACGCTCCGCCAAGCCTATTACAAAAAGGCACTTAACAAATACCATTTTCCCACAAAAAGTTTGCGCTGTGCTGCAATCAAGGGCCTGAAACACTTGTTGGCGTTCCATTCACGTTAAACGAATTTTAAACTCAAGTGGCTGCATTTTACAGTTTTTTTTTTGCTAATTGGAGTCATTGACGAGGTGATGTATTTATTTCTGTAACATTAAAGATTAAAACGATCGTAAAAACAGCGTGCATGTGTAACGCATATTACAAGCAGACATTTTGAGGTTTTGTAATTTGTGGTTGCCGTTTTTGCGTGTCTAGATTTGATAGAACTGGAAATAAATTTGGTAATCAATAGTAATAAAAGAAGAATATTCAAAAAGTCAAATTATTTTGCAACGGCGCATGTGGCACTAGCGTGTGAGAACCTGCTTCACTTCACAAAAGGTCATATTTATTTTAGAAACTAAATGTAGCGCTCGTGGCCTAGCTCGATTAGACATTCGGCACAGGCAATCTTTGGATGGGTGACCGCAACTGCTACTTATGGATGCAGGCTATTGATATTCGATTAGTAGGGTACTAAAAAATTGAGAAAAAAACGATCATTTGAGTGAATGATTGGCTATGATTATGAAAATTAAGCTAGTTTAAATGAAAAGCAAGAAATAGAAACTGTGTTTTATTTCTATGTACGAGTATGTAAATGAAAATTTAAAATTATTAATTTTTCTTCCAGATAAAAAGGAAAAAGATCCAGCCCGAAAACAGACAAGAGCTCAACGGGTACATTGCCAACTCAACTGTATACGTCACTTCCATAAACGAAAACGGCACAATAGAAAGCAAACCTATAATTTCTTCTCCCAAATCTGTACCAAAATCCCACCAGGCCAAGCCAGCACCCGTCATAGCCAACGGCTTCGAAAACAAAATAGAAGAAGAGGAAGAAAAGAGAGATATAAGTGAGAAAAGTGTTAATAATAGTGTGAAAGAAAGTGTCAAAGATAGTGTTCCAGAAGTGAAGGAGAGTGTTAGTGAAGTGACTAGTGAGAAAGAGAAAGGTAAAGATGTTACTGACGCGTACAATGTGGCCAGAGAGCATTTGAGTAACGGTAGGAGTGAGTGCTTGTTGGGAGAGCAGCCCGACCACAGGATCAGAGCGACGGCGATTGTGGAGAACAATAAGTTGGGACCAGGAGAAACCAGGTGAGTTAGTGAATAATATCTTAGGACATTGGAAATCAAAAACAAACGTATTTAAAACTAATTTGATATAAAGATAATTGCTCACAAAAATAATTAGTCGGAAAAAGATAACTACGTTGTTCAAAGAAGATCTAATCTTTGTATTCAGATCTGTAATGTAGGACACGTGATAGTTTCGAATGTACCGTTAAATATTTCGTATATATCTACCTAATCTACATTATTATAGCAGGACTATCATTATAGAATCCATTGCGACAATACATATCGTACCTACCTGTTCCAGTCAGTTTTGAAAAATGTTTTTGGAGAAATCATTATCTTCTTTAGAAGCATTTGCTTGTCATCATTAAAATACAAAAACACCGAGTATTATGCTTCGAGTAAAATTATTTATTATACATGTCACGTCGAATAAGAAATTCGACACACTCATCTAAAATATTTCCGTGATATTTTGTTAAAAAATTATCAGAGAGCACAATGGATACAATAGGGACATTCATATTATCTATGCAAATCTTACTGTACAATATTTTCATGTTTCCATATAGCAGTGGGCATACTATTTATTAATGCGGTCCCATCGAACCTCCCGGGGCCAGGCCTATGTAATTTTCCTGCGTAGTTTTCCGTGTCGCTGGTTTGCGAGGTTTCCGCGCTAACTTTTCAATTCGAGCTTCATTTGGAAGCCAGTTTCCAAGTGGAGAAATTGAAGTAGTATTGTAGATTGAGTCGTGAGTCGCATCGTTTAATTTAAAGCCTAGAATATAATGTATTGTATTTTATATCCAGTTAGATCAGATTCAGATCATACAACTGTGTGTACATTACACATCGTGTAACTCTACATTATGTACTTCTGTACGTTCCTTCGAAACAAGTAGAACTGGTTTTTAATCTTGAACCATCGATCTACAATTTAGATCAACGCCTTGAACATAATATTTCCTAAAGATCTTTATATGCATAGATATGTAAAGTTCGTGACCTCACAAATGATTCATACAATAATTTCACGCAATAAATCAAGGACCTCAAACATAAAGTTTACAAAAAATAGTGCTTTAATTAAATGCTAGGACTGCAAAAGGTGACGTTTTCACAATCATAAGTATCTAATAATAGAAATGAATGTATGTACTTCAACTAGCGCAATAAAGAACAGTTCCTCAACTCGAATGACCTTAGAAAGTACAGGAAGCCATAGCATTGACACTGTGACTGCCAAGGCACCGATAGCTGAAGTAGTAACTCGACCGACTTGGGCCGGTGTCGAATATACTATATCGATATCTTTTAGCTTATCATGTTCTGTATCAAATTATAGGTTACATTAAAAAAATATATATTTATTGTTCAAGAAACTATACTAGATATACCAAAGAGAATGCTCCATGACCTTAGCAGTTTGAGAGTGGAATATTGAGAATACTATTACGTTTTATTTATTTACATTCTAACGGTTTTGATGCTAAGTTATAGTGTAGTTGACGGCTTAAGTTGGGTCTATCTATACTATCCAATATGAATTAACATTACCATTGGTTACATTCGTAATTACGCCGATCCTTCTTTAGCAAAATGCAATTATATCACTGCAATACAATAATATTAGGAAAAGTTTAAACACACAAAAACTGTGATCTGCATTTTTGAGCACAATATTTTACCTTCTGATGTCATCTTAGATTCCAGGGTATTTTGGGTGTTGATTTTTACTGTTGACGAGAATTAATTATTTATTAATGTATTGTGATTGTTTGTATGTTCATCCTGTCACATCTTTCATTATGTTTAATAGAATTTAAAAACCTTGTTGTAGCTTCTTAGCCCAAATTCTTTTGCAAGACGTCTTGGCTTCTGTTTTTGTGAGTAATTGACATTTCTATTCATCTTATTACATTATTTATTGTCTGCCTGTCTATCACTCTTCGCCTGCAAAGACAAGTGTTTGACTGGCGACATTGGTTACAAGTCAAAGCAATTAAAATAGAGTTCTTCTTACAAAACGGTTTTAGCTTAAAGTTAACTGTTGAATAATTTTGAGTTAAATTTTGAATATGTCTATAGAAACATGACAAAATAGCCAAAACAACATTTACTTGATTTTTAAAGACAATATTTACCTATATAGAATACGAGTTTGAATAAGCTGAATGATTGGTTTTCCTGTCTTCATTATGAATTAATGACAAGTGAGTCATCGTAATAATGTAAGTCTTTAGTATTTACTTGTTGTGTTATAAATTATAAGCCATTTGTAGGTTAGTTAGACGACTGCGATAGTGTCACGATGTATTTGAATGGAAAAGTTATTGATTCGAAGACAAATATGGGGTGAGGCCCGTATAAATTAGCTATTAGAAGTTTTAGCTACCACTGTCATTTTTAAACACTTAGTCGAGGTGGAAGACGCGGCCTTAACTATACCCAGTACTATTATTTCTTCTGTGGCCATATACTTAGCCTTTGACGTCGGTATAGTAATGAGTCGTGCAACCATTGTCACCGGTTACTCGTCTGCTGTTGACACTCATTTGACGCACACAAGTGCATTATCACTCGTGTCTAAGTCACTTAGGTCGCTCTTCAGGTGACCCCCTGTTACTTTTTGAAGGTTCCTTCCTCGTCTAGATAATTGAATAGATCAAATTAATCTATTCGTTTTAGATGGCGTTGGCCTCTGCTACCGCTACTTCACCGACTACGATTATTTATCTACGTATCGATTTTAATTGGTACCATACTCACTCATTAAGATTAAACCTATTAAACTAGATCATTATCATTTCAGATTATGTTCATCATTGGACCGTATGTACCATATAAGGCGTTTAACCTCAAACTTCACGAACTCTAATTCAGATTAGTTAAGCAATATGCTATCTTATCCAGTGCCTTTCTTTTCTTAAATATGAGTATTCTTGAAATTCCCTTTTTGCGGTCTTCTGTTTCGAGCTTATCTTTCTCTTTCCACATTAGTCTGTTCATCACCCGTAAATCCAGGCTGGTGGTCTGGGAACTAGGTCGTCGATAGTCACACAGCTTGGGATATTGCGATTTGCGTAGTTTTATTACGAACCAGTCGATTTCCTGTGCAAGCACCGTACAGTCATCTCGTGCGACGGAGGCACAATTACCCGAGATGTTATCTTAGTAATTATTGTACGTTTGTTGGCGTGGGCGATCAAGGAAAAACAGATTACCGTTCTGTTGATGAAGGAAAACATGTAAATAATGGGAATAATGATAATCCTAATTGGAGTGCAGGTGCTCTGAGAAATTTTCCAGGATAAAAGTAGTATGTGTTATTCATTCGCGAATCTAGTTTATTTTTTAGCGTTAGTATTAGCAGTTGTTTTTTATTTTGCAAGCTAGATAATTTACAACCCAGTCAGAATATCCATACGTCTCGCACACCTACGAAACGAAAAAATTGAAACCGCTTTACGGATTAGAAAATACTTATACTTAACTTTCACTCAAAAAACCCGACGCGGCTCCAAATAAAAAAAAGCATTCCGACCTCAGTTACATTACATACCACTTGAGATTCCAAAAACTAACAGCCAGTCAACTAACCGCTAAACCATAGTTTAAGCTCATAGTTACTACCGTATAATAGTCAACACGAGACTGCGCAAGCGCAGCGTACAGGTAGGTACCTAGTTCCGATCCAACGCCCGCCTGGAAAGCACTTGTCTCTCGTATTAACTTTCGTAATAATAGTAAAGGTTCTGTGCTGTCATCCGTAAATTCCGTTGGGGTACCTGCGTCCCACCTGACGCGACTCCTGCGCATCGCATTTATCTTTTTATCTGGCAGTTGAATTCAAATCCCCTTGCCGGACGGACGTGTGTAACCTGTGCATTGTTTGTGTTTTTTTTGTGATTGTGTTGTGATGTGTGACTAACTAAGGATGCATTATAAACAGCTCTTTAAAAGGTTTGATACCCACTTTAATTATTTGTTTCAACATCTTTCTTCTTAAACTACTTCTAGGGCTATTAACGTCAGTCATATCACAAAACCTTTTCCTCTGTGTTTGTGGTTTATAATTGTGGTATTCCCTCATTCATGTTTAGCTTTACTGATGATAGTATTTGTATTGTTGACTATATTGTCATCAATGACGATGTTCGCGATCGTGAAATTTGTTTAGGCAAATTATATATCGGACGGAACCATACGAGTTCAATATTTGATCAGATGTGTGAATGTTATTTTGTTCGTTAGTGTAGTTGGAAATACGGCGTCTATAGAGTCGGCGTCTATAAAATCTAAAGAGTAATTATAATACCATGCCTATCTTTTAGGCTAGAAATAAGTTGTCTCCTAGTTTTATGCGCTTTTTTTGGCTACACCTTACTACTTAGTCGAGTGGGGGTTAATCAATTTACTATACATTACATTGGGCTATCATTGAGCCCAAGTTTGAAGGTTTTATTTGACAGATCTGCATTAGCTAAAAATATATCTGTCTTAGTCATTGCAACCTATTAGACAAGGACAACAATACTTTTAGAAAAAATTTATATGTCAACTAAAGTCTTCAAACTTGGGCCCATTATATATATTAATACGTAGATATGTATTTACTGTAATTTCTTCGCGACGGATGTCCTACTTACTTACAATAATTGGACGGTTATTTCTCATAACTCAATTATTGTTTTTTTTCCATTTTTATGTTCCACTTTCCAAATTCCGATAATTCAAAAATAATTATAACATTGATGGAGGTTGTGTCGTACTCATTTTTTATTGGAGTTTGCAAAATCGCCTTCTTTTTAATAACCCCGTGAGTTTATGAAATGATCGTTATGGTCAATGGGTACTTACATAGGTTAATTTCAAGTGATGGCGTAGTAAAGAAAAATATTTTTAAAGAACCTTTTGAAGTATTTATAGTTAAGAATATATTATTAAATTTTATTATGACTATAATTCCTTTAGTCTTATAACCAACTTGCATCTGTTCAACGTTCTAAAATCTAACTTACTAACTCTTCTGTTTTCCTCAAAAAATCCTCAGAATTTTGGCTTCTATTCGTAATCGAGAAAAAATTACTACCTCCATCATCCTCAACGGGTAAATTATAAATGCGCTTTAATTCCGGCTCGTGTACAAATAAGATAACTTGAAGTGTGTTGTCGATCGTTAAGATCACAGATAACGATTATGAACTTGAAATCTTTAAAGAATTTTAATTAACCTTAGAAGACGTAGGTGGCTATTGAAGAAGGTAACTATAACTAGATAACTATAATATACAAGGTGGAACAGAAAGGTGCAGTAATACTTAAGGGTGTCTTCTACACGTCAAGTTGAACAACTTTTGGGAGACAAGTTTGCGAAATTCGAAAAAAAAAAAGAATGAGTCTCCAACTCTCAATACAAAATAATATTTAGTCACGTAATCCATTTTCTATGGAGATTCAATATTTTCTTTCTCGGATTTAGCAAACTTTTGTTCTAGATGTTGTTCACTTTAACGTGTAGAAGAACACTCTTAAGTATTACTACACCTTTCCATTACACCTTGTATGCTATAATGAAGATGCCCTTGATGCCGGTATCCTGCAATTTATCTCATAATTATCAAGTTTATTCTGATTTATTCGGGGGAAAAGTATCCCATTACCGTCCTTGTAATATACATTGTTACATTGCCGCCTTGCCTATTATCAAGACCGGTCCACTCGTTTAGTCTATAAAAACAGTCAGAGAAAGTTACATTAAAAACCCACCATGTCTAGCGATAAGAACCTATTTACAGTTTCTACCTCATTTTTCATACTCATTAACTCTAATCCTGTGTAACATATTGTACTCTCGTAATTCAATAAAATGGACATGTCAATTTGCCTCTAAAGGTGGACTATTCATCGACGTATGGAATACTTGTCTTACAACTCGACATGTACCTTACATTAAACGTATATTTATATAATACCTGTTTGTGAGAAGATTTTCAAAGCTAAGTATCTTTTTATAATTTTCCCAGGGTGCGTAGCATTAAGGCTGAAAACAGTTGTCGACCGTTGTGCCGCATGCCGGTCGGTTGTAAATTGTAACGTCGCGTCGTCGCTGAATAGCTGTTTTTTTCGCGATTTCATTGGTTACGTAGTAAAAAAAAGTCACAACAATAAGTGACTGTGAGCCTTTTTGGGCTTAGTAACTTAGTATATCCTTTCCTACGAGTATAACCATGTAGTTGTCGGCGTCAGAATATGTTCGACCGTCCGTCCGTCAGTTTCCAACCTAAAGCCACACTGCCCCGGGGTGCCTGGTCTGTCGGGCAGTGGTCAGAGTATAATCAGCGGTGTACTCGGCCTAATTGCTGGGAATATCGTGCATTAGCCTGCATTAGCCAGTTTTTGCTGGTCTACAGTTTTTAGCTGAATGTTTAACTCGTTAATGACGTTTTGGGTTTTATCAGTCTTGCTATTAGGAACGATTGTTCGTGTAACTACATTATTTACGTTATGTTGATTAAAAATAAATTTATTTGGTGCTATTATAATTTAACCAAAGGTATATGAAGGATAATACACCTAACATTCTTGAATATTTAAAAATACTCATAAATTCTAAATATTTTTTTTCTCAATGAGTAGTGGTATCATTATTTTAAAATTTATTATTAATTGCGAATTTGAAAAATGTATTTCAACTAATCTTTTTATCTACTAATCTATAAGCCTATTTACATTCTCCGAATCTAAAAAGCCTTATCTAAAATATCTTAAGTAAGTACCTTAGACTCCGCTAATCGTTAAAAGCTTTCGAAAGATAAGAAAGCTTGTTTACTGTTTCAAAAAAAAAGATCGATCTTGAAATATGTTAACAACCTTTAACACGTGGACTTCCTCAGCCTCGTTATTCATTTCAAAAGTTTCTAAGGAACAATAAAATCTAACATACCTTTTTAAAAAATCATTAAAAATTACAATGTCACTAAATAAAACTAAACTTATCTAAACTAAACATAAGTTAATTACGGGTTAATTTTTAGCTTATCATTATTGCAAAACGTGTAGGCAGTTTTACTAGAGTACTTGAATATTAAGTTCATATCATTAGTTGACTATCCCATTTCACCCCATAAGTGTCTATTTTCCCCATTCCACACTAATTTCTTAGAAAACGGAGACGGTAATTTGCCTAGTTAACTAGGCAATTGCGCGACGTCCCCTGAGAAGGTTTCGTAAAGGATATCCTAAAATTAAATGAGCCAACTACCCATAGCAAATTGAAGCATAGTTTTAAACAATTTGCGCGGATCCGAGACTCCAGGCTTATAATCTGAAACTTAATTCGAATATTAACTCAAGATCACGGGAAACACGAACCGCCGTGGAATACAGAATACCGGTAGGTATTGTGTCTGAGGCTTGCGAGAACGGAGCAAGCGACGATCACTCGACTGACATAAATAGCCTTTAAAATTTATGCCACAAATTTCATTTTCACTTGCACGCGACTCGAGACAATGTTGAGGAGTACGTGGAGTTATGAAAATGGGCGATTCTCCGAGCGTCAGTCGTAGGGTTTGAAACAATGACGGTTTTGATACAAATTTCCTTTATGGAAACGGTTGTTATGGATGCCTTTTTACGTGGATTGTGATAGAACGGATATTATTGTTACGGCGTTGCGCCGGTGTGAGCTGTCCAGTGACGGTTATTTTATACATTGATTTATTTTTACAATCGATAACGTACGGGAAATTCTATAACTGTATTAAATTCTATACGGCGATAGAAAAATGGCTTTCCTTGTTTTCTTCTTCTCTATTTAGCGACGTCCTTGATATCCTGACATTGTGAATCTCCGAAAGTTGGAAGTCGATGACAATAAACAAATAGTATTTTAAAGGCTATCCCACAGATATATCCTTAAAAAGTTCCGATAAATTATTTTGGTTGCTTCTACAAGAAGCCTGCGTCCTGCCGATACTTCTTTCATCTTTGCCCATGATAATAAAATAAACTATTTTCAACCTACTCCTGTCTTGAAGTAAAAAACTCAAATTACAGCATATCTGTAACAAAAATCATTATCACACGTTACGCCAATAAAGCCAACACATGAAATCAAACAGCGCTCATTTGCAGCGCTCTATAACTTCAGCTTACGGTTACTGGCGAAGCTTCACAAGTTACCTATACGTCGTCAGTTCGCTGGAAATGGGTCACTTGGTATTGTTTACTCGGTCGCTTCTTTGTTTTTCTCAAGGAACACGTCCTGACGTTCATTTGTTATGTTTATTGCAATTACGCCAAGTTTCGACTAAAGAGTCGGCTCCGTACGTGTTAGAACTCTTTTTCGGAGTCCTTGGTAAAGTACAATAGACTGGCGCTAGGTTTTTCCAATATCAGCCTCTGGGAATATTTTCTTTGTTAGTTACAGTTATTGATCCGCTAAGCACACTGATTTCAATTTAATAACAGTGCTGCCAGATTTATTCGTGAGTCTTGTAAGTAAATTAACGTTCTAGTTGATCGATTTCTTGCCAGTGGAATTTGATATTAATAGCTTCAACCAAGTTTATTCTTAGGAAATCTGTGGGTGGGTAATAGTCGCCTACAAATGACCTATAGAATGTAATATGTAAAATATGACATTACATTCTAACTGCCTACGTTTTTTCAGTGAATCCTTGTATTTTTGTTAGACGTTTGGTCTTTTGGAATGCTAATAGTTTGCTTACATAAGACAGCCCCTTTGACTAGACACAAAAGATAATCATTATTCTGTGGAATAACATTGTAATGCTATTGTAAATACAATGTCCTTATAGAAATAATTTATGTCGAGATCAAAAGAATGTAATAATGTAAACACATAACATGTATTTCTAAACATTATAGTCTGAAAGTTTTTCATTGCCAAAACTGTTAAATCGAAGTGAAATCTCATGAAGTAAAATATACCTACTTAGAACAATCTTTTATCACATTACCAAAACAGTTAGGAACGTAGCCAAAATAATATTAAAAATAATGTTTTTATATCTGGCTTTGATGCCAAAACTGCTAAACTATGGGTAATATTAATATAGCTTCAGTTTATTCTTATTTTCTGTAATATTATTATGAAAACGTAAAATAGTGGCTTGTTTGACTAATCTACCAATATTTAGGGGTCGTCCTTTCTGTATGACATTTGTACACATTTGTGTGACATTTATGTATTTCTGTGTGTTTCTGTGTAAACCAAAAAACCAACTAAGTTTTAGCTGCACTGCGCTAAACTTATTGATTCTGTTTAAGCTCTCATTGAATCCAATAAAAACATTTACTTTACACAGCAAGAGTTCGAGAAACTCCACTTTCGAATTATTTATGTGAAATTGGATAGAATTGAGAGATTTCTGAGACATAACTTTTACTTGTTGGTCGTAAAGCAAACACTATGATCATAACGTGAGGCGTATTTCACATAAATGTTTAAAGTCTTGTTGCGAGCAGCTGTGAAAGTTCAAGTAAGAAACTGAATATCTTTATTGTTTGGATTGTTGTTTATTGTCTATGTTCTTTGACGAAATCCATTTACCTCCTTCCTCATTTAGTGTTTACCTCCTTGTACGTCATGACATTTGTCTTCTCTTGCATCTGGTCTAAGAATATTCCTCTTGATCTTCCTTCTCTCTTTTCTTCTATTTTTCTCACTAATCATAGAATCTTCAGAGCGAAATCCATAAAAGACAAAAAGATCATAAAAATCATTGTTTTCAAAAGTTCTCTAAACTATGTTAGAATTGAATTACAAATGAATGCATCGAAAATCAAGCTAAAAAAACATGTTTACATAAAAGTACTTCTGCAAGACCTGATTCACCCCATTTACGGTATCTGTAGCACTGATCCATCCCATTCTAGAAGAATATTTAACAGAAAAGGTGATGATAATGTAATTTATGAAATCCCTACAATTCCCTTGGCAATTTAGCATTTGCCGACAAACTTCCGAGCACTTTGTAAAGTCTCATAACGTGGCGTCGCAGGTGTATCGTCACTAAAACCGACTGAAACCACCTCAAACATTTCCCGGCTCAACTCGCGTCACGACTTTTAAATAAACGGGATACGACAAAGTAATGTGGCCAAGTGCGTGCTTATTCTTGTTTGACTCGTAAAAACAAAAATGTTTTGATTTGTAAACAATGAGAGTCCATAGCAGTAAGTATTTCAATTACATTTTTAAAATGTATTATTATTTTTTTTAATATGTGTTCTTTTAAAACCATTACTTGTTCATAAACTGTTAGGTTAGGTTGGTCTTCAGGTGATCTAAAAATTCGTCTATACGAACGAACTGACTTATTCCTATGAAACCGATTGGCGATGTGTAGTTTAAAGATTGGCGGCATTTGTGCATCCCAAACAAAACTACTACAAAAGCATTTTATTCCCCTTCACTAGGTTAAAACCACCAAAACGATGAACGCATTTAAGTTATTTTTAATGCCTCCGTGACCATGACATCTCTGGGACGCAGAATAAGCGATAGTTAGTACGTAATCGGAGCTGAGGCTGACCAACGTCTTCCGTCATTACGATGCTTATAATTTTACGGCTCTCTCGCATTACGGAGATGCCTGAGCTTTTTTTGAGCCGGATAATGTATGACCTTCGTAATGATTTGAGTGGTTTGGTCACGAGCGACTCAAATTATAAGCTTCTAATCATTTTATCCTCTTGTGAATTCTGGTATTCTTCTGAGCAAGTTATTTTTGGTTGCATTCCGAAGATAGGTTGCGGTATTTTTGAATGCATGCCGTAATATCTACCGTAAGCACATAGCTTTATGGTAGCATTCCAGTTGCAACGTGGTTTCGCGTATTTTCGTAACATTTGCATGAATTGGAACCATATTATTAAGACTATAAGGTAAATAATTGTGTACTGGAAAGTCGTTGACCGCGGCTACGCGACCTCAGTAGTGTTTATCAGAAAATTGCCACTATATTCTACGTAAATTTGTAAACAATGGACTATCATAGCATCATTACATAAGTATTATTCTACCAATTTTATAGTCATAACCGCAACGCAATCAAAATAACAATACTAAATTTAAACTGTGAGAATAATATAGATAATATAAACAAAAAGACAATTGTGTATCTGTTTAACGAAATTCCATCAAACCATCGGATATCCCAACTCAAGCACCCTAATCGTATTCAGCTGTAATTAAATCCATTTGACTTACAGAACGACCAAGTTTATATCTATGAAGTTGGATGAGGGAGCCACCATCACGTTTTGTGAACAAAACTGAAAATTTCACGCAAACAGTTGTATTTCTCTCATTCTGCCAACTACACAGATAACTTGGTCGCTCTTCTGTGAAGTTACAATGCACAAATACAACACGGTAATTATAAAAGGTGAAAAACAACAGCCTTTTTTACGGCTTGCTTGATCTTAAAACAAGGCGTTTTTGAAAGAAGAAAAACATAAAGGTCTGTTATAACAGCGACGGTTATTTATTCTGTAACGAGCGACGCCGACGACGACGACGGTACGGATTCATCCGGCCATTCTTTGATGAGATATTTTGATCAATATTGCTGTGACGTCTTAAGAGAATCAGACGAGATTTATAAAAACATAAGTCTCACTTTTTGTTAAAACGTGCATCCTCGTCAAAACGCGATGGTTACGCAGTAATTTCAGAATCACCCTAGTTGTGACGTCATCGCCCATCGGTTACCTGAGTTTTGGGAAAAGATTACTTCGGAATGCAAAGACTTTGTTCCTTTTTTATCTGCCGTGAATGGCTTTGTGTTTATCCGTATTTCGGGAAGGTTCCGTACGTTAAATGTATCGTGGGATTTACGCGCGTAACCAGGTAGTTCGAGGAATGGTCATCGAGTATCTTCTTTGAGGTAGATTTAAATTTAGACATAACGGTCTCATAAACGTTGCTTAAACTGAATGACTGCTTAAATGTTCTGACAAGTTCTCGCTGACGGAAATTGTCACGTGCAAAAACGAAATAAAACCACTTTAAGTAGTGATAAACTTTGATTTTATAAGTAAGGCCTAGGTTTATTATTTTCCTGTCACGATGTGAAAAGTTGCGCAGCAGCTAGCAGGCTATCCCTCTTCTCAAGCCTTGCAGTGGTCAGTTAGACCGTGTTTGCCAATCTTCCTTTGAGTCAAATCAAAACACATATTCGTATTTCCGGTGCGGATAGTACCTATCCATCCAAACTTTGCTCATATCTCCACATTCCGTTCGGAAAGTTATTTACGACCGTCACTGACTAATAAGTGAAGCAGACGACCGATAAGAGCATTGTTTACATGCGCCAGGAACCTGGAATACGGTGGACAAGACTAGAACAGAACTGGAACTGGGTCATAGGGACGTGAAATGGTGATGGTGCTGCCTACGACCAGCACCATCACCTTGGAGCGACCAAGGTCTTTTTCATACGTTCGATGCGATCGGCCGAGTTTGGTCGACGACGCCCGAGCATACAGAAACAGATTAGGGTGAATTCTTGCAGTTAACATACATTAGGGCTAGGTCCCGGCGCGTTTGTCTGGGGATTCCAGGGACCGTGTCGCGAATTCTTACCGAGAACTTAAACTAGATCGCCCTGACTTTTGTTTCGCTCTGTCAGCTAGAGAAAGAGCGAGACAAAATCCCAAGCTTGCGCTAAGAAGTCAAGTTATGGTTTCAAGACAGTCCTTCTAGCGACCAAAAAACTGAAACTAGGGCTAGGCTCCGATGTATTTCTATAAGAATTCCAGGGCCCTCGAAGGTTCATCGGGTAGTTTGTGGTTTCCCAGTCCACACACACAGTCTACACACAGTGTTCTACCGACGTTTGACGGTCAAACGACGGGCAAACACGTCAAGTCGTCAACATCACTGTGACCAGCCTTAAATTATGTACACTCCCAAAGAACGATACTGGTGTAATCGACCGACGCCGACGTAAGCCACCGAGCGCCGCGCCGTCGGAGCCGGAGCGCTGTAACCGGCCGTAATCCTTGAAGAATGTCCAGAATACTTAAGGGCCAGAGTTTAATAACTGTTGGAAAGTGACGGCCCTTATTTATGACTGCGCGCTTATATTGGACCAAGTTTCATTATTTGTGAAGTTTTTATAACCAGCCAGTTTGCTTAGGGTTTAATTTTAAGTTGGAGTTAAGTTGAAGGTTATTGGAATGGAACTGGGCCTTAATTCTGAGAATTATCGTCAGTAATATTTAACGCACAGTACATACTACATATATCATGTATATTGATATGGGATAGTTTTTAGCTAGCTTTTAATGAGACTCTTGGCACTGTCTCGGTGTGGAACTTTTTTATCGCGAATTCCGCGTTTGACCGGTAAAAAACCGATTAGTAACTGAGTTATCCCAAAATTAAAAGATTATATTATAGTATAACATAGTATGTAGTAAACTATACAACCTTTAATTTAAATTTGTTTTTTTTTTTAATTTACAAAGTGTCAAAAATAAAAAAAAGAGTGTCTGTACATTTTTATTTATGAAGAGTAATTTTATTAGTATTATTGTACCAACAAAAAGGTACATCATCAACTTTTTATCATTGCACACAACTACGTAAGTAATTACGATAAAATTAATTCCTACATTTCGTGCCATCTTGCAGTTTGAGAACTAACCGCTAGAATCGCACGAAGTAATATTGAAAATGTTGCAAGACCGCAGATATGGAGAATATAGACAATAGACATGCATGATTTTCATGATGACGTACCATTTACTAGCGGCCCGTCCCGGCTTCGCTCGGGTGGATATTCATTTTTTAAACATTTTGGGATAAACGTAGATTAAATGCGTATTTATGCGGGTGATGAGTAGATTTTTTTTAAATTACTATTTTATTTTCTCTTATAATTTTTTACATTTTTATCTATAAACGTATTTTTATTCTCATCTATCGTAACTTTATTTTTATTTACTGTCCCATTTTATTTATATTGTGTTTAAGATTAAATACTTTATTTAATTTTTTTAGGTTTTTGGTTGCAATTTTTTTACTTGATCTTATTTTGTTAAGGATCCCTATTTTTTTTAGGTAATAAATATAGCCTATGACACTCAGCAATAATGTGGCTTTCTATTGGTGAAAGAATTTTTAAAATCGGTTCAGTAGATCCCGAGATTACCCCTTACAATTTAACAAATATACAAACACACAAACTTTACTTCTTTATAATATTATTATAGTATATTATAGTATAGATGAGAGAGCTATTTTTTTTAAACTAATTAAATTAAAAATTAAAAAAACCCTCAACTTTGAGACGGCTGTACCGATTTTCATTAAACATAGCTAAGAACACCCCCGACTAGTACACCTTTAAAAAAAATATCAGTTCATCCGTTTGGGAGTTACGATGCCACAGACAGACACACAGATACGTCAAACTTTAACACCCCGTCGTTTTTGCGTCGAGGGTTAATAAACATAATGGCAGTACGAGTACGCGATAAACTGAACCTCGCGACGCGACGTCTCGACCCTTGTATCTCCACAACTCCTCGACAGATATTGCTCATATTCGAACTTAAAAATTGTATTAGAATCAACTACTTGCCCGTAAAATTTAATCAAGATCGGGTGAACCGTACTCAAATTAATTGTCGCAAAGAAACACGCAAATGCGGATTGTCCCAATGGACTCATAGACCTTCGCTCAGTTAATTATAAAAGTAGGCGTTCCCCGCGTCCATACTTTATGAAAAACTACTATCCTGCGCCCTGGGGTTTTACCCTCAATTTTCTAACTATCCCATATTTCCCGGACAAGGAATGCCTTTTAATTATTTTAATGATTTCCTATACTAGCTTGCCAAATTTTACCAAGATCTGTTTAGCTGTTTAGATACAAAGGTAATAAGCAGACAAAGTTCCTGTAGCTGCAGCAGGTTGGACTGTTGTCTCGCGTTTATTGGCCTTTTTAGGGTTCCGTACCCAAAGGGTAAAACGGCACCCTATTACTAAAACTCCGCTGTCCGTCCGTCTGTCACCAGGCTGTATCTCATAAACCGTGATAGTTAGACAGTTGAAATTTTCACAGATGATGTATTTCTGTTGCCGCTATAACAACAAATACTGAAACACAAAATAAAATAAATAATTAAGTGGGCTCTCATACAACAAACTTACCTGATTTTTTTGCCTTTGTTTTAGAACCCTTCCGAGTCCGAATTGCACTTGGCAGGTATTTCAATATTTTTAACTGTTTTCAACACAACATACAACACACTATCATAACATTCACAACAAGAAACCGTTGCTGTCATTATATGCACCTTAGTAGATTAAAAACGAACTTCAATCTACGCACAGCGTGTGAACCTATCATCTTACTCATCACGACATTGGATACCTTTCCTCATAACACGACACATGGAAGGTACACACAACACTACACATAGAGTATGTATGTATGTATGCATGTATAGCAGTCGATGTGAACAGCACTCAGACCACAGAGTAAGGCGGACAGATGGCGCATAAGAAACTTATCGCCGTGAGTTCGAAGTTTGCTCATACGTAGCGCCTTTTGAGGTGTAATATCTACAGAGTTATAAGGAAAGGGTATGCTACGCCGAAAAAGGCTCATAGTACTCATCATTATGATTTTTTTTACAATGGGACCTACCGGGAATTCGCAAAAAGAAAAACCTGTTCCATAGAAAAATGTCAATGACAGTCGACAAAATGTAAAAGACTCTGATTCTTCTTACTGTACCTCTCTGTTTTTATTCTATGACTCTGACCGTTAACTGAGTCATGTCAACTTAGAACTTTACTATATAGAACAATTATTTTTTTACAATTAACAATTAAGTATCATTAAATAACCTCTATTTGTTACCTTTTCAAAACTAAACGGCTGAATCGGTCTTGATGAAATTTTCTCAGAAAGCACTTCGCTAAAATTGTTTGTATAGGACCAAACCAATCTAAGAAAACAAATTATTTGTCAGTGTCATTTTCAATTTTAGTATGGCAGCAATATTACAGCTTTCAAATGAAAATATAAAATCAAATAAATAATAAAAAAAAAAATACAGAATTGAAAAAAATACCTATGATAGAATTGTCAATTTTTTTATCTCAAAATATCGGTAAAATCGAAATATCTCCAACAAAACCACAGGGCCCTAGTATTACGTAATGGATACATTTTCTCCACGCTTCATAGCAATACAGACCGATCGAGAAACACCCGTGTTATTAGCGATTCCTCTCGAAACGGCGCGGCCGAAACAATGGTACTTATGTGCATTTGCATAGTAGAAAGTAGTCGAATTAATTCCACGAACGCTAACCGCGGATTATAACATAGTTAGTTAAGATCATAAGATTACTGTTTACTACATAATATGTTTAACTATCACAGATTATGCAAGTCGTCAGAATTTTTAGTGGGCTTATTAGACCATGAGCGGGCTTTACTATTTCGCCTAGAAGTTGTTTTACCTCGTATCGGTCAAGTTTGAATTTGGACAATATTTTTTTTTTTGTTCCTAGTAATATTTCCATAGTCAATAAAATATTTCTAAATGTGATTTGTGATGTGAGGTAAAAGTGACAGACAATAAGTTTTTAATGTTACTGGGAGTGTGTTGAATTGGTAAATAAATAGAATGTCTAAAGTGCGTTTGTTTGATCACAAATTTATGTCGTTTTAGTTGATAACATTAGACCAGCTAAAATATAGTTGTCTTATATTACTGAAGTTTTTTAGACAACAGTTTTAGCTACTTTAATCTCCATCTAAAACGTAAAAACCAACTGTTAGTTTCTTGAACACGAATTAATAAGCAACCAAAGGTCCTACCATGAGCTCTTAACACGAGCCCAAACTGAAGCGCCCTAGCTTTTGTCTCACTCTGTCAGCTAGAGAAAAAGCGATACAAAAGACAACGCAATTCGATTCAGGCTCGCGCTAAGAGCTCATAGTACTGGCCCTGTTTAAAGTTTGAACCGTACACCTCACTCAGCCCGATATACAAACATTAGTCTAAGTGTCTCAATCGCTCCCAGTAGGTTTAATCGGTCATTAACGGTGATTATAATAATAAACACGCCATTATAAGCCATAATACCATAATATTTAGTCTCAAGCTTGTTTGATGTCACGTCGCGTAAGGGTAACAATGGGGCAGTGATAACAATCAATGTATAGACTACCGTGTAAGTACTTTAGTAGTTTTCAGATGGAATAGTTTGTGCAAAATGGCTTGAAAAGTATTGGCTTACGAAAGATATTGAATCCATAAAAAGTAATTTTTGACCTTACAGCTCACTATTTTCTTCTGCGGACCTGCATGCTGTAGATTGCTCTGTCTCCGAAGGTTTTTTGGTCAATTCTATGTTTTAAGTTTAATACATACACCTCTTCAACCGGGAATACCATTATCACTGCTAGTGTTGCAGATGTCTTTAGGCAACGGTCCGCTTACCATCAGGCTGACTGTCAGCTTGTTTCAGCTATTTTTTAAAAAATAAATAGTGTAATGCTGCGCTTTACGGCTTTAACATTTATTACTGGAGAAAAACTGAGAAAAACAACTTAAGTTACACAAATTATTATTTTAGGTATACGATGAATAGTACATAATACTTAATTTAAAAGTAACCTCTCCAACAGAGATTGACTGTAAATAATTAATTGGCTAAATAATTTCGCTTACTCTCCAAAGATCGAAGTCTATTCGGTCCATCGGAACGAGAGACGTTGCTATGATCCATCTAGCTATTCTAGCTAGACTTAGAGTTATATTTCGCTGATGGATCACATTTTATAGTGTGCACATTCCGTGAATGATCCGCTTTGGAATTTGCCAATCTGTCATGTTCGTGTTTTTAAAATGGTGCGAATGACGACGAAAACGTTATCTTATAATATTATATTAATATTATCTCTGCATAGCTGCAGAGAAGACTTTAAAATCCTGAATATTTAAAGTAGTACTTATTTCTAAAAGATGGTTTTTAAATTCGACGCAGACATTTACTTTCTTATCATAAAGCCGAAGAAATTGAGCTGAACTTTACGAATAAATTAATTACAGTTTCGTAAATTAAGAGCATTTGCCACCTCTTCAAACAAGTGTGCAATGAAACACTTATAAATAAAACTATTCGTAATAATTACACTTATTATCGACTTCAAAAAAGGAGGTTATTTCCTTTGTTGTTGACAATTTTTGATAGAAAAATTCCACTGCATGACGCTGCATCCACAAGTTGCTGAGACAGCCGAGTCCAAAGTCTCAGTTTACGCTTATTCGATGTAAACATTGATGTAAACAGGTATCAGTGAATAGTAAACACGAGCACACGCG
Source organism: Alcis repandata (assembly GCA_949125135.1). NCBI lineage: Eukaryota > Metazoa > Arthropoda > Insecta > Lepidoptera > Geometridae > Alcis > Alcis repandata. Next base: position 1,387,607 of record OX421235.1, read on the forward strand.
GTCACGCGCGGTCGGCGGCGGTTTGGCCAATTTCCGTCTAATTGTGACGAAATGGAAATAACAGGAAGGGGAAAATACAAGAATGACATACTAGGGTACGGCTATGAAAAATGATAGGAGTAGGTTATTGACTCATTTATAATTATGAGTCGCTTAGAGAGTCTTGGACAGGATGGGAGAGGATTGTGCTGTAAAAATAGCTTAGTATTGCCAAAGTTCCGAAAGCCAGTTGGCCAATCCAAGTACAGATAGAAGGACGAAGCTGCTAAAAACCTTCAGTAACTCAAAGTTGATGCCTGACATGAACTTGCCCAAGATAGGGATGACGCCTCTTAGTATCGCAGGCTAAGACACAGATTGGGTCGCTGCGCTAACAAAGTAAGTAGATATATCAAAATTATCATAGTAAAGCTGCGCCACGTTTCACTGAAATACTCGAGTTCAGAATAAAAACCTGAAAAATCACACACAAACATGATCATGTTATTTTTACTCGACCGTCCAGAAGGGCGGTTATCTTTTTCGGGTGTAAGTATTTTTTGTATATAATTTTAGTTGACCTCTTGACCTACTACCTAAACTGTGAGAGTGTGAGACCGATTTTCGATTGCGGGGAGCTTTCAGATTCGTCTTCATCTCAGGATTGTTATGCCTACAAGCAGTCGGGTTTTAGTTTTTCTTTAAATACGTTTCTTCTACACTGTTGCAATATATAGTTTCAGGCTTAAGAATGTTGTTATGGTCTTGAATTCTGCGAGTTCAAAATTCTAGGTGGCGCAGACCTGTTATGAGCAAACGTGACGTTTAACATCAGGCGAGCGATTTGATAGTCTCGTCACTAATTTAAATAAATAAAAAAATCACTCATAAAATTCACATTGCAAAATCCAATATAACCCATTACCCACGTAACCTCCAGTTTTGCCACGAGTTTTGGCTCGTCTCTTCAACCGCTAACATCCATTGTCAATCCAAACAGACATGACGTTTGATTCACAACTCAGTACAAACACATCTTTTGTAGTATAATATGTACATTGTACTTGTTCAGTGTTCAATGGAGACCGATTACCGACGCGCCCACTACGTGGGAAGCGATCGACATTTAACAAAATGGTACACTTCACTGCAAAAATCATATATAGCGATTGACAGAAATCGAATTGTTCACTAGCCTTGTCCATTAAGAAAATATTTACAATTTTACACATTTAGCATAACGAATCTGTAATCACTAGTGATTCGAACTATCTCTCGGACGAGGCAGTTCTTCCCATTTCTATATTTTTTATCGATTAACAGGTAAACTCGATTGAAAAAAAGTGGTGTCAAGCAAAGTTAATATCACATCTATTATGGTGAATGTGTTTTTGTTGAACATTACTTGGTGAAGAGCATCGCTTTCCCAATCCCTTGTAAGTTTGTAACTTACTGTCACAAAAATGGTGGATCGATATTTTTTTAATTGTTTTCAACACTTTTCAAGTTACACTCACAATTCTTGCGATTTCTTTGTGTAGTCGCCTGTACACTCGGTTGATGACTTACGGCAAAAAGTACGGAACGGTGCTGAGAAGTGGGTGAGGAGTGAGCTGAACTCGTGAGCCCGAGACTTATTGATTTCAGCTCGAAGAGTCGCAGACACGGCGTAATCGCGGATTACCATACAATGCCCATTCGGTGCTTACGTGGAGTGGCATTCTTGAGGGAGTTCTCGGAATAATACATAGAGCTTTTTGTAATTTTCCGGTATGAATTCTGAGGAAGTAACTTTACCTACATTATTTTAAGTGCTGTTATAATTTTTGTGTAAAATTACTCGAGATTTGTTTTAGATAGATTAGAAAATTTCGCAAAGTAACGCTCAATTTCACGAACTAATCCAATCACATAATAAAAATGATTTGAGTATTTGCCTAAACGTAGAAGACATACGTTTTCTTCAACAACTTTTTCCTTTAGTCAGATTAATGTAACAAGAAAACCAACAAAAAGAGTAGATTCTGTGAGAAAATTCACAAAACGAATCAGTTAAAAAATCGTCCAAAAAATACTGAAGCTCAAAACTCCCTCGGCGATGATATCAGCCAGTTCTCAATAACCACGGAAATTCCGCTCAAAGGATAACCGTTGCTAAATTTCACGTAACCTCGCGTAATCTCAGCATTCACACCTCCACCTGGCAATGCCCAGTGAATTCAAATAGATCTGCTTTCCACTTTCGCCAGACGCCCGCCGAGACGGGTATTGTTCTATGTGATAACTCGTTTGTCTACATCCTCTACAGTTTACACTTTATTAGTGTCTGAGGGGTTTGGTGGTCTGTGTCTCTGTAATTCTGTAAACAGATACCCTTTCAAGCAGATACATTTTTTATTGTCAATTTTAAACTAATTTTTCTTCAATTTACTGTCCAAGTCTATCTTGCTTCTCTCTCTGATTAGATATAAGTCTGTACAAATTATAATTTCAGTCTCTGTAAAAAACTCAATTGTTCCAAAATTAAATATGTTAGAATTATAATAAAAGTAAAAATTTGAAACATCTTTTATAAAGACCTCAATTTCAAGCCACAGTAATAAACCACTAGCAGTAGTATACGTTTCACGAATTACCGACATTACCACAAGCTCGGCTTCATTTGTTTGCGAACACTTCCCCTGAACAGATTGCGGCAGAATCAATACAAGCCAGTCGCATTGTAAACCAGTAATCACATTACACCAGACACGTCACGTGGATTTATCAGCCGGTCTGTTATCTTCGCCAATTAGTCAGCTCACGTACCTGGGACGTACCACGCGTGTGTTAATTCGGTACCATTTCGAAAGTAAAACGTGAAATTAAATAAAGTTTGGAACTTTTTGGAATAAAACACGGCTAAGTGGTTACACAGAAGTTTTTAGTCGAATATGTGTGTTAAATGTCTGTGTCTTTATTGTTATTTCTTTTTGTTTGGAAAAGTGATTCATGTAATTCACTAAATTCTTTTAAAACTCTGTATTTTTGCGTTTGTTTGTGGCCAGTATCAGTGTCTTTACGATGTAAATAAAAGTTTGCTTCACTTTGAATTTCGAAAAGGTTTGAGTTTAACTGTGTTGGACAAAGTTGGTTATTTGTGCAGTGTAAGTGTAGTGAATGTTTAAAAAAGTAATATTTTGCGACTACTTCGCGCCAGAAGTAGAAGAAAGGTTAGTTTGACTAAATTCTATAAGGTGTATAGATTTTCGCCCAAAACACCCTTGGACAAAGATGTGAGCTAAACAAACAGATAATAGGAAAAATAATAATCGTCTTTCTACTATACGACCACTCCTGATGGCATAATTTTTTATTATCTTATGATTCATTGACATTCTCTTTTCTTTTTTTTTTCAATTTTTATTTTAATATTGTATAATTTTTAGGATGTTTTGTTTTTCTTTTTACTTTAAAATTTTATTTTATTTTACAATTCGCTGCTTAAAAACTAAAGGGCCACAAATCAAAATTTAGTTTTTTTCAGGAGACCAGATTGAAAATTTATATTTAGTTTTTTTGCTTTTTTGGCACTCTTACTTACAATAATTCTGTGTAAATTTATATCATTCGATGCGTATTTTAATTCCCTATCACTTGTTTACTTCAATTTTGTAGTAACTATATGCCAAAGAAGATTATCAGCACATAAGTCCCTTTAGTTTATATATTTTTTCAATCAAAACAATTAATATTTTGAATAAAAGGCCACAAGTCGAAAAAATTAAATGTTTTATTTAAAAAAAATGATCACAACCTTGTTGAATTGAGACAAAGTCGTAACTTAAAAATGGAAAATAAAAAAATCGCACATCGAAATTAAAAAACAATCACTATACTTAGCTTTTTGTTACTAAAATAGGGCTTTGGCACCATACAAAATAGGAAACAGACAAAAATAAATACTTCTAAAACCTCATTATCACGAATTATTGATTGGTAACACAATAAGCAGTAGTAGGTAATATGGATAAATGCTTTGTACTTAGTATAAACAAGAGATCAACACTTTCACTTAAGATAATAGTATTTTTTATATGCGGTTTCTAAGCAATTACTAAATAACAGTTTTAAATTTAACTAATAACTATACTAATTCTTATATAAAATCAGTCTGTGTCCTACTACTATTACGTTTAAAGACTAGCATAAAAAGCTTCGTAATACTTTGGTATCACACTTCTTCTTATCAGGTTCAGAATACCCTGTTTTTAACACGCTTTTATTAGCTTCACCTGTATGTTTGTATGTATGTTTGTAACCGACTCCTTTGAGCGCGTTTTTGACCCACTTTAAACGGTCAGATTTCTTTCAAAGTTTGTAGATATATCGAGGACCGATGACAATACACTAAACAAATCGTGTTTTTTAGTTTTTTTAACTATTAATTTTTTTTTGTCTCTGAAGCTTTTAGTTTTTGAGCATATACTTTTTTGAGTGTCGTGGTTATCACGGTATTGGTCTTTGCTTGTTTTTTGGTCAAAGTAGACACTGACTTAAACTCTGCGTCGTCGTAAGAAGTCTTAAAAAAGAACTTGTTTGGGTTTTCTTGGCAATTTTTTTTTACTTTTATGTCAGCCCATCTCAGCTTTTCTCCATCTTCTGTAAGGGTGTAATTACCAGCAGCCAGAGGTTTTAAGTCGTAGAAACTGTCGTGTGCCAGTTCGTTGACGGTGTAAGGTGTGCCCTTCTTCTTTGCTGTTTTTATTAAAGTAATGTACTGATCTGGTACATAAATGGCCGAAGATTTCAGTGCATTTGAAATATTCCTTCCAATAACGGAGTGTATAGAGTCACCCTCGTTTTGGGTATGCCCCTTTATCAAATATTTGTGTGTTATGATTCGTATTTTCGGAAACTCACGAAGAGAGTTTTGGTACATCGCCAGCGTAAATTTGTTCTTGTGCTGGCCACAGCAATCGTCACTGTAAAAAACCATATCAAAAGCTTCATTTGCTTTATCATGCAAACTTTTTAAGTACATTAATATAAACGCATGAACCTAATTCGTTGACGCCTCGAGCTCCTTTTCCCTCATGCCAAACAAAGCCCACGGTGTTTTTGGTCTCGAGCTCGGTAATAGTAAAATTTAATAGGTTTATTTTGATATTAGTAGAAACTCGACACTTCACCTCGTGGAGAAGGCATCACGGCTATAGGTCATAGACTGCCACTATAAAACTATCACTGACTTTTTCTTATCTCTCGCCTTTTCGGCTCTTGCGAGAGATTTTTCTTTTAGATGCAGTTCGTATTTTGCCTGTAGTGGCACCTTATCTTCAGCATTAGCATAGGCGACGCAATCGTCACATTGGTCTTTTTTCGGCTGCCAGAACGAGATATTAAATTCGTTTGCAAAGACGTTATAATAATTATATTTGGTACGAAGCAAAGATCTTTCCTTCAGATTTACATTTTTCTACATAATCTCTGTGTAAAGCATTCATCATTCGTCCCACCTTCAATATTATTTTTATTTATTTTGTGAATGGATGAAATTGTTGGTTTCAGGCAACACCATGTTTAAAATTCTATGTGTTCGGTTACTCATTCTGCGAGAGAACATGAATTCACAAATTACATCGGTGAGGTAGATTGTGAAATTTATGACAATAATCGACAAAGGTGAATGTACTTAAGTGAACTACTTATTATTATTATCCACGTTATTATTATTATGTACTTAATACACAACATAAAATATTATTTAACCATCATAAAGCAAAGTTTTCCATTACCAAATAAATTCCAATTTTTATTAATTTCTTTTGTCTTAAAAGAAAACCCCTCAAGCACAACAATATTTAAAGCAAAACAGACGTTTCACAGAAACAACTCATAAGCTTATAACAAAAATAACATAATTAGGTATTTTTTATTTGCTAAACTGACACTTTTCAAAACGAGGCACTTTATATTAAAAAAATATTGTGTACTTACTTTTGTTTTACATGCGAAACAGACGCATTCCAAAATGTGGCACTGTTGCTCCTAAAATTTACCCTCAATATAGGTAACTTTTTGTGATGTGGCTGTTTAGCAAAAAATAGACGTGCGCTCGCACCGACTGTCGGGTCGCAACTCAAAAGATGGCTGCTTTGCTCTGAACTTAGCCACCAATCCGTGAAAATGCCAAAAGGGCGTATGCGTAAATTATTAATTTAAAGGCCGATTTCGACGAGTGTCTTTGTGTTATATGAAAATAAGGGCGATTTTGGCCCAATTTTTAAAATAAAAGCAATTTTGGATGATTTTGCTTTGTGGCCCTTTAGTTTTTAAGCAGCGAATTGTTTGTGTCGGACATGTCGGACGCCTTGGCGTTGCTGTAAGTGCAGCATGTATTTAATAATATCTAAATAAATAAATATCCCATTTCCACATTTCTCTATCGAAACTTTATAATGTTGCATCGATTATACCTTCTTACTCTTATAATTACAGCCATTTCATCCATAGAGTCATCTATGTCGATGTCAGCTTCGGTTTCTACGATCTGCGAACAGTATACTTTCCTAGCACAAACTTTGACGTAAAATACGTAGCGAATATTCGATAGAAAAATGTATGGACAATTCAGTTTACAATTATTACGCCCAACAGCGGAGGTACGCGGCGGCCGACCCTGCCGCCCGCTGTCCCATTTTGCATACATTTATCTATCGAATACTATGTAGGGTTATTCATAAAGGGTATGCTAAGCCGAAAAAGGCTCATAGTACTCATCATTATCAACAACTTTTACAATGGGACCAACCCCGAATTCGCGAAAAAAATCAGCCGTTCCATACATTTTGTCGACTGTCATTGTAATTTTTCTACGGAACAGCCGATTTTTTTCGCGAATTTCGAGTTCGTCACATATTAAAAGTGGTTCACAATGATGAGTACTATATGAGCCCTTTTCGGCTTATCATACCCTTTATGAGTAACTCTGTATGAATTACGTCAAAATTTGTAGGCTAGGTTAATCGTGCTCTAACTTTAACGTCTGCAACAGCGAACTAGCTGCTTCTTGAGGTTTCCTAATTTTAGCACTCCCTTGCCAAACTTCCGAGCATCAAGATTGCAAACTAATTTAACTGTAGCTGCGCGGTGCGGTTTCAACCCCTATCTTATAGGATAGGATACGTTTCAATATTTCCGGGATAAAAAGTGTCCATGATATAAACTATTATTAAACCAGATAGAGAGACTATGGAAGCGATGGCGGGACGACCTCGATAAACATCGGAAAGATTGGACTAGTCTAGCTCAGGACAGGGACCAATGGAAAGAGGGTAGGGAGGGAGGGTAGGGAGGCCTTTGCCCAACGAGACATATCAGGCTTAGTAATAATGATTAAACCAGTCGTCGTTAAAGTACTTGAAATAGTTTTAGTGTAATGTAGATGTGGTTCAAAGAGCAGTATTGATTTTCTTCGTCTACAGTTTAATTTTATGATAAAAAAATTGCTTGATTTTGGCGGCATGCTCACATAAATTTTGATAGTCTTTAGGAAGCTAAACATCTCTAAAACATCGATGCTGTGTCAGCTTCGCTCACTGTTTATTAGCCGTATTGCGACGTCGTCCATCCATGTAGTCTATTGTCTAATCAAATCATATATCATCGTATAATGTATAAAATATTTACCTACTTTGAAATAGCTCACTTAATTCCCCTTTCATTCGCGTTTCTAGAAAGCACCTAGGAAGTTTCTGTTCCGACATACAAAAAATAACTTGAAAATGTTCAAATCAACAAACAATATCAATGTTGTTGTAGCTGTTAACTGCAGAACTCCAGCTTAGTGTCAGATTGCAAAATGTCTGGCTTCGCACGTGATTCCATCCAATTATGTACCGCTAATTGAATTGCTGTTCTCGTCCTTTACCAATACCATAAAAATTGAACCGCGTCGGCGGGTTTCAAAAAGTAAACTTGCTTAAGTTAATGTAGTAAATACATATGTGACTGTTATTTGCTTTATGACGGCATCGAAACGTCGGTCTAAGTTATTAGAACTGTGTTTATTTCTTACGAATGTCGCAGCTTTATTTCAGAGACAGTTCCTAAGTCGAGCTAAAGTAGGTGTTATCTCATCATCATCATCATAATCAACCGTTTTCCACGCACTGCTGTGTATAGGCCTTTTCTTTGACGCCATCTTTTTCGGTGCTGTACCAGTCTTATACACTGCCTTCCTGCCGCCTTTACAATGTCATACAAATATGACCGGTGATCTGTGTTATGACCTGTAATCTGTGTAATCTGTGACCTGTGATATGGTGATCTATACCTAATATTTCCGGCCCGCGGTAACCATTCTGTAACTGCTGCATTTTTTCAAAATATTATAAAACCGTCGTTCTTAAAACATTGTATTATTTGCATTATTTGAAGCAAAGTTGTGCACCTATGTATAGGTAGCGAATTAAAATACTAAAATATTAATTAGGATTGTCAATAATAGAAACAAAATTGTTTCCAAATGTTTCTTTCCTAAATATGCTGAAGTATTTAAAGACTGGCAGGCTAAGATTACAATGGGTAGGTACCTTTTATTGGACTGAAAACTTCACGGTGAAGAAATCAGCTGATTAACCTCGCGCCGTCTCCCTCGCACAGCTGCGTCACTCGTCCGTTTCCGGCCCAACCTGTATTACCTGACTGAGCTATTTGCATAAATACCTGTTTCGGGGTCTCACTGCCACGTACCTTCTGTTTACGTAGTGACTGTAGTTTATTCTGTGCATTGTGTTGCCAGGGGAATTGATTTCTGAATTTCCTGAAATATAATAATATTATTTACTTATCTTTAAAGCCATTCTCCTTCTTCCTCCTTTAAATGTTTATTGTTTGCAGATTTTTTAATATATTAAATATTTCAAATAACATCTTTTAGATAAACCTGGTAAAAAAAATATTCCTGATTTATTTTTTAAACCTAAACAAAACATTGTTACAAATAGTGTATCTAATTTCTTCTTTTCATATGACATTGTTGGTATATACTAAGTATATGCAGTATGTACCTACTCATGTACAGCAGAGTTCAGAATTTAAAAAATAACCTAAAAAAACTAACTAAACTTGGTTATTTCTAGATTGTGGTATCACTGCTGTTTCCTTTGGTGTCAATACCTATCTGATTGTGATAATGTAGTTATAATTTATTAAGCGTTTATTATATTACAATTTTATACTTTATTGTATTTTTTTAAACAATACGGCAATAATTTTTAGTAACTTAACGTAACCGCGTGAGAAATTAACTCTTTGACTTTTGTTACTGCATTTTGTAATGTTCCCGAAATCCGATTGAGCTGAAATTTGGCGTACCTGCGTAACTCTCGTAACAATGCAATAAAAGCTTGTTTTGAAAAATAAATGTTTTATCTTTCCACGACTAAACATGGGTATATGAACCCAACGTGATAGGATCTCGAGTTATTCCATTAAAAAGAAAAAAAACTTCCTGACAATAAAATACAAATTTCTAACGTCCTTTTTTATTTTTATGGTAATGTGTGATCGGTTCGGCTAATGTTTTCACCCAGTCAACTGTTACACGGGTAGCTGGCTCCTCTAACCGCCCGCATGACTTTCACTGCTGATTGACGTGGGCCACTGTGTGAACAAAAGATTTAGTTATCTGCTGCGCCTCGAGCCGTGATTTTCCAGTTTTCCCGCATTTTCCGGGGTCAAAATAGGATGATACTAAATCGGTCTATTCCATGTTCGGTCATAGTAACACGTATTATTGTTAAAACAAAACAGAAAGGCTATGAAAATGCAGTCAATGCCATACTGTATAACAAGACGAATGGAACAAGACCTATATTATTTGTATTTTATTTTAGAGACTAGCTGATCCCCGAGACTTTATACCTATCTAGTGCAGTGCCGCTTAGCCTTCGGCTTCGCGGAAATAGTCTAGAATTCTAGATACAGTGATAATGCGCCTTTCCATCAGTATTTTTTTTAAATGTCTGATCTAAGTTCTGGTTAGTGACTTCTTCAAACTTACGAGTCTGTAATACAAGTTTATAAAGAAAGGGTATGTCAAGTCGAAAAAGGCTCACAGTACTCATAATTTGAACAACTTTTACTATAGGACAAACCCGGAATTCGCGAAAAAATCAGCTGTTCCATAGAAAAATGTCAATCATGCTCGACTAAATGTATGCAACAGCTGATTTTTTTTTTCCAAATTCCGGGTTGGCCCCGCAGTAAAAGTTGTTCATAAAGATGAGTATACCATAATTGGTCCCTCTCTGGCTTGGCACACCCTTTTCTTATAACCTATATTCACTGACTTTAAAGATTGTCTTTTGACCACATCTCGATCCTTTCCTATTCATATAGGCATTTATTCTTTGTCCTGAATTCTATTTATTACACAGCACCTGTAGCCCACATTCCAGTCTCAAACGTGACAACAGCGTGGCAAATTCAACCATACTTACTACAGTCGAACAAAAACTTGGCACAGAGCATCAACCGTACCAACTGGCAGCCATTCTACGGAAGCTGATTACAGATTTACCAATCTGGTCTATCATCTCTTCATAATCATAAGACACAAATTTTACTGCGAAAATTGACGTTTTTTTTTTTTTTTTTTACGAGACGAGCAAATCGCTCGCCTGATATTAAACGTCACGTTTGCCCATAACAGGTCTGCGCCACCCAGAATTTTGAACTCGCAGAATTCAAGACCCTGCGCGGCACAGCACTGAGCTCGTCACCCTGAGATATAAGTTGTTTTGATTCTGACACGTTTTGGAACAAAATACTAAAGTGTGTGTTTTATATCTTTTTCATTGCATAAATTCACAATTACATTATAAGCACTAACACTATTCACTATAGATTTGTCGCGGTGGTCACATTTGAATCTCGCTGACAAAAAGTGTGATGTGTGTGTTGTTGTAACATTTTGTTTGTAGTCACGTGAAAATATTTTGGAAACTAAGAAACGTCATTGTTGTTTGTCTAATAGATTTTAAAATAGTAATCGTAATGATTCCAAACATGCAAAAAGCAAAAAATTCAAGATTTAATATTTTAAAGAATGATTTAGAGAACGCGCAAAAAGCTAAATGGATAACACGATAAATCTCACATAATAAGTTATCCTATGCTACTATAGATAAAACTCAGTTTTATATGATTGATTTTTAAAAAGAATCCGATAGATACTTTATACACAGACCAATTTTACGATCCGATTCTGTTATAGCACCAAAATAAACCTTCTGCTTCTAAAAATACGGCTGGTTTCGATAAAGCAGGGTTAGGGTAGCCACCCTTTTTGTATTTTGTTCACGCTACGGTTCCCCAGGGGCTATAATAATAAATACTCCGATAATAGTATCGATATATTGCGACTCGATAGATAGAAATCGAATGCAGTAGCCAACTCGAGTTTAATGACTGGCTTCTGATAACAAGATAACATTTTCAATTAACTCGAGCTCGTCTCTTGATGGATAACTAGTGGCTAGTAAAAGCAATTGATAAAATGGCGACAATTTTTGGCACACCTTGGCTTCGTAACTCATAAGATAAGACTATCAAAGACATCAATTAGGTAGGTACGAGTACGTTATTCTGTGGGAAGGAAATACTTTGATAATAATCTATGACAAATTGTGTGCTAGATGAGCTAGTATTTGGTACATAATGTATACTGAGGCTAAGAAAAGGGTATCTAAGCCTAAAAGGGCTTGGAGTACTCATCATTATGAAAAACTTTTACTATGGGATCAACCCGAAATTCGCGATAAAAAAATCAGCTGTTTCATACATCTTGTCGAGTGTCATTTTACACGAACACATTTTTTCGCGATTTCAGGATTGCTCCTACAGTAAAAGTTGTTTATAATGATGACTGCTATGAGTCCTTTTCGGCTAAGCATACCCTTTCCTTATAACCTTATAATTTAGATATTTTATAATTTAACAAAACCTTCCCGTTAATAGGTAAACGTAAACCGTTTTGAAATTGTTACTTAATACTTAATGTTTATTTTTTTTTATATAAAACTATTCTGGTAACACCTTAATGTGATATTCTTGCCGGGAAAAAAGTGTTGTTCATAGATTTCGTAGACTATTGTAAAACTGGCAAAACCTGACACTACCAAATGGTGCAAACTAATATACTTACTACTACTAATATAGTAGTTCTTCTGCTTACTAGACATGTTTAAACATCCGACGTCTTTTGACACCGAGCGCCGCGCGCCGGACGCGACAAGAGACGCGCATTGTAACCCTGCGACTGTTCGGTGCGTCCTTTATACCCTGTGCTAGTGGTGGGTGTCCTTTGTACCTGTGATAGTGATAGGTGCTGCTATTGTGCCCTCGGTGGTGATACAGTCTAGTTGTGTCAAGTTTCCTTCCGACCCTAGGGCTTTTGTGAGACTGACAAACTTGTCTAAAAGTTGTGACAGCGAGTTTGTGCTTTATTTCATCATCAAAAACTATTCCTATCTGCATAGGTCCGGAATAGAAACTAAAAACGACAGCCACAAATATTTATAAGTCTTTTCTGATTGAACTTACTAAGAATAAATGATAATGAGTATGGACAATAATGGACATCGGACATATTTCGGAAATGGCCTCTCATCCGAAGGTATTCTGAAAAATATAGCTCACAACGATAGGATCGGCCTACGAGTATGTGATATCAGTAAAGTTTTGTTGTATCGTAATAGCTATAGTCTATGCTCATATTCTAGTCGTTAAACCCTGTTCTAGCTACGCTAGGTATACGAAGGCTATTTATTAAATACCTGTGTCTCTCCACGTCGTCGGCGAGACACCGGTGGAAGTAGGTCGCGCACAACAGCCGTCTCGTGACGCCTTTGTGCTCCCACTTGTGCATCCTTCCTGCTTCCACTATGCCGCTATCTGCTTCTATTTAGCTTTTTATTTATAGCTATATTTATAACAGAGAAGAAGTTTTACACAGTGCTTTTAAAGGAAGCTTTTTCTAAATTGTTATTCATTGTTCTTTCACTAGCGTACTCATCGGTTATAGCTTAGCTTTCAAGTAAACGTTTTACGCTCATTAATTTTGTGTTGCGAATGAAAAGTATGAATTAATGAAAATGAACTCCTTCTAATCTTCAAGGTTACATATTATTTGGTAGGATTGTTTTCACCTGTAAAAATGTTAGGTAAGCGTTCTTTGGAGATCCATTTGTTTTTAAATATAATTATTACGCTGTGGGCTGTGTGTGATAACAATAGAAAAACTCATCGAAACAGAGCGAACACTCGTCAAGCGCAAAACCGCGGGCACATACACAACCGATACAATAACTCGATTACTCTATGATCATTCGATTCGGCCGATGATTCGATTGCCCGTCATGCGCCATCGACCCCGTTCGATCGCAGACTAGGAATAATAGATGGATAACGTCTAAAAAAGTGTGTTTTTTCCCTGACCTGTTTGAATATTATTAGAGACGAAATATGTTGCTAAACGCGTAGTAAGAGGTAAGAAGTAAATCTTAGGTGATTACTTATAAAAAGAATAAAGAATACTTATTTGAGAATGACTAGAGCTCCTTTAATTTTGTAGTGTCAAAAAAGTGATATTGTATTATAATATTGTTGTATTAATTTTTAATTAGAAAAGTAAAAAAAAAATTAAAGAAATTAACGTTTCACACTCATAGCTCCCCACTAGGATAAATCCTGTGTCGGGAATGCCATGGCACACACGCAAACACAAGGACCACTAACACCCAGACCCAGAACAGATATTTCAGTTCAAGTAAAAGTATTTGCCTGCAAGTGACTACGGTTTTGTTTCTGTTAACCATATATCTGTTCCTTGTTATGCAGCTTCATGCCCGTTATCTGGTACCTGTTCTGTTCGGAACTGGCACTTGTTTTGTTTGATATCCATGTTCATGCACATGTTTTAGTATTGCATTATTATCGACAATGGTATTATTAAAACACTGGCGGGATCTCTATTATGATTTAAGTGTAGTCTGTACGTACATATAGGTATTTTTCTGTGGTTTGTTTGCGACCACGTCCGTTGCACGAATACCTACAAGCGAAATTGGCACTTAAAGAGACAAGTGCAGCTGTTCCGGATAAGTTGCGAGTTTTTTTTATTCGTTGAAAATATTTTATTGTTTTTGACCGCCATTGCGCCTGATGGCAAGCACTGCACTGGTGCGGCCTACGATGGAGCACGCTTGCCTAGAAGAAGCATGCTAGTTGTAGCAAGTGGCAAACATGAAGAATGTTTTCATGTCACCATACAGATTACTGTTCAAATTGAAGCTTTCCTATGAGTCAAGTCAATAAATAAGTGCCAGCCGCCCCGCCCAGCTTACAGAAATTGCATTGGCCCTGAGCTCTTGAGTCTTGATCCGCAGACGGATTCATCGGAGACGACGGGTCGCAAGTCACGACGTTTTGATGCATTTTGAAACTGCACATTTCACATATTAGCTAAAAAAAAACATATACCTATAAAGGTTTTAATACTTACTTTCCCAGATATTTGGCCAGTTTGTATGTTAATAGAATGGAGTTAGTTAAACGCAATCTCGATTTTATTAAATCAAGCATTATTGAAGACACCGTTTTTTTTTTACATGATTCACTTTATAACTTTAGTTTTAAAGTTAATTTAATATTATCTGTTAACAATATTTTGCCCGCCCTCTATAATCTCAATTCCAATCAACCTTCCAATTTATCTGGCGTATATTGATACCGAATTTGTCACCAAACGACTTCACAGATCTTTTTTCTTTCGCCTAAAATACTTGCAATAAATTCGTGTCTCATAAGTAAAAGCGGAAAAGATATAAAGACATTGGACTCGTACCGACATTACTCAATTTAATGTGCCTAATCTACGTGTGCGATCGGCTCGAATCGGATAATACGTCGCGGAGTGAGCGAGACGAAGCGAACCGCCATACATAACGCAGCTGTCTAATATTATCCGTATAATCAGAAAAAGCCAATTTCCTCCCATTATAGAGGCGGAGTAGCGCCGCCGCCGCCGCCGCACTGACCCAGCACCCGTCGGTTATTTATCCAACACTAGGGAACGGGGATTGGGAGTTTCGAGTTCCGGGATCCGGTGATAACAATTAAAGGGGTCAAAGGGAAAGAATTGTGCGTTTAAAGGTTAAATCTGCGGCGGAAGAATTTAAATTGTGATAAACTCTAGTCTTTTCCTGTTTGCGAAATTTAATTTAGGTTTTTGACGGACAGGCGACGCGCGACGTCAGTCTTTCTAGAGAGTTTTTTTATAATGTGCATGCGAAATATGACGAGTGACCAATCGCTTGTAATCCAGCTTGCAATGGGTAAAAGTTGTAAGTCTTAATTCTCTTCTCTGAAAAGATTCCGAGGTTGTGGCTTCTAACTTTCAGATATTTAATCTTTTATACAATTTTATTTCAAAGAGCAGGGTTGACTCGGGATTATAGATGAAATGCAGGACGTCAGTGCAGGACTTATCAACCCCAGTTTGAATAAGGATTGGAACTGGTAACCTTCATAGAAGCGTAGGCACTAGTTGAACTAGCAATTCAATCAATTTATTTCAAAAATACAGATATTGGTGCGTCAGTTAGGCTTATTCCAGTAGTAATAAATGACTTAAATAAGTTTATTAAAAAATCATTGATGAAAATGACTAAAATAGGCTTTTTGAGTTCCAATTCTGGCTGACTATAATGCTCCTCATTTACTCTGTTTCAAAACGTTTTAACAAAACTAATACCACGCCACGACCGATTCCAATCGACTCTGCAAGAAATCCCGGGATTTTCGCAACCTTTCTCGACACTGCGACTCCCTAACTCGGGAATAAAGTGAAACAAAGCGACGGTTATTTGGGCTAATCTGAGGGTCTTACAGACCGAACTTATCGTACAGTTCACCAAATGACAAGATGTAATGTAAATAGGAAATGTTCTACGGAAGCCTGGTGGTATTCGTTTGAAAAGAACTACCAGGGCTAATCGCACAAAAAACAATTTAGATAAATTCCATGTAAACCGTTTTCAAGCCACATGTTTAAAGTAATCTACACTAAACTAACGTGTAATAATATTATAAAGAAAAAAGATTTGTATTTTTGGATGCTCAAAAACTACTGGACCCATTTAAAAAAAGTAATAAAAAAGTAAAAAAGTATTTTTTTTTTTTTTTTTGAAATATAGTCTATGTTACCGAGTAACATAAAAAAAAATCAGCTGTTCCATAGAAAAATGTCAACGACACTCAGTAAAATGTATGGAACAGCTGATTATTTTTCGCGAATTTTTGGTTGGTCCCATAGTAAAAGTTGTTCATAATGATGAGTACTATGAACCCTTTTCGGCTTAGCATATCCTATAGGAATAACCCTGTATAAAAAAAAATCTTCCTTCCAAGTGTAGCTTTGTCTCTCTCATAAAAAAAATTTGTTCATCTGAAAAAACAAGAACATTATTTTTACAAAACAAAAAACAAAAACCGACTTAAAAAGACCGACTATTGAGTTATTCATCTATTTGTCGCGCACGTACTTAATGCAAATTTAAGACTTATATGGTTTTCTCATGGATACCATTATCAGAACTGGACTAAATTGAAATGGGACCAAATGGGGAGCGTCAGCTTTCTAATAAAAAAAGAATCATCAAAATCGATTCACCCAGTCAAAAGTTATGAGGTAACAAACATAAAAAAAAACAAAAACATACAGACGAATTGATAACCTCCTCCTTTTTTGAAGTCGGTTAACAAAGACAAATCTTACAATATTCCGTACTTAAAAACATTATCCTTTTTCTGAGACAGTTGTGTAAAAAGTGAGACGTTGAAGTTAGCTGACAGTTTTAATCAGGAAAATCGACAGTGCCTCCTTCTGCACTGAAAAGTTGGTTATACCCACTATTCGTTTTCCGCCCGCCCTACCGGCTCCGCCCGCCCAACGGAAGCTGGGTATTAGACGCATCACGCCGCTCTTAGGGTTACTCGAAGAAATTTGAATTCGTTGACAAAATGGCTTGTCTCACTTTTATTGTAAATGGAATTATGTTTGTATAAACCAACTCTACCGATGGCCAGCGATGGAAGGGTTGGCGAGAATGGTGCACGTTAATTTAGACAACTAATAGAATATAAAAAATTACATTAATAATTAATAAACCATTGGTTTTCTTATGCATAATTTATGATTATCCGGTATCCACTAGGGTATTATTGTGTAGTCTGTGGTATCAGGAAACTTAGGAAGCTAGATTTTTCTTTTAAACGTTAACTTTTGAATCACCACAAAAAGGAACACAAAATATTGTAGCTATTTCTAATTTAGGATAATAATACATTAGGCCCAAGTTTGAAGGCTTTTTAAGACAGATCTAAATTTTCTAAAACTATTGGCATCCTTGTCTAATGGCTTGCAATGATAAAGACAGATATATTTTTAGTTAGTTTAGATCTGTCTTAAAATGCCTTCAAACTTGGGCTCATTGTTTTAAGAAAAGGATATGCTAAGCCGTTTATTATGAACAAATTTTACTAAAAGGCCAAATCGGAATTCGCGAAAAAAAATGACAAACCTTTCCTTATAAGTAACACATCATTCCGCTCAAAATGACTTTCCGTTTCGGTTGCGCCTACTCCATTATTGTTTTCTAAAAAATATTATTGTAATAAGATCTCGGTTCTAGACTTTCGTTTAGACAAAAAGTAATAAATTAAGCTAAAACCGTTACGTAATATCTTCATGTGCTGCAGTTAAAGTTGTGTTGCAGTTACGTGTGCGTGACGTCACGCGTCGCTGGCGGCGCGTCTTGCCCAGGGTTGATACATCAGTCTCTTAGAAACGGTTCTTTGAGATATTTGAGATCCTAGAAGCTTAGCACAACCACAGATTAGGTAACATTCAAATGTAACAACCTTTTATTTCGGTTCTTACCCGACTTCATTGAGTGCCGCTCCTATCGGAGAGTGGACTTGGACAGCATTAGGACATCCTTGACTCTCGATCACGCCATGACATTTTTCAAAATTATCTTTGACTTTTCAAGGTCATAAAGATTAGGTATCTTCTAAGTTTGCGTGCATAATCTTTGGCCACATCGTCGCTTACCAACAGGCTACTATGTGCCCAAAAAAAGACATTTCGATAGCCTCCAGCTTCTTTACAGTGTTCTGTGGAGAGTCCACGTTTTTACGACTGACTATGGCAAATCCAAAACGGGATGGGGCGTGTATTGTTTTTAACAGTATGTGTATGTGTTCCACCGCAGCGCCTAAACTACTGATCCGATTTTGATGAATGAGGTGTCAATCGATTCGTTACGCTGATCCGGATGACATAGGCTACATTTTATACGAACAAAATGAATGTGACGGATGATGCTGCCAACAAGTGGAGGCTTGATTTTTCATTCAGTAGTTGGGTTTCAGTTTTTCTAAACAGACCAGAGTCCGTTCGGTATCATGAGCTCTTGACGCGAGTCTAAACTGGATCGCCCGGCTTACAACTTGCTTTTTCTGCTAGAGAAATGCGATACAAAAGCCAACGTCATTCAATTCAGGCTCGCGTTAAGAGCTCATGGGTCCAGTCCGAAATAGAAGAGTGCCTCGCAAAGCGTGTTCGAATGATTAGAACCTAGAAATTTCTAGAGACGACACTGGGCCCAAGTTTGAAGGTAAAACCTTCAAAATTGACAGATCTAAATTTTCTAAAAGTATTGATGTCCTTGTCTAATAGGTTGCAATGACAAAGACAGATTAATTTTTAGTTAGTTTAGATCTGTCAAATGAAGCCTTCCAACTTGGGCACATTATCTCGTTTACTGCGTAGTGCCAACCCTGAGTCTCTTCCCGTCCTGTCCTCATCGCTACCCCAAGAAGCAGCGGATGTACTTCCTCTTGCTTATAACAGAATTACTGATTTATATTGTTTTTATCGCCACCACTGACCAGTTACTTCGTCGGAATTACTGACACCATGAATTAAACATATTTTCTGTGTATTGCTCAGTAAAAAGATGGAATTATTGTTGATGGTTATTATTAAATACTTATGTATTTGTAATTTATTTCTTTATGTCTACAAACTGGAAACCTCTGAAGCAGACCAACTTCACACGTAACACGAAACGATACCAGTGGCGAGTCAGTGCCCTCGGCCGAGTACTCGGTTTGTATAAATTTTGACGAGGCGAGACAACCATTACCTATTTGTTTGCTCGGCCGATTGTGCCCATTTACTGTCTCGAAATTGTAGTCGTTACGTGTAATCATCCTATTGCGAACAACAAATGTGTATTTCTGATTTGTAATAAAACTTGGTTGCTAACGTGTGTGGTGTGTGTTTTCCAGGCCACGGCGGCGCTCCGGCTCCAGCATCGTGGTGCTGGGCGCGGAGGAGGAGAAGGCGCCGCCTCCGGATGACGACAGAGACATGCTCAAGATGCTCTCCATCTCGCAGGATACCGGTCAGTATCATTACAATGCTACTTAAAAAAATGTCTTAAAAGGACGAATCCGTGACGCCTCCTGTGTAACAGTAACAGGTATTAATTTGCGACGGTGATCGCTCACCATCAGGCGGCCCGTTTGCTTGTTTGCCACCTTTAAAAATAAAACATTAATTTAGGCTATAGGCCACATATGTTCTTATAACCGTAAAATATAGTTTCGCCATTGAAAGATTTATAAGACTAACTCTAAAACATTAAAGACAGGCAGTCTGATATCCTTGACAAACAACCTTTGTTCTACATCTTTCAAAAGTTCACAAAAAATCAGCTGTTCCATACAAAAAGTTCATTGACCCTGGACATAATGTATGGAACAGCTGGTTTTTACTTTGTTAATTATCGAAAGCTGTAGAACGAAAGTAGCTTGGATCAATGCATAGAAGCCGCCTGCAAAAGGTCTTCAGTGTTTTAGAGTTGACCCTGAATATCAAATCTGCTTCGGACTTGCAAGAAATGTGAAAATGTATGAATGTGAAATATTTAAAAGTACCACTATTGATCTATTCTGCCCTCATAAGCCCAAGAGCGGTATCTCAAAAAAAAAAAAAAGATTTTTGTTTTTTCACTCATCAGATGCGTAATTTCTCAATCTATCAGATGCAAGAAATAACAGGTTTTTTTTGAGATACCGCTCTTGGGTTTATGAGGGCAGTATTGAAGGGATCTTCGACTCTGACACTAGAGCTATTTATTCACTTGGCCTATATTAGCTCACTTACCTAATGAAGCTACTCATACTTGTATCCATTTTTATAATGACCTGACGCTGATAAATATTGAAATTAAAGTCGTTTGTCCGATTCCAACTGTCATTATTCAGGCTGCCCACGCGTTATTAATAATGTCCTCGTGTGGGTTATTCGCCCGATGGTAACCTACAAGCCAACCTGGGAAATACAGGGTTACTTATAACGCAAGATTGTGCCTAGCCGAAAAGGGCTAATCGAACTCATCATTTTGGAAAAAAATTGCTGAACTCTTTTTTTAATCACTGAAATTGCGATAAAAATGGTTTTTGTCATGTGTCGTCGACGTTACTTTTCTCGCGATTATATGGTTGGTCCCATAGTAAAAGTTGTTCATAATGTTTAATGATGAACACGACAAGCTCTTTTCCACTTAGCATATCTATTTCTTATAACCCGGTCTGGTCACGCTTACAACTTTGGGATACCGCATTTCTAGGGTTTCAATACGGTTGCAGGAAAACGAAATATATACAATACATGTATTAAAATGTTCTTGTACACTATTTCGCATGACAAAAAGAGTAAAAAAATCGTCATGTTCATGCATTCAAGGCTGGCAGAATAATTTCGTGTTTCATTGACGTGAATCTTTAAGGTAATGCGCCTAACTATCTGTAAATGTTGCCAAATAGAGTGGTTAAAGCTTAAAACACTACAGGGTTATAAGGAAAGGGTAAGCCGAAAAGGGTTTTTATTACTCATCATTATGAACACTTTTACTATGGGACCAAATCGGCATTAAATATCACAACAATGACACTCGAGAAAATTTATGGAAAAGCTTATATTTTTTTCGCAAATTCCGGGTTGATCCCTTAGTAAAAGTTGTTCATAATGTTAAATTATGAGCTCTTTTCGGATCAGCATACCCTTTCCATATAAACCTATATCGTCCTCCTTGACGTGTCCGTCAATGGCGAACCTGGCTAATTATTACGGTTATGAGCACGAAAGTAGCTTTGAAATCAGAAACACTGTAAACAGACACTGTCAGTTTTTGTTTACGAGTACATCAATAGTTTTAATCAAAAAAATTGTCAGTCGTTTAAAATATTACCTTATAATAGCTAAGTACTATAATTATTTGATAATGTGACCAATGTTAAGGGGCCTGTGGACTATGTAGGGCCATCATCGTATCCCAAACAACTTTTTCCATCATTTGACTATTCCTAGAACATTGGCACAATCGGGTATTTTTCGCGATAAAAGGTATGTTAAAAAATATCACGTAGGCAACTATCTCTCTCACTCGTGGCTGATCAAAATCTACAGCCAAATATCCCAAAGCGTTCATTATCGTAGTTTTTGTCTCCGTCCATCAGATGACCTTTAGAACAATGGAACAAACGAAACAAACACCCGGAAATTCTCGTACATACCGTCTCGTCTCGTTCGGTTAATTATCTGCTACTAATTACTGGCTATCCAATCATTATGTGAGGTGACTATAATTATATACAAAAGACTTAAATACTTGGCCTAACTTAAAATATTAGCAAGAACATTGACTCACGAAATGGTAAAAGCTTTTAAGAAACGAAGAAGCAGTTTGAAAATCTTTGCTCTGTTGTTATGACACATGATGCTGCATGGTTCACTTTGCTGGGAAAGAGTTTTTAGGAATACGCCAGGACTACCCTGAGCCTTAGAGGTAGTAAAAGTCCTGAGAGGAGCTTAGCTTAAAAAAATCTGCCAATTTGAGTCTTATATTTAAATCGGAGACCAATGAAAATAATGAATTGGGCAAGACTAACGACATGCGACAGTCTTTTCAAAAAGCCTTTTTTTAAAACCCGGTGCAATCATTTCCGAATGCAAACAAAAAGGAACAGCCCCCGGTAATTGGTTGATACGCTCGTCGCCGGATAACAGCATTACCCGGGTTATAGAATTATACCCGGACCGGTGCCCCAGAAAACTGAAGTTAATTCCATAAAACTTGGAGCGGCGATTTTTTAACGGTTTTTAAGGCAATATTCTGTGCTTATTGATTACGTGACCACTAAATGGGGGTTTTAGAATCATATTAGGATTAGAGGGGAGAATGTCCGTCATTGTAGGACTTTATTTCATAATTAAATGTAGGACGTTTTTTCAACCGTAACTAACTTACTCAACCATAAACCGTAACCGTAACTTTTCACTCATTTCCCTCCACAAATCTCAGTTCATTGTTACCTGCCGAGCCTCCAGATCTCTCCCAATAAATATTAAATATCGAAACTGCCGATAACAAATTTAACTGCAGCACTGTTCCATTTTATGAAACGTTCACTTAGATTAAAGAGCAATGAACTTGGCTGGCTAGATGAATGTGGATTAGACTGGCTTACGAAGCCATACACATTAGGTACGCCCGGCTATTCCTTAATCCGTCGCACTTGTCCAGCTATCCTGTCCTTCCTACAACTTCAAAGTTACAGCAGAAAGTCTACCAAAGTAAATGTCGAGAACAAATGTCTAATCTGATTATGCATCAAATTCAATGTCCATAGGACAGTGACCACTTATCTATCAGGACAAAAAAGTATCTTAATTTTACCAATCAAAAACCACTCAATTATCTGTTGGCTTTCATTTTATCTTGCCTTCATTTCACAGCCCAAAATTTACTCAGCCATTGACAGTTCGACCGTTGCTAAATTCAATGTCGTTGTATTTTCCAGGTCCTCACCGAGAGATGCCGGTGGATGTTCCGGACAGCTTCATCGCTCGGAACAAGACCCCTCCGCGGTACCCTCCCCCGCGACCACCACAGGTACGCCTTCGAGCCTCCAGGGACGACGAACCTCTCCTATCCTCGGGAGGTTCCGGGACTAGCTTCGGCAGTAAACAGAGTACTGTCCTCCAAAGCACTGTCGACATCTCCGGCCCGAGCTCGGACGGTTCTGGAAGCTTCAAGAATAACTCCACCATCGAGCTCCTGTCCCTGCCCCAAAGCTCCGATGGGTCAGCGACCAGCTTCGGCAGTAAGAAGAGCAAAGGATCATCGGAGACGGCGAAATGCGGCGATTCAGATCGCTCCGAATCAGTCGCATCGACACATTTGAGCGATCATAAGATACAGCTTTTGATTTCGAACGGGGAGGACTCTTTGCTTGACTGCAGGGAAGGGGTGACCTACTCGGCTCGGACGGACTCTGTGCTGATCCGTGAAGCTGTTTATGCTTCATACAAGCTGCCGCCTGGTTTCGACACAACGCCTGTTCTTCTCGGAAGGGAGGTGGCGGTGGATGTGCCAGAAACCTTCGTTCAAGTGGTCAAGACGACCCCGAAGTACCCCAGCGCCGGTCCCGTGGACAGAAAGAGCGTGTTGCAGGTAAAGCACGCCAGCATGGACCATCATCGGTGGTGGTTGGGTTTGGTTTGGTACGGGTTAGTAAAGAGACTGTAGTTAACCTTGCAAGAATCGAAAGAATGCTTTCCATTTTATTCTAAGCGTGCTAACTTTTGACCACCATTTCGTCAAAAAATCTGGCATAAGAAAGCTTCGGGCAGTCTAAAATAAGACACTAGGATTGGCCTTTGCCTGCTGATTAGCGAATATTTATGCCACCGCGTAAAATTTTTCAAATGAATCTCTATCAAAGGTCTTGACAACTTTATCCTTGGTCTGTACAAATTAAATTCATGATATAAAACTTGGGGAGATTTTCTTAAGTTTTTATGCACGCTAATTAAATTATTCAGCTCTCAGATTCTTGCAATGATTTTATCTTCCGAGTTTTCAAATACCTATCAGAAGTTGGTTAGTAGCAATTCACTCTAACATTATGTAGCAATAAAATACTTAAATATTCATGTGATAGGTATTAAGCTTAAGTTACATGATCTGAACGTTAAATCTCATCAAGGTACTCGTACCTATTCCAATGGAATACAGTTTTCATTTTGTTTAGCTTAAGGAAGATTTGACGCTAAGCCAAGATTGTGCAACCTAGTCTTTACCTATTTCTATAGGTACATCTAACCACTAACCTGGGATCATGGGCTGATGTAAACTCGTTTTATGGATATTTTACTGCAAAATGCAACTGGAACGCTACCAACTTATCTGTACAGGTGAGCAAATGAGAGAACTAAAGATTTGCGACGGACAGCTTGTCGGTTTTGTTCAGAAAAACGATGGTGGCTCCACCGCTCAACTGTAGAGATGAGGTAAATTCAAGTTACATGTGTTTTGCCATCGATAAAATATCTACGAAACTAATTCAAATGGACTAACCAAGGGTTTATTATGGTATGATAAAATAGTAAATGGCACAGCTTTGATTTTGTGTAATCAACTAAAGTGATCCTAAAACGATACGTAGGTACTAAAGTTTGTCTTGACTATTCTTGTCTAGAAGACTATTGAGTACATACTAAGTAAAGCAAGCAAGTTTAGGTCAGTTAACTAAAGTCTTCAGAATTGAGTGCTACTTATCCCGTTTACATATTGCCGTATTCTCAGACATAATGACGTAACTTCAAGTAACATAGGGTCTTACAAATAAACAGAGCTTAAAGTTAATTGACTTGATTAGTTATAGTAATTAGCTACAGCGCACTTTATTTCTGTATTCCACAAAATGGAAGTGACGTTGGTAATCCAAGCAACGTTTCTAAGTAAGACCAATAGATAATACTCGTACGTGGGTATTTTAGTTATAATTAATAAGGATACTCACGTACAATGAAGTCTTCTATTACGACTAGCTTAGATCACATTCGGTTAACTTTATAAGGGTGATTATAAGCGGGAGTCGCTGGCGGTTGTGTCCCGCCTGGCCTGCGGTTCCTCTACGGTCTACCGCTTGTAATCTCCTGATGAAGATCACCGAATGTGATCGAAACTAGTAATAGACGACTTAATTTTACGTATTACCGTGTTAATTATTACAAATGTTTCAAAACTCGTTAGTTTCCATCGTACTAAATAGATATATCTAAAATTACATAGAATTATTAGTAAAGTAAGAGCATAAGTAGATGCAATGAGGAAACGGCTTCAGTCGTTTAGACGTAATACTTGTCTTGTTAATGATTATTGCCTCAACGAGATAATTATAGAATAAACTAAGGTTCTGTAATGACTAAAGCTAAAAATAACGCCTGCCTTATCACTGATAACGAGATACCGACAGTAGATGTTGTAATAGTTATTACAAGATGGCAGACGTGTCTAGATATTCAACAATGAACGGATTATGTCATAGGTAATTATTTTAAAGTAGAAAATATGAAAAGGTAGCTGTGATGACTCACAGAATTAACTATTATAGCTGATTTGGCGAAGAAGTGAGGCCGTCAACAGGTCGTTGTGTGCAGGGAGGGTGTTCTGGCCTGTTCGAGATTATCTCAGACACTCATTGTTATGACATTTCTAATGAGAGCGATTGTGACCGAGATAATATCTCCCTCGTCAGAATACGGCCCCAGCTTCCCTAACCAAGTTGTGATTCTATGATCGAAACGCTATAGAAAACTAAGACAAGGTATGGGAATGACATTTCTATAATCTACTAGCTGACCCGACAAACGTTGTTTTGCCATATAAATTATTTCTAGTGACTATTAAAAAATAGGGGTTGGTGATAGAAGGGTGAAAATATTTAGGGTTGTATGTATTTTTTAATGCCACATAAGCCACATTATAAAAAATAAAAAAATTGTCCAAAAAAAAAAATATGTTAGGGGTGGACAACCCTTATAACTTAGGGGTATGAAAAATAGATAGTAGCCGATTCTCAGACTTACTGAATATGCATATAAAATTTCATCAAAATCGGTCAAGCCGTTTCGGAGGAGTACGGGAACGAACATTGTGACACGAGAATTTTATATATAAGATTAAATTTATAAGTTCCCATACATTGTCCTAGTTTATAGCGTTTGCGATTATTGAATTGCAACTTAGCTACGTTAGGTTCGAATATTGTCGATCGCCGAAATACAAGGAGTTTATTATTCTAATTGCCGAAATAGAAAACTGTCTCCCAAAACATTTACCTTTCTTAATAGTTATAATGGATTTTGTTTACTAATCAGAGTTGTATTTAGGGTAATCACCAAAATGATCACCACTTTAATTATAATTATCATCACTTTAATTAAAATCATCATCATATTCATTAATCACGCTTTTTGCACAACGCTCTTCTGTCCGCGGTATTAAGTCTAAATTAATTAGTTATTAATAATTCTTTAAATAATTATAATTATTTAACGTGAAATTATTGGACGTTCTGGAAGATAAATTATAAGATTTTCGGGTTCTAATTCTGCTAATAATTAAAAATGACGTTGCGCTTTTGTCAGTGTGTTTCAGCAGAATTTCGACAAGATTTGGCGTTCAGGCAGAGCCGTATTTTCTTGTATAAGCTGTAAATGATATTCTGACACACATGAGGTTTAAAGAGCACTGTGAAGGTATTGTTCAAATGTGCCCCATGTTCCCCTCAAAAAATCCGAAAATTCGACATATCATAGTCTACCCCCCCCTTAAGCCTAAAGCTTACTGCTCATGGGCTACTATCATTTTAAAAATGCTGATTTTTTTTAATTTTTAATTTTTTGTTATTATGTTTCCGGGATAAATAAGCTAGCACATATAATGGCAAAACACACACACTGCACTTGCGTCAAATTACTCGTACTTAATCCTGTTAAGTAAAAAAAATTATCATAATTGTAATGACCATTTACACTCCCCCTTCTTAACTATAAGTTACTCAAATGTAATATAGAGGTAAGTAAGTACCTACACTAAGTACCTATTCCAATATCTTAAATTAGTATATTTTCCAAGTAAAATGATTTTCCTTGTGTAAGAAAAACAGAAACGTACCTACACTTCCTGTATTTTCCTGATAATCGAATGAATAAATGAATAAGTATCTTCTGCCAGGAACATGGGTAATATTCAGCTACTGTTCGCGCCGTCTTCGCGACCTACTTAAATTACTACAACTATCAACTACTACTTACTTAATTACTACTTTTCTACAATATAAACTATAAACTAAATTCTTAGCTGTCATTGCCAATGTCAACTCAACATACATTTCAAAGTTCGCGTCATAAGCGCGAACTACTCATTCATCTCATCTCAATTCATTCTACAAAACTCACTCAAAAAACTATACACGTTAACCTATTTTTATACTGGATTTTATCTACAAGAAATAAAAAGCAAACGTAATTCACCAAGAATTTTCGTTTCATTGTTCTTAACGAACAGCTACTTATTTCTACAATACAAAATATAATAACGAAAATGTTGGTAAATGTTGTTGTGACCGTTTATTTTAATAATAATCCGAATTTTGGTCTCACTAATATAATTGTCTTTTTTTGCAGGTTCTAATAATAGTTCATTAATCTTTTAGATAAGAAGTATAATTATGTGTAAATTGCTTTTATTTATGTACAGATATATTTCTTGGATATCCATTTTTATGTGGAACATGTAACAAAAATTGCAAGATTGAATCTAGTGGTAGCTAACGTAGTTCTTGAATTACGTTACGTCGTCGGTCGTAGGTATCAGTTTTAAGTGTTTAGATAATGGGCCTTAACTAAACAAGTTTTTTTCTCATCTTATATAGTCTCGAAAAACTCAGCACAATATTCTAAGGCTCTAACATTTACTATTTCAAGAAATTGAAATGTTGTAAATAAATAAATTAGTTATTATTTTATTTGTTTTTGTAAGAAACCAGTCTTAGCACATAAACACAAACTTCTATAAAACTATGACTTTACTTGCCAACAATGCAATTCTAACAAAACTGTTTTACATAACACTTTTGTTGTACTCGGAATATATTATTAAGACTTTTATGTCATAAATGACATAAAAGTCTTACTTTTACTTTGTCTAATAAGTGATTTAAATATAATTTTAATAACTTACTGGGTATTATTATATACTTAGTTGAAAGTACTTGTAATTACTTAATTAGTGCTAAGTGTATAGCTATTGTTTTTAATTACACGGCATAATTATTTAACTGTAACAATTCCGTAATAGAATGCATGTTCAAGAAATGGAAAGGATCTTGCAATTTTGAAAGTTGATATCAAAATTTTCAGATTAACTGGGAGTATATTGTACTAACTGTAGTTTGTTAAATGTGTAGACGCATCTTACCCTTTTCTCATTATTTTGAAGTGTGTGTGACGCGTGTGTATTCACACAGATGAAATTGTATGTAACAGTAGAAGACAGAACATTGAATGTATGCACTATAAGTATGCAAAAAGCGGAAGGGGTAGGGCGCGTAATCTTGTATTGAACTTAATTTTACTATTGAACTAACCATGCATGGTAATCTATTATTGGTATCTAAATAAAACTTGATTATGTGCAAGTTGTACTTCACAATGACAGGTTAGGCATTGACCACCGCTCACCTGATGGTAAGCGTTAAAGGGGTGGTGTTTGAAGATGGTCGAAGCTGGATAGGCAGTCTTTTAAATGAGACTGCGGAACAAACCGCCAATCACTTAGCGACATACTGTCAACCTGAGTCCAATGGCCTCCACACGATGCTTTCCTTCATCGACAGTTCCTCTGGGGTTTGACCTTGTATTGTATTGAACATCTTGCGGGAAGACGTACACGCTTTGTTACGATGGCCTTGGGTACCATTTATCTGGGCAGATAACAAACTTGAGTTTGCTTACTTTCTTCTTTACATCTCTCTCCTTTACAAATAATTTAAAAGTCCAAGACGATAAAAGCGACATGCACGCCGACTTATATTTGATGAAAAATCTCTCTGTAATATTTTGAACTACCTATACAACCTAATAAGGGAAGGGTAAGCTTATCCGAAAAATGTCAATGACACTAGACAAAATGTATGGAACAGCTGACTATTTTTTCACGAATTCCGGGTTGTTCCTATAGTAAAAAATGTTCATGATAGAGCTATGAGCCTTTTTGGCCTTAGCATACCCTTTTCTTATAATCTTGTATGTTTGTATGTGCCTACTAAATTTGATGAACAATCTCTCAGTAATATTTTGAACTACATTACATAAAGTTGCTTACCAAAGTCCTTTCACCTGTGCTGTATGTAACGATGTCACCTTCAGCAGGTGAACGGCACGGCGAAGGCAGCGCCGGCCGTGCCGCCGCGGGAGGTGCCGCGCGACGCGCCCCCGCGGCCCCCCGCGCACGAAGTCACCAAGGAGCAGATGGACTCCATCAAGAAATACCAGGTTAGTCTGATGTATAGAAAGAGGAAATAAGCGCTGCTGTGCATAAGCTAGAAAGCGGCTAACTTTTAGTATTGAAACTAACGTGATTTTGACACTTTTTTATGCTGTTGAGTGACGAGACGAGCAAATCGCTCGCCTGATGTTAAACGTCAAGTTTGCCCATAACAGGTCTGTTATAATTGACACAGGAATACTCTCGTAAAATTAAGTCGTTTTGCGTGAGTATACCCGTGTTAATTATAGCAAAAAGCGGCTCCCTGATATGTGAACTATGATATTCAGTGCCTAATCAGTAATCACCCTTCGAGGGTAGACCTGTGTCCCAGTAATGGAAGATTAAAAGGTTGAGAAGTGTAGTGTAGTATTCAGCGTCTTTGTAGCTTGTTGTGTAAAATATACAGGATTCAAGAAACACTGCATGAAATTTCGATTGGCTGATTTGTAACTTATGCATGGTAGAGCGCGGTGATGACTTTTTGTGATGTTGCAAGTGTACGGCAGATATTGATGGAAAAACCTGTTCCCATCTCCTAAGATGGGACTTTATCAAGTAATACGTTTAAGATGTTTATGGAAAAATTATAGCGATTATTTGATACAATATTAGCGTCAGGGGGATCGGCTCAGAAATGGGTTTGCTGCTGGCATTTTGAAGTATAATAATTCCTACATACATCCATAATTCCATACATCCAGCGATTAAGATGGGCCCTAGCAAGATATTTTTTACAGGTTAGTGAATACATATAAAATTATAAACTGAGTTTTGGCACGATATTAGATTGGGATTCGTGCTCTTGAAACAGTGTTTGCTTGAAATTATTTTCATAACAATTATTGCTCCAAACACTCTATAAAATAATACTAGGATATTGTCAATTAAGACCTCGGGACTCTCAGAGTCAGACGTACCCATTTTAAATAGAAAAAACATCGTCAAATCTTTTTAGAAATTTCGCGTAGTAGCGACATCGCCGGAAAAAATTGCACGGCGAAAATTAGAACTAATTTTATTTTTGTTGTAATCTTCGACAACGAATTCACGTTGTAATTTTAACGCCATCTAGCGTTTTGTTTTGGTTTTGTTGTATGTATTTAGCAATGACATTAATTATTTTTAATGAGAACTGTCAAGTACAAGATTCAACCTTGCAATAATTATCTTTACTCGCCAATTAAAAAGGTTGCGATTATTCAGGATAATTAGTGTAATTAGGGACGAAAAACCTTTATAAAGGTTGCAGATGAAATGTTAGAACCAATGAACCAACTAAAATAAAATACATATTAGGTAAATAATATTTAAGTATATGGCAACACTGAATTTTTAGTTATCTATTTTGGTAAACTTAGAAAGTTATTTTTAAATCTATTTTTGGTTTGGGACCTTTGTTTTACTAAGAAAGTTTTCATCCGTACAAAGCAAGTAAAAATAATTCACCTAAAATACCTTATTCGATCTTTCTATGTCTATTTTGTAACATAAAAAAATAGTAGAAATACTTCATCATTTCACAAATAAATCTATTTAAAATCGTACCAGAATCACCGTGATTTTTAATCGCCCTTTCGTTTTATTCCTTACAGGTATTAAGGTTTACGATCAGTAACGTTCATGTTTGTAGTAAGAACCAATCCACTTCCCCCGGGAAAGTGGTGTGGAAAAGGCCTATTGGGGAAGTGTTTGAATGTAAAAATGTGAGGTTTTATAGCCACCGCGGAGTGCAGAGAAAGTGGCTACCGCGTGGTTTTACTCGAACAGTGTTTTGTATTATTGACACATGTATTATGTATACCTTATTCAAGGAATTGAATTCCTTTTTTTAGAAAAAAAGGTCCGTCTTTGTCTTTCTTTAGATGTACTTAATTTTTCTTTCCTTTTATATACACCGATTCAGCCGTTTAGTTGTTTGTAATCGTGAAAAAGTATCCAAATGTTTTCATGCGTTATGTTTACACTTACCTATATTCCTTTTGTGTCTTTCTTTAGAACCCACACATAAAGCTCATTTAGATCATTCCTTCAGTTTGTTTACCTATACGTAATTATCAACTTTCTATTCACCAAATCGTACAATACTAAAACAATAATAAAACTTTCATACTTACCGCCATTTTCCGCCGCAGGGCTCTTCTGAAAGAAAATTCCATATTCATTAGAATGTTCATTTAAAACTCAAACAGAAAGAAATAATTTGCATCCCCATTATTTTTCCTGTTCATTCTTTGTGTTTTGCGCTGGTAAATCTTATTAAAAACCATGTCGGGAAGCAGAACTGTTGGAACACGGCGCTGTAATTAAGAGACGTATTTCATGCTTCCGTGCCGTACCGGGCCGAGCTGTAAGTTTCCCTTTAAACTTTGGACCTCACCTTTAAAGCCTGCATAGAGTCAGTCACTACTTAAAATGCTCTGTCAACTTCTAGCTGACGTGAAATGTCTCGTGCTAAAACAAGACGGAGAACTTTAAGGCAATAGTTGACTGTAACCAGGCTCTGTAAGGTTATTTATGATTGAAATAAAAAAATTCATTGACAAATTCAATCAATACCAGAACTAGGTACAAACAAATATAACATCCTGCATAGTAATACTAAACATTTTCATTCAAAAAGAAATGCGAAGTGATAATACGCTACATTTATTCTTGATGCAAATGCTTTGAATTTTGAGATGTGACATCCGCGTTGCACGATAGGTACGTGTTTAAAAATTGGTCCGATAACATGCCAGGATGGTTACCGAATCTTAAAATCGTTTCAATGCTATTTGAACCAAAGTCCATTGAAATGTTAGCCATACGATAATCATGTCACGTATAGCAGAATTTGAAATAACAACGTTGCGTAGTCCGCGTGAAACAAACTCCAAGCACGTCGTGCACTCAGCTGTCATTTGAAATTATGCTTTACAGGACGTGATCTAACGCGCACATTCTGGTTTTTTGAAAAATATAGCTAGCTACCTATAACCCGGTCACAATATCTGTGCACCTCGCTGGAATGCGTATAGCCTTATATAGTCGCACTGTCGCACCGTGACAGGTGTCACCGGTGACAGGTAAAGCGGGAGCCTCTCCCGCTTCCCCTGTCACCTCTCCGCGCACTCCCCGGTGCGACAGTGCGACTATAATATAAGGCTATACGCATTCCAGCGAGGTGCACAGATATTGTGACGGGGTTGTATAGGGTTATATAAGGGAAAGGTATGCTAAGCCGAAAATGACTTGTAGTACTCATCATTATGAACAACTTACTACTTACTTACTTACTTACTATGGGACCAACCCTGAAATCGCAAAAAATCAACTGTTCCGTACACTTTGTCGAGTGTCGTTGACATTTTTCTATGGAATAGCTGATATTTATTTTCAAGATTTCGGGGTTGGCCCTCATAGTTAAAATGATGAACGACTTTCACTATGATAATTTGTTTGTTTCTACGAGCCTTCGGCTGAGCATACCCTTCCCTTATTGCCCTGCATATTTTACAAGTTTCAAACCAAAGGTACGGTACAACTTTTCAATGCTTTTCCCCGGGCCGGTGCAGTCTGAGTTGTCCTTTATTTCATACAAACACAGAGTGAAAACAAGCTACAAGCTTGGGTAGGAAAAGTTGAGCGCATTGGGGATGCTGTACAAAAGTTTGCTTTAGCTGCGTAACTACATACAACGGTTTTGCAGAGTTTTTCTGAATTTCAGTGGTTTAATGTTTGTTCTTGCCGTTTTCATAGTAGATTGTTTAAACTTTTAAACATTTTTCGTGCTTTGCCAACTGTGCTAACGTGCTTTTATGAGCTCACGTTTTTAGAGGATCAGACAATTGCATCTAAATAAGTTTTGCAGCGTCTGATCTGTTGCATATTCACTATTTATAGGTACAAAGACCACCATTCCAAACTGTAAAAAATATGTATGTAACAATAAAAAAAAAAAAAATTGTATCTAGAGGCACGGCAGTGCCCTCGCCAAGTCGAGTAAAAGCCTAAATCTAAATCCTAAAACCTAAATCTGGATAAATTAAACCAGTTTCATTAAATGATAGTAATTAGAAGCATTCCCGATTTTAACTATAGCAAAATATTTCAACTGAAATACGTCAGTGCTGAAATATAATTTATACTCCATCATGCTTCAATATTTTTAGTTACAATGACGCATTGCTAAGTAATCATGTACAACATGTATATTATGTATAGTACAGCATACGAGTATTACATATCTGTCCGCACGTCCGTTTTGTCTGTACATCCCCGTTACCTATTGTCTG
The DNA here is from genome assembly GCA_949125135.1 of Alcis repandata. NCBI lineage: Eukaryota > Metazoa > Arthropoda > Insecta > Lepidoptera > Geometridae > Alcis > Alcis repandata. Next base: position 1,421,382 of record OX421235.1, read on the forward strand.
GTCTCATTTGATTGTCCATACATTTTGTGATAATAATTTTGATGTCATTGTCATGTGGCTGTATAAAAATTGTACTTATTCCACATATCTAACATATGCCTACAGTAGTCTTGCTTTGACCATGTTCCTCTTTTTTAAATTATTGTCTACTAGCGGCCCGTCCCGGCTTCGCACGGGTAGACTTTGGGATAAACGTAGAGTAAATTGAAATCGGTCCAGTCGTTCACGCGTGATGGCGTGACCAAAGGTGTTGAGAATAATTATAGGAACTCTTTGTTATAACCTCTATTCTCATGCTATTGCGTAACTATAGCAACCGTAGTTTGTTGATGCTAACTTGTCAATTTATAGTAAAAACTATCAGTATAATAACGCACACTGTTTTGATAGATATGATTGAATTTGAACTTTGTACAGAGGTAATAAAGTGCAAATTGACTCTTGGACGTTAGGAACATACCTACATTGCTTAAACAACAGTGAGTGCTTGCAATTCAATATGAACTTTATACAATAGCAATAAAGCTCGTTTTAGTTAGAAAACGTTTGTATGGGAAAAATAAAAGGGCTGTTTTTAGGGTTTTTCAATATTTCTGAGAAATTTTCTTAATATTTTTTTCCGTAAGAACCTTCTCCTAATAATAACAAATACAACAAAAAAAGAATTAGTGAAATCGGTCCAGCCATTCACGCGTGAGGCCGTGACCAAGGAAAACGGGTTTCATTTTTATATATATAGATAGATTGCGTTATTGTGTCATAATTAACAAACTACCTACTAAAATAATTATTTTTTAAGTTTGTAATGGATGTTTATTACTCAATCATGTAAAAATGGCTGAATTGATTTTGATGATGTTTGATATGAAGGTAGTGAATAGGTATACCCTTGATTTATACCTAAACTACTTTTTATCACGAAATAATGAACGGTTCCCGCAGGATAGCGGGACGGAGCAAGTCAGCCATAAAGTAGCTAGGTAACTGTTATACAAAGTGCTTACTTATTTATTCATCCTAATCCAAAAAAATATATAAACTCGGTTTCATTGAGAACATTCCCTTAACATAGTCGGTTTAAATTGTTTGTACCTCACCTGGTCTTGTCTCTATGCCCCCACAAATCATGTTGATGTTAAATGTCATTGATGCTTTGATCTTTTCCGCCGAGCTGACATTCATTAACCTTTACTAAATTACGTGAAAATGTCACAATTCCTAAAATATAACGTTTATTTCGAGTGACGCTCAATTCCGAGAGCTGGAGCCCTATTGTGGCCAGTGACATATTTACCTCGGTCACTATCGCTCGCATGAGAAACGTCATGAGAGTTAGACTGACGGAGATAATCTCGAGCGCTCTAGAATAAGGTCCCTGACTGTTTTGGATAAAACCAGTTTGATTAGAAATCTGGATATGCTCGAAGACTATATTTGGAGTCGAAATTGAGCTGTTCAAACACTTGTGACTATAAACATTAAACAAGTTAAGTTTTAACGAAATATTTCTTCATGATGGTAAAAAGTTTAGGGATTGTCAGTAAGGTGTTTTTTGAATAATATAATAATTGCCACTAGATGGTAAATAGTAACCACCGTCCACGGATATTTCCAACACCCTAGGCATCTTCAGCATTCTTCAGCACGTTGCGTACCTTAAAGGTCGCTAAAGTTTTAAATCTCATACGGTACGATTTACAGCGAACATGGCAAAAACTTGACTTTAAATTGCCCTCAACATGGTTCTAGTAAATTTGATTTAAACGTAAAAAATGCATTGACTTGGCATACTCTTGTACTGACGTCCAGGCCTAGAACGAGAGGTCCCCCCCTCCCCCCTTCCTGATCCTGAGCTGGACGTAGCCAATAAATACAATAATTGCCCTCGCACTAAAACCCCAATCCCACCCGTCGGTACACATGTTTCTCTAATAAAAATCCACGTAAAACCCATAATTTATTATGTACATTTTAGCCTCACAGGAGCAATATAATATTTCATAGCTTTTCAAATAAAAATCATCCGTGAAAGCGCGGAGGGAATGCTAAACACTCCAGGGTTTTAGGAAATTATGTATGTTACTTCGTTAGCTGTGGAAGATGAAGACTGAGGAATTTTTGATTGGAAGAAATGAGGGTGGAAATTGGAGGAATTGCCGGAAATTGAGGCATTGGCGTCCTTGACTTTTGGTTACGCTGGCGATGAGCGCGCTAAACGAAAGCTAAAGTGCTTGCCTTCCAAACTGAAGGCTAGAGATGAAAAGTGCTCAGGTACTGCGAAAACCAACGCTTTTATGAAACTGGGTAACTCTTTTGTTCGTCGTCATCACTGTAATTATGGTGAGAAACTCGGCAACACGACGACACGACTTGCTTGTTTTTTTGAAAATGAAAATATGCAATTGAAATCGTATTCAATTTTAAATAATTGGTTTTCTTCTAAAAAAATCAAACTCGCATTACAGGTAGAACATTAAACTTTATATCGTACGCAGAAAAAAAACCAGTTTGAAAATCCCAAATAACCTTATTATTATAAGTACGCAGAAAAAACCACTTTGAATATCTATCAGATATTAACTATTCACTTACCTAAATCAATTTATAAACATTTTCCAACTAAAGGTTTCAGAAATAGTTCCCAGAAATTATTAAAAGACGAAGTTTTATTTATTTTTCTACAAAAGGGATAAGCTTTCCAGGCTTTTTAAAACGATCTTCCAAGAAATCTAGAAAATAATAAGTTATAAATAAACAGCTTTCGACCTTGTTGTATTTTTCTGACAGTTTACAAAAAGCGATTATGCTGAAAATAGCAACTAATGAGAACACTGATTTTTTGAAATCTAAATAAAATTTATATGATACAAACTAAATTAAAATAGGTACTACTAAAGATTACATTACTTGCTTACAATTACATACGTAGAATCATTTTACCTAAGAATATTATCGCACCAAAGAATACAACTTCTTCTTACAAATTGAGGACTCTTTTTAGTAGGGGAGCCCAAGCGGGGATTTCGTGTTGTGCTAAAGCGCGGCAGATTGATATACAGGGGGATACCTTGTACCCGGTTAAGTACATCCACCAAACATGAGGCCCAAATATAAGGCCGCCCGTGAAGGATGCAGGATCAGATTAGTAAAAAAAAATTGACCATCAGAAATTCTCGAGCGCGTCAGATTAAGGTAGGGTAGAGTTAATTACATCCTAAAAAGTGTATATTTCAATAATCTGACAATTTGAGAGTGACGTAAAGAAAGGGGAGGGCAGCAAAGTTGTAAAAAAAAAAACGTGATCTCGACATTCTCGAGCGTAGCTAATTTATTTTTTATTTTAAAGGAAATAATTCAAGAATAACGAATAATATATAATCTGATGATTTCCGCAAGCCGAAATAACAAAAATTCGTCAATAAAGTTAAATGCGTGGAGCTGCGTGATGCCTACATTTCCTTCTCCGCGTTTCTATTCCTCTCTCACTCTTTCTCTATCTATTACTCTCTCACTCCGTCCCCACTCTGGTTTCTGCTGCCATGACGCTATCACAGCTGATCATAAAGACTCGTTCGTGGCATACTGTTTACAACGTGTTTCCAACGTTTTGGCTTTTTTTGCTAAATATTGTAATATTATTTATGTGAATTAAAGTTTATAAATATTTAATGAGTGATATTAATTTAAAATGTGTATTTTGTGGTGAAAGTACCTTACAAAAACAATTAAATTTACAATAGAAACATTAAAAAAATGTGTAAATATTTTGGAATATCGTCGTAGCAAGCCGGTTTTCCGAAAATCTCGAGGAACATATTTTGATAACCTCGAATTGTCGATGGAATCATCATTAAATGATTTATATCACGCACAGTGCTATAAATTATTTACTGCAATTAAAATACCGCGAGACTTTCAGTATTTACAAGAGCAAAGTGTAGTGGAACATGACAATGCACCGGAAGTTTCGGGAAATAGCTCCGAAACACATGCTCCTGTTTCGATGTTTCCGCGATGTTGTCACTATGTCTGTATGTGTGTTTGTGTGTGTGTGACTGTGACTCGCTTATAACTTTTGAACGACTAAACCGATCGGAATCTACTAAACGGCGTTCTAAAGAGTTTCCTTAAAATTAGATTTCCTGTGAATTTTAACCGATTCGGACCGATAGATTTTGAGAAATTTTGAAAAATCTCAAAAAAAATAATTTTTTTTTTAAAGTGGTTTTTTGGAATAACTTTTAAACGACTTTATCGATCAACTTCAAAAACTAATCCGCTCTTGAGCTTAAAAAATCACGTCGATCTCCACCAAGCTGGTCAAAATCGGTTGATTCGTTCGAGAGATATCGTGAACGAAAGAAACCCGAAAAAGTGTTTTTTCGGGATTACTCCGAAATTTTTGGTTCGATCAATTAAAACTTCAAAATTACTTATGAGGATGATAAAATTGCGTCGAATGCCGCCAACTGCGTGAAAATTGCTTGATCCATTCAAAAGTTATTGCGGTTTGAAAATTCCAAAAATAGTGTTCTATGAAACTTCTATCAGACTTTTGAGCTGGAAGAGCTCAAATGCATAGAAATATTATTTCTTTGAACTCAGCGAGCTCAAAATATCACATAAAATATATTTTGAGCTCAAAAAATACAATTTTAAGCGCCCAGGAATGGAATTAGCGGGAAGTTGCAGGGATGGCCTTTAGGGTGAACCGTTTTTCTAATTTTGTTTTGTCAGATCAGGCGAATTCCTCTAGATAATCGTCAGATTATGAAACAGTACGTTTAGAACATAAAGATGAACCATATATACCTATCTTAATCTGACGCGCTTGAGTATTTCAAAATGGCGAATTTTTTTTGCACATTATGAAAATGGCCGCGAGTTTGCGTCCCATCGAAATCGTCAGATTAGTGAATGAGAGCTTTTTTTTGGTGAACTTAACACTCCCTTAGAAAATCTGACGCGCTCGATTAATTTTATTTTTTTTTCATTTTCAACCCTTACATACAACCACCCGCGTCATGCAAACGATCAGATTAACATACGTACGTTATTAAAAATACGTAAGGCATTGATGCTATCAATATCTGACGCGCTCGAAGATGCCCATGCAACAGTTTTTTTTTACATATTTAAAAATCTATAGCCGCTTCCCCCAGCGATGAAAAGGTATATATCACATAACATTTTTTTCTTCTTATCATCTAAGCTTTGCAACCCAATAGGTCCCTATGACGCTCGATGATATCCCCATTTAGCATCGTGGGCTCCCCTACTATTTATAGGTGTTGAAAAAAAAACTTTATCGAATTTCCACTCAGTGATTTCATATCTTCAATGTGCGAAACAGATAGCTGACTACTTTTAATCTCGCCTTTACAATATGTTGCATGTCTTTTCACCCAAAACTCACGCTCGCTGTAGCTTCCAATTTAAACCCTCCTCCTGCGGCTTACCGTCCATCATCGCTCAAAATAATAACCTTAGGGTTACGATATATTATTTTGCCTTCGCGCCTAAGGTATTATTAATATCACTATTATTAGAACTCCCTTCAATAATTAAAACACACATTACGCTATTAGTTTAGGCAGCTAACTATCGGCCATTATATTTGCATAGGTTGGTCCTTGGTCCATTTTAATGAATACATTAGAATAGCAAGTGGGACTGGAGGCACCGAAAGCCACTGATTAATGTTCCCAGGATGTTAATGTGAGTTAGAAATGCTAATAATGCTAATTATAAGAGATAGCGGCCCTGACATACGATTTCGCATGCGATTTCAAACAGATTAAAGTCACGTTTAAGTTCAACGGTATTGTCCCGAAATCGAATGGGTTTATGTTTCGATTCAAGATTTTAAACAATGTTTTCCCTGTTACTACCAGCATATCAACTGCTAGCTACGCCCCGCGGTTTCACCCGCTTTCCAACCGGACTGTTAGTTTTTCCGGGATATTTTTTTTTGTGTTATTGAGTAAAATACAATTATTCACAGTAGAATATTAGTAAAAGTTGGATTAGTGGCATGGGTATTTTCCCCGTGGTGCTACTAGGGTTTCCAGAACCGGTACTGTTTCTAAGAACCGGGATTTCGGTACTTTTGTTCCAAAGAACCGGGAAATCCCGGGAAATCCCGGTTCTTTCGGATTTTTTGGTATTTGCAATTTTTTGTTTTTCAATGGCGCAAAAGTGAATCTTACACGCAGTAGTCATTCGTTTTATACTTGTCTGAGTGTCTGAAGTGATGTGTGACTCTCAGCGAACTCTTGGAGTCTGAGCTTCAGCGAGTAATAGCCGCAGCCTATATCCTCCTCATTCTTCGCCTGTGTATATATTCTACCTGGATGATATACCCAGATATATAATATCCAAGATGTTGTTCTCTATGATCAATGCATACTTGTTACATATTTACAAATTACTTATTCTCGATGCTCGGTCGATTATTCTGTAGTGGTTTGTTATGGGACCCATACTTTTCCACTATTTCGTAGATTTGATCCTTAAGGCTGAAGCTATCGCCTCCTGCTGTATGTGCAGGTGTAGCAGAAACCTAAAATTATTTCGCTAATGATGTTTTCTTCCTAAGTGGAAGTTCAGTTGGAAGGACATTGTTTACAGTGAAATTTCAGGGCAAAAGGAGATTAAACATCTTATATCTCAGGGTGACGAGCGCAGTACTGTGACGCGTAGGGTTTTGCATTCTAATTCTTTTTGCATTCTTTCTGCAGCCCTGTTATGAGCAAACGTGACGTTTAACATCAGGCAAGCGATTTGCTCGTCTCGTCACTCAATAACATAAAAAACCAATTAGATCATTAGCGTACGCTACAGTGAATACACCTTCTTTGTTAACGAGTTCTGCGAGTTGATCTACCACCATAACCCAAATCAATGGTGACATAGCTCCTCTGATTCCAAGTAGTGGTGATATGACCTGCACCGGCATCCCGCTTGGGGTGTTTTGTGTACTGCCTTCCAACTGTCAGCTTACCCAAACCAGCCGAGCTCCCTAAACTAGCAGAGCACGGCTTGGGATCGCTGATATACCTCTTCTGCTCGTACTTGTGTTGCGCCACGTAGCTTCTTCTTGCGGGCAGCTTTTTGTAGCTCAATACCCTAATGCCCTCTGTCTCAATTCTGACAGTTCTGTTAGCGAGCATTGCCGTAACCCAACAGACAACTTGACAAGCTACAGAATGACAATAGAGTCTGCGGACGCCCATTCCTCTTTGGCAGGTTGGTGTGGAGTGTGTAGTTTCCATCCATTACTGTCATCTAATTGATTTTTTAGAAAGTGTGACTGCAACCACTCAAATTATAATAATGTAATGATATACGTTTTTTAAGCTTTCACAACTAATAAAACCTTCACAGACATTATGTGAAAGCTGATAAGTTGCTAACTAACTAAAACTAGCTTTTATTTGTGATATTCTATTATTTTTATGCCTATTTATGTTATTTTCTGTAAATAAAGTACTTAACGGTTAGTTTTAGTTAATAAAGTAATTTACGTGTTAGATTCTCTTTTGCGCCCTCAGAAAATAAGAAATAGCTGGTACCGAAAATCTCGAAAGAACCGGGAAAAGATTTAAAAATCCCGGTTCTTTTTTTTTCCAACCGGGATTTCCCGGTTGGAAACCCTAGGTGCTACTGACTACCCCTGTCTATGGAACTTTGTTACTCGTCGAAGAGCACGACCATAGAATAAAATATATAAATAATTTGAAACCAGAATGGAACGCGACGTTTTCAATGTTCTGATTTTTATACGAGTGTTTTGCTTTCTTTCAGCTTTTGCTCTTGATAAAAATAATCATTTTGGCTCCATTGTAGGTAGGTAAATATGAGCTTTTTAAAAGGTAACTAGATGAATATTTTATTTTCGTTTTTAAGCGAACAAAGGCTTTAATCCGCTCTTTATGAACGGTTTTAAAAATGAAAAACGCGTTTTCCTCGTCGAGTGATTGCCTTTCTCAACAACGGTGGAAAGTTAAAAGTAGCGCAAAAATCAGCTTCATACGCTTCATATGTTTTTGTTATTTTAGGGAAATGCACATTTCACCTGTGTTGAGTGTACTGTACAAGCAAAGCTCTACAATAAATAGATAAAAATATTTTGTTAAATAACCTATGAAAATTTGTTTTTCTATTAGGTTGATACGAAAAGTTTCCAAAAAAGTAGCAAAAAAAGCTAGCATGTCACTGTCATTCTCAGTTACAAAATAAATGCAAGGCAATATAAAACGGCAAGTAAGCCAAGTTCGGCCGTCCCAAGTCGCAGCGCCTGACATGGCGTTTGACTGACACGACACTTATTTGCGCGAAAAATTTTGAACCTCGACCTTTCGATCTCAAAATCCAATAAACTCACTAAAGTTTATATACACATATGGCTACGTGTACACGCAAACTTATTCCACGCATCGATGTCGACAACATAAAACTGATTCCGAAATGGCCATTTTGTGGGCGCATGGTCGCGGCGGATCTAGCATTACGGTACCACCAATAAATATATCGGAACGTGTATTATACTACTAAATAGAACCATCGACAGTCGTATCATTACTTATTCTGTGCCATCGATTACAAGACAGAACAATCTATATATGTGATGTTAAAAATTTCGATGTAGTGTGTTTCTCTGGACAAAGTTAAAATAGCATAATCAATTTGGACAAAAGGTCGGGAAACAAATTCTATAAAACCAAAATTTATTAAAAATATATATTTATTTAAATATTATATAGAAAGATTGATAATGTTAGGTTATTTTTGTCACGGGGAATTGTAAAATGATGAGTGAGTCCACAGGGCACAGCTAGTACTCGTAAGTTATAATAATAGCGCCAATGGCGACGTTGTACCACAACAGGTTACTTGTGGTTTTGAAATAAAAATTCGATTCTCGTGGATGTGTGATGAATTTGGATACGGTGACAATAAAGCCTCTCTAGCTTTGAATATGTTTGGAGACTAGCTTATTCTCATAATTTTCAGGCTGCCTCGGAATGGTACAGTTTTGACTGCAAGCATTATCATATTAAACGTTTGTTTTCGAAAAAATATGACTGTTGCTGTTGAGATAGTACGTAAAATACACTAGATAAAATAGTACTTATATATAATGGCTCTATGAAGACTGTTACATTAAGCCTAAGAAAGTGTTAAAAGTAAAATAAAACTATTCTCTGGCGTTTATTCATTGCACCTCAATATAAAATTCCAACACAATAGAGTTCCAATAACATTATTGTTTAGTGAGAAAGTTATGCCGCTCATACAATATAGCCGCAACAAAAGAATCTTTCAATATTATTACAAGCGTCCAGCATCAATATGGATAATCAAGTGACGTCATTACAAATGCCACCTTCCATTGAGCTCAGTCGATGGAATAACGTTTCGTTCGTCCAAGTTGTAGTTCGTAGTAGGGCGAGCCGGTTGCCTCGGCAGTATGCCGCACAACTTGGTTGCGCTTGGTCGTGGACGCGAGTTAAAAGAAAGTGATGGCAGTGTTCCTAATTCGAATTTGACAGTGACGTGTTTATTGAGTTATTGTTTTTTCTTTTAAAAGTGCGTTTTGTTTTTGTTGCTATTTTTTTTTGGATTTAGAAATGGGCAAGTCGTGTTAGTTTTGTAGAGTTAAATGTTAACAAAATCGTGACTCCGCTGAATTGTTGTTACGTTGTGTTGTTGTTGTTTTAATGTTGTTTGTCAATCGAACCAATCGGCTTCTAGGTTTGAATGAAAATTTTTGAATTCGACAATTCGACTTACAAACTTTATCAAAATGTTTTCTATATTTGCTACCAATAATAGAATACAAAAAAATAATAGCACTCATTCCTAGATAAACAAAATCTGCTAATCGTTAGGAAACATTTTAATTTGTACAAAATTAAACTACGTAACAGGGAAGTTCTCAGAACTATTTTGACAATTATTTTACAAAGCATTTATTTTATCCACATTTCTAAACGACGAATTTTCCGGCAAATTTAAAACAAATTAGCATCACCGTGGCCGTTGTTTAATTTTACGCATTAGTCATCGTTGACACTCGTGTGGCCACTTGTGTAGTGTGTACCCCGCATTAGTATGTGGTACGCGAGTACGGATATTTGCCAACGAGTAGAGCATACACTGAGACCAATTTCGAGCGGTGCTATGTACAAGTACATACTTAGGTGTCAGCCTCCGTGCTGTCAAACGTAAGGTTTTTCTGTAAAGTTCGATAAAAGCACTTCTGTCGTTGTTTTAATAAAAGAAAATGTTTTAACTAAATGAGGTTTTTTTGTCACTTGGGACGACATTTTTATTGAGTTCAAATAGAAGGTTATTTACTAATCTTGACTACATAAATTAATTTAAACACAGAAAAAGATATTTGACATTTAAAAGTGCTGGGTAAGAAATTACTAATCAGCTGAAAAGTTAGTAAAATTACTAATCTCCTATTAGTTGATTTTAACTAAACACATACTACGTCTGTCTGTATATTATGATTGTTCTTTGTCTTATTTTTATTTAATTCAACTGTAAACTTAATTGCTACGTTGCTCGCCTTGAATTTGGCAAATGCCAGTGAAAAGTTCGGTAAAACGAATAGGCAGGTAAAGTACGGTAATACATCACGCCTTAAATGTCATAGGAGGAAGGTCAGGGCAACTTACTTTACATTTTGGCCGTATAATAAATAATAGTATTACTAGCTTGTATACCTACTACGAGTTGTATCACGAATTTAATGCTTCCTAAGTAGGTACATACAATTTATTATATGTACTCCAAAGCTACGCTCTCCGTAGTTTCAGCGAGTTCCCTAAATGTTTCCTATTCTAAACTAAACTGTTCTGAAGATGGTTCCGTTCCGAGTCATATAAAACAATAAGACTTTGTCTTAGGTATAAACAATTTTATAATTTGTAGAGATGGGTAAAAATGTATGGATAAACTATTTTCTCAGTAGCTTTACAATTCAAATTCAAAAATCTATTAAGGATTGATTAGCCATTCACAAACATAAATCCTACTTTAAATGCAAGTACTAAGGCCTAGGTTTCTTGCTTTATATTATTTTGTATTATTAGCAATATTAATTTTGGAAACGGATAAATTCAGCCGCGAGCTAAGTATTTCTGGCCCTTCCATTAGGCAGGCACCTCAAGTCCGTACCTGGATAAGCAGTTAAACCACAGGCACTTATACCTAGATAGGTTGTTAAACCTTGTTAAACATTAACTGGAAACCCGAGTCCGTTGCGGGCCAGTTTAAATTTATCTTATCTATCACGGAACGGTATAAAATTAATTAGGTTTTCCGCGAATACGGCCTTAAGAGTACCTTCTATTAAATGATACAATCGTTACGGCCCACGAGGGCCTACGGTAGTACGAGGCATGCCTGTTAATTAGTGTTATTAACTACTTCAATTATGTATTTGTGGAAATTTTTACGAATTTTTATTTTGCGACTAATCATGAAATTACGAATTTATTTCAAATTATTGTTACAAAATGTTATTTCAGCAAATAAACATTGTTTATTAATTCTCAATCTAATAAAGTTTTGTATGTCTGAAATGTAATACCAAGCTTGTCTTGAAATTAAAAATATATTCCTTATTTTTATCAATGTCAAAACAGATTCTTTAATTTTCAATAGCCAAGACATAATAATAATAGTAGATACAAAAGTCGTTGAGGGCAAATAAATATTTCTCTATTTTATAAGCCGAGAGCTCTAGAACGGTTCTACTTACGTAGGTCAGAATTTCTTGTCGTTACTTCCCCCCGCGGTGAGTTCGCCCCATTTCACCCCATTTGCCGAATAAACGGCTTGAATTCTGTTATAAATTAATCTTTGGCCGAGTCATAAATAAACATGGTGAATGTTTGTTTTGAATAATTCAATGTGCCAGCGTTATTTGAGGTAAATAACCCTTCTCAATGTTCCAATTTGAACAGTTTCAACAAGTCTGTCCTGTGGTAAAAATACTGGGGTATTTGGGGAATGGAAGGCGGGTGCTAGTGGTATAAGCGAATCCTCATTTTATATATTTTTTTGTAGCGGTGCGTCTTCCGCTATTTCAAATGACAATTGTGTTCAAATGTCAATTTTGTTCAAAATTGTTCAAACAATAATAATAGTTATAACCTTAAATATTTTGACACATCAAATGACGGCATTTTAGTTTGAATATTAAGAGGCTTCTAACTTTGTCCGCAAAACTTTAATGACACCAAACTTGGCTGGACATTACCGTTACAAAACATTTTAGTGCTACGCTACCGGTCCGTAGTGTCTCGGTCCGCATCATTGCTAAATTAATTCGACGTCTAAAATTTATTGCTATGCAACAAAACGCATTAATTTAACAAATGAGCTACTCAGTACTCAAGTATTCTAGCTCAAGATAGAATGAATAATTATGCGAAATGCCAAAGAACGCGTCCGTGTTATAATTAAGAAACTTCTCGGAAACTATCACGCTAATTTGGTTATGCAAGTGCTAAATGAATAGCTAATTAGCATAATTAATTGCTAGCTTTTTTGCTATCTGGTTTATTGTGAAGAATTGGCACGACTTTTTACCCGACTGTCCAAGACGGAGGGTATTTTTTTCTCTTGAAATGCCTAATTTAATGTATAGATCTTAAATATATCTTAATATATATAAATCTCGTGTCACAATGTTTGTCCTCAATGGACTCCTAAACCACTTAACCGATTATAATAAAATTCGCACACCATGTGCAGTTCGATCCAACTTGAGAGATAGGATAGTTTAAATCTCAAATTATAGTCGCAATTTTAATTTATTGCAAATTATATATATACTGATAATTTTTACTATAAATTGACAAGTTAGCATCAACATACTACGGTTGCTATAGTTACGCAATGGCTTTTGACAGGACAACGTCTGTCGAGTCAGCTAGTATATTATATAGAAAAAAAAAACATGTATGGTATACCTACTTGCAGTAGTTTTTTAATAAAGCAAAGAAACGATAGAGTTGTGCTAACGTGTAAATAGTATAATTATAATGTTCTTCTAAACCTAGCTCGACACTATGTCGTGTTTATTAAGATTATCAAAGTTGCCACCAAAATATCAAAAGTTATTAAAGTTTCTCGTTCCACAAATTTTCGGATTTTACCTACATCTAATATAATTTAACGTGCAAAATATAGGGACGGAAAAAACTTATAAACCAACCTAACTTTTAAATTATTATAGGTAATCAAAAACTTCCTCGGACTACCCTTCAAAGAGAAAAATGTGTCCGCCTGAAGGTATATTCATGAAATTCTGCCTGAGGCGCGCGGCTACGACCTCGCGGGAACCCGCGGGGTTCCAGGACAAGCTTTATAGTCGCTCTTGCTGGTTTGTTGTTCAGTGTAGGTTCAGCGGGCCTGTAACCCAAATCATGGTGTTTTGGTCAGTCTTAGGATGTTTTTTTTTTTTTGTTGACGGGGGGGAAATCTTAGAAAGACACCCAGCTGCGTTGGGGAGCAACCGGGTTATGTGGGGTTCACCCACTAAAACTCCCTCGGTGGCCAGCCTCTGTGCTTGACCGGCACGGACGGCATTTATAACAGCAAAGAGCTATCGATCGAGTGGCGTGTTTAGTTGTGGGCCCCGTTTGTATGTCACTGGCCCTGCCCTGATGTGGCCTAAAAATTAACGTCAGAGCTTGCCACTCGGCCTAACTTACTTTTAAGCGTCCTTCCCTAGATTATTGTTACATTCTAGATTTTCTAAATCACAGTCGAAATAGCGTGTTACCAGTTCTACAGTAGCAACTCAGTTATTAGTAGTTCTTAATGTAAATACATATTACAACTTGATCAGCAAAGCTGGGAAGTTCTTGTGCAGTTGTGTACTGAACCTTCGCTTTATCCTGACCTACAAAAAATGACACCTAAAATGCATTGCGACGCTGCGACACGTTTTGTGATGTTCGAAGCGGCCGTAAAATTTTGGCGCGAATTCTGCCTCTCTGAAACTTTCTGATAACTGATCAATCAACCGTGGACGACACATTTTCAGGAGTTTGTCGAAGTGGCTTTTTCGGTTTTTGATTTGTTTTACTTCTAGTTCTAGAATCTAGTTTACCGACAGTTCTCTTTGGTTGTTTTACGCTTGGGATTTAGTATGGAGTTACTGTAGTTCGCTTGCACCAAGTCTTAGGACACGTTTTAAGATAAAACTGTTTAAAAAACTAAATTTTTTGTTCTAAAAAGCACAAAAAGCGGATTCTTGTTGAAGTGTGAGTTAGATAAGTGCTTCTAATGCTGGGCCTCCATACTCGATGTCGCGACAAAATTTCAGGCGATTGTCATCGCGATATATCATGTATGATATCGTTATACCTTAAATCATCTTCGCGAAGATTTGGTTACATACATCACGATAACGAATATTCGCGTAATCGTGACCCCAATATAAGTAACTTCGAAATTACTTTAGACATGTTTCTGGTAGACTGTAAGACTGTAACATATAGCAATCAAGAAACTAAATCCAAAGAAGTCCTAGAGAGGGATTGAGTACCTCTACTCTTAGTGCCTGAGGTACTGGTACTACTATTACAGGTACTGCTATTAATATGAAGTCATACCAATCCAACCAACTTCAAGAATCTAAATCCTCTTATACATATAACTCTACATTGTAACTGCCAGACTAGTAACTCTAGCGAAGATTGTAATCACGCGTCCGATTTACGGTGTTCCGCCGGCGTCCGCGAGGTGGCGCCTCGTTAGTTCCACCGCGTTACGTACCAACTATTATTTAATCAGTGGTTCCACTCCAGATATGCCCCGGGTCGGTTCAGCGATTTCAATAATTGAGTTTTAGTACCTATAGGGCTGTAGAGCCTTTTTGCTCAGTGTAGGGCTGTAGGGTGCGCTACGTTCCGTAGTGGTTTAGTGTTTTGTGGAGTTTTTTATGCTATTGAGTGACGAGACGTGCAAATCTATCGCTTTATGTTAAACATCACGTTTGCCCATAACAGGTCTGCGTCACCCAGAATTGACAACTCTTACGATAGCTAATGAGTGAGAGTAATCTTTTTTATGTCAATAATCGCATCTTGACCCCAATTTGTGGTAAATGTTTTCTGGTTTCACGACTAAATTCAGTGTAAGACGAATTCGATTTTTCGTACCCCTACTTGTCAACCCAAATATATGTCGTCAACATGCTCGTAATAGGTACCTTATAATATTATTTATAGAAAAAGAATATCCAGATACGGATCTAATTAAAAAGTAATTATTAACAACAGGAAATAGAGTGGCAATTGGCATAGATTCAAGAAAGACGTTATTAATTGACACCGCCGTGAGCCGAGTTCAACTGAGTTCTAATCGATGGGGTCATTTGTTTCCCTGGCACTTCATAGGGCTGTCGACCTCTGCTAGCTCTTTTTTAAATAACATAAGTGGCAAACCGTCTAATGTTAGTGCGCCGCTGTGACCGCCGCGCCGCTTATGGACTTCTCCAATATCCAAGGCATTTTCAGTGCGCTGCCTACCTCGGAGGACTCTATTCTCTTTGTTTGAAGCTAGCTTACCATAACTTCTCGTGCCCTGATGTATCTTTAAACCACCTCTAATTCAACCATCTCAACCTACAGATAACAATTGGCGTAACATCCAGACTGGACTTCAAAAAACCCGGTCCAGTTTTCTGACCAGACTGGGTGAATCCGATTATCAGTAAAATTAGGCGATAAGGGTGGGTCGAGTTGGGCAGTAGCCATTTGTTTTTCTGACACATCTGCTTTTGTGTTCGTGTTGAGTTGGGAAAGGATGTTGAAGGAAGCGCTTTGATAAGTTTCAAAGGTCTATCTAAGGAAGGTTTTCCAGGAAATTTCGGAATAAATTGAAAAAGGAAAATGGTTTTACCTTAAAATTTGGAGTGTATAATTTTATTCTGTCGTCTCTATAATAGGTACTGCCTTCTCGTAGTTGTTGTCAAGGAATTAATTTTTAAACAAATTAATTAAATAGCAGAAAATTAGTTGGTTTAAATACGAACATAAAAAATTAATCTTATAATGAAGTGCGTTGTGTTGTGTTCAATCAAAAAGTTGGCAGATATGTCTTTCATATACATCGATCTAGTTCATATACGAGTACGTATAGGTACCTGACTAATTTTTACTCTTCTTTTTGCAATTGGGAAAGAAATTTTAACCTTACAACACAAAATAAATTACAAATTTCAATTCAACCTTTCAAAATTGTAGTAAAAATTCGAAGTATGAGTAAGTTCTATATTTAATGCTTCTCATTGTTGAAAGACAATAGGATGTTATTTACTCAATAGATACCTACTTCTTATAGTCTTTGTCTCGAATATCCTCCGGTGTACAGGGAACTATTTATAGAGATTCGACTTACACGTGCCAGGAAAACCTTCAGTCATTACGAACATGTTTTTTTTAATGTAATTGAGTGACGAGACGAGCAAATCGCTCGCCTGATATTAAACGTCACGTTTGCCCATAACAGGTCTGCGCCACCCTGAATTTTGAGCTCACAGAAATCAAGACCCTGCGTGGCACAGCTCTGCGCTCGTCACTCTGAGATATAAGTTGTTGTTAACAGTATTGTTATCAGTAAAATACAAGAAATATATAAAAAAGCTGTATCTTCACTATTTTTACTCATGAAATAAAATAGATAAAATATCAGTCCGTCAAATAAATAAACTAATGAAATCGGGGTTTCCATTTAATCTGAGAGTTTTGTCATAACGTTTTTTGACAACAGTCATACCAAATCAGGTGAAATTAGTTGTTAGTTTAATCTCATTTTGACAAAATCAAGTACCTACGAATAGGGCTAACCTAACAATTTATTATTATGTAGAACTGCAACGCTAGTTAATTTTTGCACATAGGTAACATAAAAGTGCAAAATATAGCGCAGACTTCAAAAGTAGAAAATTACCTACATAAAATAGGTCACGATTTTTTTCATATCCGAGCAGAGAATTAATAAGAGTACAAGACCAAGAAAAATAACATTCGCGAAACTTGGATATTTATGAAACTTTCTTCACCCTTCAAAAACCTCGGCGCTTTGAGTTAATTTTAATTAGTAAGGGAACTATGTGTGCACTTCTACACATTTTGTATAGAGACGACTTCTTTTCAGCCCTTGCTTTAGCTTCAGGAGAAAATGACAATTTTATTCATTATATCAAAAATGTAGTTTTACCTCCGAGGCAAAGGAAACATGGAAGTGCAAAATATAGCGCAGACTTCAAAAGTAGAAAATTACCTACATAAAATAGGTCACGATTTTTTTCATATCCGAGCAGAGAATTAATAAGAGTACAAGACCAAGAAAAATAACATTCGCGAAACTTGGATATTTATGAAACTTTCTTCACCCTTCAAAAACCTCGGCGCTTTGAGTTAATTTTAATTAGGAAGGGAACTATGTGTGCACTTCTACACATTTTGTATAGAGACGACTTCTTTTCAGCCCTTGCTTTAGCTTCAGGAGAAAATGACAATTTTATTCATTAAATCAAAAATGTAGTTTTACCTCCGAGGCAAAGGAAACATGGGCCGTTGGATGTCTGCACTGTGATTCCTATAAACGTCGGTAGGAAGCAATTACGAATCTATGTTAGTTTGGGATTGTGTGAGTGTCTATCGCGTGGTCAAGGTTTCTTAGTTGTCGTAATTACAGGACCCTGATCTGATCAGGTTTCGGGATAAAAAGTGTTCTATGAAAAGTATAAATAAATTATGACGAGTTTCATTAAAATCTGTTTCGTGGTTTTAGCTTTACTTTGTGTCAAAGGGACAGGTAGATTTTTCTCCTCTACAGTTTTATTATTGATATGTATAGATTAGAACTTATGAAGATATAGGCAATATATTAAATAGAAAAAGGTATAGAAAGAGAAATATCTTGCAATCTTCCCATGATATGTAGGTCTTTTCAAAGCCATGCAGCAACCTTCCTATAATATGGAACCTTTCAAAGACATATTGCACAATTTTTTAATACGTCAATGCCGAGACGTGAGAGCTGCGTTGACAATACCAGAATGGCTCTGAATGCAAAGTGCAAGGTTCAAGAAACAGAATGCGGCGTATCCCACTGCTGATATTTGTACAACTTACATTTGTTCATGTGTCAGTGCACTGGGAAATAGATATTGCTTGCTTGTGATGCCGCGCCGTTACGTTTTATGTTATGATGCTTTTCGGGATATTGTGCTGAGTATTTATTGTGTTATGAGAAACTAGCTGTGCCCCGTGGTTTTAGCTGGACGGTACGGAAATGAAAACCGGTGATGATAAAAAGTAGCCTATATGTATCTAGTTTATCCAGGGCATAAACTAGAGATTGCTTATGCCCTGGATTGACATGTTTTATACTAGTAACGAGACGTGTAAATTGCCCACCATCAAGAATTTTGAACTCTTACAAGAACCTGCGCGACACAGCACTGTGCAATAGAGCACTTTGGGAAAAGCCCGAAATACTAGCATAGTAGAGCCGAAATAGCTTATTATAGTAGTATCACGACGTCCATAGAGCGGCGCAGGTACCGCCGTGCAGACCGGTTCGCCCGATCTTTCCCCGACCTACTCTACATTCTTACCTCTACGAGTGGAGCCTGTAGGCTGCATGGATTGCTAGAGTAAGGTGCGCCCTTTTTACCTATTTCTAAACCGACAAGTTTGAATAGGCCGAGTGGCTGAGTGGCTAGTCATAGTGTCAGAGTTTTTCGTTCTAAACTATTCTTCTTTTGTTTTTATTAATTTGCTTTTGTTTTTTATTGAAGTTTAGTGTTCATCTTTTGCAATGAGCAGTGTGCCTTGCACAATTATGTCGTAAAAATACGTATCGAGAATTCGATAGAAAAGTGTACGCCATTTACGCCTGTCAGGGGCGATTCTGGCGGGCGTAAATGGTGCACGCTTTTCTATCGCTTTTCCATCGTATTTTTGCGTCAAAGTTGTGCTAGGCACACTGTAGTCAGTTGTCTAGCTGGCGTAGTAACAAATATAATAAAATACAACGATCTTGCAATTCAAATTCTTTATTTATCAAGTTATTTTATTCATAAGTGATGTGGCAATAATCTCCAAACTGGAAGCAATTAAGAACCCGTATTGGAGACGTAGGGCCTTAATTATAAACGTTGCTTAAAGTTAGTCACTGCTTAAAATGCTCTGACGACTTCTCGCTGACGTGGAATGTCACGTGCGAAAATAAACGGAGAACTTTAAACAATGATTAACTTTAATCAGGCTTTATAAGTAAGACATAGTTATCAATAATACTTAGGTATGATATGACATAACATTTTGTTGCAAAGATGATTTAAGCAGTTGATATATAAATATTTAAAGTAGGTTTCTGAATACCAGACATTTCAAAGCTCCGCAGCAGAATTCCTCTCTGAGATTCTTTTACAAAAATGTGAGCGGTATTACAGTAGCTCAATGCGTTCGGGTCGCATGTCGGTTATTTTCGCATTATACAGGGTTGTTTATAATTATTATTATTATTTATTTACTAGCTGATGCTCCGGACTTTGGTATAGAACATTGCCTGCATATATTGTCATCAGTGAAAGATTTTTTTAAGCGTGTTAGTATTTCTGAAGATTTTCCCCTACAATCATATAGATTTTACCATTTTACAATACGAGTTAAATATTACTTGAACTCGTATTGTATACATACACTTTAATTAAATTAAAACCCTCTTGCAGGTTACTTCCTATATCACACCCAAAATCTTTTTGGTTGCCTGTGTGAGGTTTCTATTTGATGAACAATTACCCTGTATACTGAAGTGTTCCGTATAGGTATTACTTGTACTATAATTTTACTACTGTACTAAAAGCTTCATATACATGAGAGAATATATTATAATCCCCAAAATTTCGGTTGCACACATCAAATATCAAACTTTAAACATCTTGTCACACTAATACTATTCAAGTTCTCGCATAAAATTGCTTCATCTTTCTGTATATTCTATCTGTTTATTAAGTGCTTTACGTTTTATGTTCTGTAAGTACTGGCATAAACTGAATGTTGCCAGTTGTCTAGTCACGTACTTCCCTACTTTACGATGACCTCATCTTATTTTAATAGTCAATGATTGAATATAAATAAATAAATCAAGACTCGCGTGTCAAGGAAAATGGCTGATGAAACGTTTGAAGGTGACGCCGCACACTCAATTAGTAATATTATAAAACCGTAAAATAACAACAGCATTTTATATGAATTCTATATTTTGGTAGGCCATCAGCGGTAACTAAAGCTAACGTAGCCTTAATAGAAATGAACAAAAAACAACGGAAAAATTCGCGCCGAAATACAAAAACGGCAAAAGCGTAAACTATCGTTCCATTTTTAAAACAAAACTCGTTCCAACATTCCGCGTTCAACCTAACAAAAACTAACTAAAAGCACACAAAAATAACTTTTATATCTATTGCAAAAGTTTACCATTCAGCTCGTACAGTCCATTGACTGATCATAAAGGACAGGAAGGCGGAAGTACGTGCGCTGGCGTACCTGTATTGTCTATGGTAGTCACCATGGAGACTGCACCTTGCATCGGTCATCTCTTTTACTCGATTGTGTGAAAGTGGGGAGCGAAAGGGATGCATACGCAATCGAAGGTGCATTGGAAGTGCAGTCAGGTGTGTGAAAAAGTTGTCAATAGTTATGGTTGACGGCCTTGATTCGATTATGGTTAAAGTATGGGCCGAGACGAAATAAATCATGGACCATGGTGTCCAATGGATATCCGATGTATTGGCATACTGATAGAATTTGTATCATATTTTTTTCTAATTTACGAGGGAATAAATGCCATATTACTTTTTATTCTAAAAACCAACATTATCTAACTTTTCGCCGTGACTGATAAGGAATAGGTACGACAATTAATTTAGTTATTATTGTCACATAAAAATAATTTACATATCGTACTCTGAAAACAAGTTTTAGACTAGGTATATTTAATTGAACAAACTCGATTAAAAAATGCAAAAATGCACAAACTTATGTAATTTTTAAAATACTGTGGATACAAAAATAAAATCACTAATCGTAATATAAATCCATCAAAAGCATGCTTCTAGGTAAAGTCTAACCAGAGTCATTTCTCACGCGAACTAATCAAGCAAAGATTGGATTCACTAACCGAAGAGTAGATAATTAAACTCTCCCTCAGGGCTGTCCTTACAGAGATTACCTTGCGAGACACGTGACAAATAGAGGTTACAGACCGACCAACTTACCGTATTGAAGTGGACAAATAGGAGAACTAAAACGTATTCTCGAAGACAAGCCGGTCAATAAGGAAAATACGAAAGTGGCTCCTTCACTTGACCGTAGAGATAAGTTAGCTAATTGGAGGCGGGAATGCTGACTCCCGGGCACTCCCAAGGCAACCCGGGAAACGAGGAGCTGAGGTGAGCTGGCAACACAGATTGGATAATCACTATGAAGTTGTATTTACGAGAAAAGTGCTTTACTATCCCTAATTAGTTGATTGGGACCCGTTATAAGATAATAATATTTGATCAGCTTTATTTGTAGAAATAATTAATAAACTGAAGTCCGTACCTTCTAATATACACACACACGTACGTGTGTACGAGTACATGCCTATATTCTTACTCACTATGATTACGTAAAATACTATCTAATAGACAAAAGTGCATCTACTTTTTTTTAAGGAAGTATTTAATTAATGTAGAAGTAATTATTGTGAATGTCGGGACACATTTCAGTTTTATGCCGGTCCTTGTGTGTCGTTTGTATGTAAATTGCAAGAAGAACAATTACAATACCGTCTGTAACTTAGCTTTCGCAAAGTTTTTTGCCGTAGAAACCTAAGTATCTTATTTTTGTTTATATTTTTTTGCTTTAGAAACAAAAATAGTTTGTATTCCTACCTCGAAACGTTAATTATTTACAAATATCGCTTTTTATAAGCAATGAAGTAGATATAATACGAGTACCTTACCTCTACCATTTGCTAAACCATATTTCTCGACCTCCTTTAAAATCCTCTGCTTTAACGGCAGTAAATGCGTTTAATTCACGTTAATATTATGTTCTAAAACATAAGACAGACCGTTGTCCATAAAACTTTATTGTTTTTTAAAAAATAGAGCAAAGTTTTTGAGTGGAAATACGTTTTATTTTCTCGACTGAAATGGAAATTCCGCATAATGCATCCCCTAAAATTTTCATACTGCAGTTGGGTTTTGAACAAGCTATTTTAGCTTCAAACTTTTGGGTGTGAAGTTGAAATTGGCTTGTACAGTTTTGGTAAACCGATATTCGTTTCTAAGATAATGCTTTTCAGTGATCTTACCTAACACAGAATTTTTAGCTGTTGATGGAAAACGTTATTCATAAAATACCTTTATGATATATTTGACAAGTTTTGCCAATTTATTATGAGGAATTAAGTTATTAAGTATAGGTTAAAATATTATTTAAAATGCCATGCCAAAAATAGAACTAACTTCTGCAGAAAAGTTATGCAGCAATACACGTGAATATGAATAAAGGTATTATATATGTAGACTAAATATACATATAGATGCAACTGTATTAGTCAAAACAAACACACAGAGGGAAAGACAAATAAAAATAAATAACCGTTCCACACTTATAGCTCAAAACTAGGGCATGCAAAACCCGACAGTTTTTAAAACCCGGTTTTTTCGGGTTTTCAATTTTAAAAACCGGTTTTTTCGGGTTTTTCGAGTTTTTTTTTATTTGGGCTTAAAATATATATTATATTAGTGTGTTTAAGTAAAAAAAGGCTGAAATGTAGTTAAAATATGTGTTTATTTTCGAAATCTTGTTCCTTGACTATATTTTCGAGATCAATCAGGTAACATTTGGTTTAAGTACACTATACTCACTCACGAATAAATCTAAGTAACAAGCCTACAATAAGCGAGCCTCTAATAAGTAAAAGTATGAATCGTTAAAACCTCTCTAACTCAAACCCTTAGTAAGTTACAAACTCGATAATTTAAATTATTTAACATTTCCCTTGTTCTTTAAATTTTCGAGGTTCTACTGAATGAGGAATTCTAATGGTTGTTGATTTAGCTATATTAAAACAAAATATGAAACTCGAGAAAGAAGATGGCTATAAATTAAAATAATTAAAATATTACCGGAAACCAAGTTTATGCAAATTATTATACAGCCAATCCGTGGTTCAAAAGAATCGCATTAAGTCCATCAGGAACGTGCTGAAACTGAATCCACCAAAAAAGAGAGAGGAAGAGTATGTGACCCGTGATTACGTGATACAAAATGTACAAATGCAACTGATCACAGGAGAGATCACTGTTGGACATATTATTTTTAGATATGTTAAGTTAAAATGTAATATTACCTACATTACTACTGATTTCTTATCAGAAACTAATTATTAAATCCAAAACCTATACAATAAAATAAATCTAATTCCTTTTTAAATTTTTTCTTTTCATTTTTTTTCCTATTAGTACTTGATCAATTTGATCATAGTAGAAATACGTGGAAGTAAAATATCCACGCTTCCCCCCTAGTAGTAATAGGTGGAAAAAAACCATTCTTCTCTACCAGTAGGGATAGATCAGTAGGGATATGTGGAACTGCCGTCGGGAAGTGGTTCATAATTTAGTTACAAGATTTGACCTAACGAACCAGAACAACATCAACAACAAATAGGGCAAGCTAAATAAAAACTTGTAAATACATATTTTGTGGTAGAAAATATTTAGATTGTGAAAAAACTTCAAAAACACAAATACGTGCGCATCATAAGCGCGTCTGTTTCCTTCACTTGACTGAGTGAGACTGCTTGACAAATAAAATGGTGACGTTGTGCGCGGCTGGCGCGGGAGGAGCGGGCGACGCGAGTTGCGCGAGTGGCGCGCGGGCATTCCCCGTAAAGATCGCCGCATTAGCTTAGCAGCGCTTTACTCATCGGCACTCAATAACTCATACAACAACGTCAAACCAAAGCCTACTAATACATAATTATATTGCTTTCTAATACCTAATAAGTAAGTATTGTTGTCAGCTAATCAATTTATTTGATCAATAGAGTTGGGAAACGGTAACTTGATCCTGTATTAATGTCTTGGTGGTAGTTTTACATTATGAATGTAAAAACTCGAAAAACCCGAAAAAACCGGTTTTTAAATCTTTAAAAACCGGTTTTTAAAACAGCCGGTTACTCGGTTTTTTCGGTTACTCGAGTAACCGGTTTGCATGCCCTACTCAAAACTCATTCACACTTATAACTAGGATGCCATGGAACACACACAAAGACAAGGACAACTAACACCCAGACCCATAACAGACAAAGACAGGGTAATTCACAAACAATTTCACCACAACTCATACAACTAAAAACACAAGCATCGTTCCAACAATTCCGCTCACAGTTAGATACGAGTATTTCTCCGTACGGCTTACACGTTAAAAATATAATGTAGATTCCCCGAGACGGGCATATTTACGATTGGCATAAACTAGCCGGTTCCTGAGGGAACGGATCGGTGCCTTCTCCACGTTGTTAGCTGCTGGTTGCTGGCATACGAATAATAAATGACGCCGACTGTAGACCTTTTTCTACCGACTACAAAATTTTTGGGATTTTTCTTGTGGGTTTTCGATTTCGTTTGGTGCCCAGTATTTATGTGCTACCTGTGGTAACACTATTACTTTTACTTTAGACGGGTAATGTTTTTCTTTACTCGAGCTTTACCCCTTTAATAATCAAGTAGAAACTTGAGTATTACCATTGGGGTATCATTTTGAGTCTTTGAAACTACAGATTTTTTCGATGATTCTTATTATATTTTATTGAAATCGGCCAATGAGATAAAATAAAACAAACCACGACGGTAGTTTCAACATTGACAAAGTTAATAGATCTGCCTTAGATAGTTAGATACCAATTAAAATTTAAACAGCATATAACATTACATTACAACCATTTAATAACTTTGCAACAAAGACTAATAAAAAGCGGAATTTTCTGGTAAAACGTCGCCTGCTGAATGGTTTTATGTCAATGTCTCTATCTTCTGTGTCAAGGTAGTCTTCTGAAGCGTAGCTGCAAAAAGTCGCATCCGCAGCCCGCTTCCATTATCTAGCCTTTAAATCTAGATCGTAGCTCTAGGAAAAAACTAGGTAAAAAAACATCTACAGATTCTAGAGGCTTTTTTGAACAAATAGAGTAGATAAAGAACAGGAACCCTATTCTTGCGAGTGAGATATTATCTCGGTCATTGTCGCTCTTAGAAACAATACAGTGAGAGCGACCGAGACAATCTTAAGAGCTCAAGAATTAGGGTCCAGATATCGAAATAAATACTTTGTATGTGAATATCTAACTTCATCGAAGGTTTTTCTATTTTTTATTACAAAAATCTAACAATAAAATAAAACGGTAAGCCGGTGGTGTATGAGAAGTCATAGTATTCTTTTGTCCATTAAAAATAATTCTTGCTATCATATCGAGTCGAATAGTTACTGACTAAAAATAACTTTATCATTTTCGTTGCTCTTTGTTAGAATGTCATGTATGTCATAGATAGGCTACCTCCTAAAGTGACAGTGGTCAGGTCACGACAGTTCGACCTACCCGCGCTTTTTGCCAAAGTTTTTGTGAAAGAAGTGTTCGTGATTCGTTTTCAGAAAATCGAAATACCTAGTGATTTGATTCAATACGTCTCTGCTTCAAAAGAACATCAATAGACGTCCAGCACGACAGTAAATGTAATCAAAAATGGAGCTATCGTCTTATTTTTGCATTACAATACAAATTACAACAAAGAAAATAACATACAACTACAACTATAGTTCAAGGACGCTCTTATCGCCTAAATCAAGTTTTCGAGACAATCTTTCGATGGGCAGGATAGAAAAATCATACATACTTACAAATAAAACAGTGCGCCTTTATCGCCTAAAGCAACTTCTTCCAGACAAACTTGACAACAGGTCTGACACGATTGGAATAAGGATTTATTCGTTATAAAATACTGTGGGTGGTCCAGTACAGTCGATTTTTATTATAGATAAAGAAAAAGAGAGATAAACGTATCACCCGCATCTACATGTACCTATAAGACGTCGTTAATCGGATGTCCACACGTACTGTGTCAAGGTGCTCAAGTGTTGACTGTTTATGTTTACTAGTATTTAGTACCCTTATAATTGATGGCAGATGTTGAGCCATCACCTGCGAGAGATATTTATGGCCGTACGGAGTGACCAGCTTTTAATAGAGCTAAGTGCAGGAGTCACTTTCGCTTTTTCTAATACAATCGAAAGTAAAAAAAAATATTCTGACAAGAATAAGCTTCTTGACCACGGAGTTTTTACTGTGATCAGTGTGATCTACGTTAGTGTTGCCAGAAAAGTGAAAAATACTGCAAACAAGTAAGTATGCATTATCACGCCGGTGAGCCTTGCCGTTGTAAGGTTTTGTAAACCATGTAAAGTAAAATTGGATTGGAAAGGGATAAAACATAATCAGATATTGACGCAATGGAGAAACCAAGTGGAGAAAGAACCGAAGGTTGCGTAGAAATAACTTGTTAAAAAGAAAAAACAAGATGTCTTTAGGACCAGCTCACAGCTGGGTTTTCCAGCATCATAGATAAATTAATAATTTTTCATAGCATCAGACTTATTTTTGGGCCATTTCGACATTTTAGTTCAGAAGAATTATTGATAAAGTTCTAAAAGAAAATGTTAAGAACGCTGCCTTGGAATAATGAAGATAGTAACTTAGTTTTGATTGTTTTTCAAGTTTTCTGTTTCTAGCGCAATCATTATTTCACCAGCCTTCGAATCCGGCTCGCATTTATAAAAGCTAAATTAATGTTGGTAACTTAGCAACGCTGCTATACACTAAAACTGTAGATTGTTTTAGCTATAGAGATAATCAGCTTGTTTCCAAACAAAATGGCCCCGTACAACGCCCCTCGAAACACCAGCCTTATCGTCATCACAACATATCGCCCGTAACAATATCTGCCGTGACGAAGTGAGATAGCCAGCCTCTGATAACAGCCAGTATTCACGCACTTTACCAGCGGATTACACCGCTCCACCTATTCCGCATAAAACTAAAACAAAAGAAAAAAGTTCGGCTAAAAATGTGAGTGTTGCAAGGACTGAAAAATCACCCCAGTGCGATGGCGAAAGTTATTCAAACGCTGAACGCGTATTTGTTGGACACGACGAAATGTTGCATGAGCGTTGACAGATTGAAGCATTTCTGTTTGTGCCGCAGATACGAGGGGGAGAACGAGGTGGGTTTTTGCGAATAGTATTTGTAAAGCCTATTCAGGTGGACGTGGTGTTCGCGGCCGCTCTGGTAACGGATTGTGAATGCTGGGTGATGAATAGGTACATTGTGTTCCCACTTTTGTTTCTGATGCCGTACTAGTTTTCATAGTATCCGGCAAAATACTGTAGGTGTGTTGTGTGTTTCACAAGACTAAGGAACAGGGTGGAATAGACCATACTTGTTACTTATTTACAGCACTATGAGTATCGCGCGTGTCAGAATATGGTCTAAAACTTTTTCTCAATGCCTTTCTCGCCGCGAAGCGTCCCGCGAGCTCCTGTCTCACTATTTCCTCTCGATAACTCTATATTTATAACCTTAAAACTGTTTTCATCCTCACTGCCATGTTTACGAGGAAAAACTTTGATAAATGTCCAACATTCTGAAATACGAACGTTGTTACAGACAAAGGAAAGAATTTGGAGCATTTATGTTATTTATGAAAGACCCAGGGGTGATTTGGGTAAAGTCAGTAGAAATCCCAAAAATAAAATCTATTCATACCTAACCTATACCAGCTAGGTATACATTTATTCGAGTTATTATTTAAATATCAGTTCTGTCAGGTGGATAGATATTTTATCTTTGCCCTTGAATACACAATACTGAGCTAATAATATAATTTCAGTGCCATTCTTCTTCAATATAAATCAGGATATTTATTAGAATTATCTTTGATATTTATTAGAATCATAATTATAAATAATTTGGTCGTATTTTCTACAATTCCGGTTTTTTAGCTAACATTGCCTAGGTAGACACGGAATGTCATTCTGACTTCTAATGTATTGAAACATTCTCACAAAAAGAACAATCGCGATTGTATCTCTTGGAAACTGCGACAGAGACAAGTATAAGTCTGTAGGCATTGAAAGTATAGGTATTGTAGTATCCAATTCAATCGATCATTGATACATTGTATTTGTTAGGTACCATATGACAACTCGATAAAACCTTTATTTTAACGGCGAAGTGAGACTGAAAACTATTTAGTACGAATTATGCACTACTTCGTACTGATAAGATCTTTGTTCAAAGACTCTGCAGTAATACTGTATACTCATAAACTGGCATGCGTGTCTTACGCAGTCAGCCTTTCGCATTATGAAACTTTTAGGCTTAGGACTGGTATTAATTTTTCTATTGTTTATTTTGGCCCCACGCGACAAGTGTATTTAGCCAGTGTCAAGCTCAGTCAGGTTAACATTGTTCTGTGCTCTCCTTCGACGATTTCATTTAGTACCACGTAAGTATGTCAAACGGCTCTTGAATGCAGTCTGTCTGGTCTGCACTAAACTTGGATACGCGCCAAACTCAAGTTACTTAATTCCAATTGGTGTTTTCACATATATTGACGAACAAACTCGAAATTAAATGAACTATTTATAATTTCCAATCGTTGGATTACAGCGCATTTTGGCAGAATGAATGCCATTTTTAGAAAAACGGTTTCCAAAAAAATGTTTCAAACACTTAAGTAGTTTGAATAAAAAAAGCAGATTAAAAATTTACTATGGAAAAGTTGAAAAGTTGGACTGGACTTTTCCGGTTTTTCGGCATGGCAATGTTTTTGGGAGGTGGCAGAGACATTATCGTTCTCGAAAGCTCTTTAGGGGACAATGTGAATAAAATACTTCCAGTTTCAGCTTATTTTGTGCCCGAGAATACGGGTCCCGGGGGCCTATGATATTTAACGCGGCAAAAACATCTCTACACATTTTTCAGGTCTTTCGAAACTTTTTGATAATAATTAGTTTTTATGAGGTCATAGATAATGAAAATTCGCGCTATTACTATTTTAATGTTTTTTTTAAACAAACTTAAAAGTTAGTGATATTTTTCTGTTTTACTTTTTTAATGCTGTTTTTGAAACAAACTTTTAGAATTTATTCTTGTTTCAATCGACAATTTTTATTGAGGTTAATAAATACTCACGTAGTATCGGTACATCAGATGTAAGGAATTCCTCAGAATCGTGTCATTCGATTGAAGATTGAAGATACAGTAATCTCGCGATAAGGCGATCCGCATTGATTGCTTATCGCGCTCTCGCTACAGGTGATAAGGACGTGAGCATTCACACACAGTCACAGCTGATTCTTACCTATCTATTCTTTGTTATTTAGTTCAACCACTTATTAATACTAGCTGCACTCTGTGGTTTCACCCGCGCTTTGATGAAAAGTAGCGTAAAACACATGAGCTACTTTCCTATCCAATGTAATTAATCCTAAATAAGCTATCTCGATTCCAAATTTCATACCACTCCATGTAGTCATTTCAGCGTGAAGATGTAACATACATACAGACAACTTTCGCATTTTTAATATTAGTGTGATATTAAAAATTAGTTTATTAGTTTGTATGTTTGTAAAGAATAATCTCCAAAGCTCCGATTTTAATAATTATTTCACCAATGGAATTTATATTCTAGAACTCTGTCTCTGAGTGCAGTAGCCTAAAATTCGTACCGCACATCGCAATTAAAGTCTCGGGCAACAGGAAGTAAAAATAAAACAAGAAATAAAATATAACATGTATTGTGATAATTTGAATTCTAGAGCACATTTAAATGGTCTCTACCACCATAAACTACCACCATCTTCCGTAAAACCATAAAGTAAAGTAAAATAAAGCAAAGTAAAATCTCTCTCACAACAAGAACATTATTTTTACAAAACAAAAAACAAAAACCGACTTCAAAAGGGTTGTCTAATGTTTCCCCGAAGAATATAAGCAATAATTCTCAAATGCCCGAATTTTACTTGCCCGAATTTCATTTGCCCGAATTGTTTGTTTACCATAAAAGTTATGTGACATACTCTTGTTTGCCCGTACATTAGATTTAATAATGATACGAGTGCCATACGTATTATTATCCATCTTATTAATTGCAATAATATTATTTAACAGAATATTTCAACGCCATACTAATAATTTCAAATATATCCAAGCCCAAAAAAAAAATCATTAAAAAAAAAAAGCCATTAAATTACATTAAATTGTTTTTGTTTCTGATACCTACTTATCACTATAATCGATCCATGTCGCTTCCGTAGAAATTAACCTAACGCCTTTGTCCTAAAAAGCGATTGGCTTTCTAGCACTTCGCCGGCCGCTGCCGCGGCACGCTCGCTACGCTCGCTCGGCTAGTGCGTTGTTTTCATGTTCTAACATAACCTAACCTATTGATCGTTTTTATTTCTAATACCTACTTATCACTATAATCGATCCATGTCGCTTCCGTAGAAAATTAACCTAACGCCTTTGTCCTAAAAAGCGATTGACTTCCTAGCACTTCGCCGGCCGCTGCCGCGGCACGCTCGCTGCGCTCGCTCGGCTCGTGCATTGTTTTTCATGTTCTAACATAACCTAACCTAACCTATTGATCGTTTTTATTTCTAATACCTACTTATCACTATGATTGATCCAAGTCGCTTCCGTAGAGAATTAACCTAACGCCTTTGTCCTAAAAAGCGATTGGCTTTCTAGCACTTCGCCGGCCGCTACCGCGGCACGCTCGCTACGCTCGCTCGGCTCGTGCGTTGTTTTTCATGTTCTAACCTAACCTAACCTATTGATCGTTTAGTTTAAACCGATTTTATGATTTTTTTCTAGAAGTAATTTCGATGGCAAATGATGTTATGGCATATGATAATTACGCCTTACAATGATGATAACAAATGATATTATTGAAATTGACTTTATGGAAAACAAAGTTTCTAGCACGTGACTAATATAGTAAACAATGAGTATAACATATAAAATTATGAGAAACAATATTATGTCTGTTGACCAGTATAGCAGATAAAATTATGGCAAATGAAATTCTAGCAAATGGGTGTATACCGGTTTTCTCATGGATACCATTATCAGAACTGGACTAAATTGAAATGGGACCAAATGGGAAGCGTCAGCTTTCTAATAAAAAAATAATCATCAACAAAATCGATTCACCCAGTCAAAAGTTATGAGGTAACAAACATAAAAAAAAAACATACAGTCGAATCGATACCTCCTCCTTTTTTGAAGTCAGTTAACAAAAATATATCGAGTATCCAATCCCAATTGATTGCTAACTCGATCACGACGATCATGACTTCAAAGAACTTTCGGATAATTATCGTGTCACAAGACCGTTCATTAACTAATTGACGAGAATATAGATCAATCTATTAAAGCAAAAAGGATCAGATTAAAAAGGTAGATTAATAAACCAAATTCACAAGTTTCATACAGAACAAGTGTATGTTAAAATCATTCATACATAAATGCACAAAGGGTGAAAGATATATAATAAGCTTGAATACTTTTTGGATAAATCATTTTTTATTCTTGCAACATTATCCTGGGTCTTTATATGTATTACACGACAGACGTATTCTAGGACATCATTTACTTCATTGTTATTTTTTTAATAGTTTCTTCGATTGAACCAACCCTGAAATAAAAACAAATAAATCAGCTGCTTCATAACAGAATAAGACCGCCTGTTTGACCGAACCCTCAGAAGATAACTAATTTTAAGAAAAAATGCAAATAAAAAAGAAAATTTCCACAATACTTTTTGTGGGTAAAATGGCGGATCCGGCCACTTAGATAACAGTATTTTTTTGAAGTTACTGCCGTAATGTCCTATAGCGGCGTGAGTGGCGGATATTAATTTTCCCCTATTTTTAATTAGGGTTCTCTCAGTCTTGCAAGAAGCCCGGAAATTGGAGCAAGATAAAATGTCCCCGAGGCGCGAAGTCTTTCATTATTATCTCAAGGAAAATATATCTGAAACAGCTTCAAATTCTACTGAAGCTGAAGAAAAACCAGAAAGGAAAAACAGGGTCACTTTTAGGAAGTGCCTGTCATGTTTTTTCTTTGTTCTTTAATACAAAGATTTTTACGTTTATAAGATAACCGGGGGTTAAAAACTGCCTGAACTCAGTTGTAAGAAGGAATTACAGCAATTTCTCTTTTAATGGTGGAAAAGAACCGTAGGTATTTATATGAAATCCCATTCTTCATCATGATGATCATCGGCTAACACCAGTCCACTGGCAAGTGGCACCCACATGGATTTCTCCCATTAGTTTTTATATTATTTTATGGCGAGATTGTTTTACTAAGAAGAACTTTTATGACGTTTCATCAAATAAAGACAAAAAAAAATGTATTTTTAGTCATAATCATAATTCGAAGACTAAGTCCAATGTATTATTGCATGCCATACCGCCAGCAAGTAACTTATCAATCACCAATTTGTAAATAACTGAGTACGCAATTCCCGTAATGGAATATTACGATGTAGTCACATACGTATAAGTGGTAACCGTAATGCATAACTTCCAATCAGTCGCAGATCGAAGTATTTTACATAGTAATGCAGACTCGGAATGCATTGTTTAATTTGAACAGCGCAGCCTGCTGCGGCCTCTACTCACCTTCCACTGTTACGAATCATATTCTCGTGACAAATAACGTACATGTACAATTGTACATAGTAACTTATTTTTAACCAACTTTAAAAGATGGAGGCGGTTCTCAATTTTATTGTAAGGATATTTTTTTTTAGCTGTTACCTCAGATCCGATATTTCTTTACCGATTTGCCAAGTTCTTTATTTGAAACTTTCAGGTTAATCAGATAAAAGTATCATAAAAATCAGTAGTTTAGGTTATAAATCAAAATATTGGGCAAAAGATGTCATCCGAGAAATTTTAATGTCGATTTTTTCTGGTAGATGATAAGCCATAGACTACAAATAACGCTTAACAGCGTAAACGCAATTAACAACCTCGCGCGCTATTCGAGCTGTATTTTACATAATTTTTATGCAAGCGCGATCAACTGGTTCCATAATCCCTGAGTTATTATAACTATTTTACCGCAGACATTGATTCATTAGAATTAAAGCCTTTAACAATGGTGGAGTGTATTTCGTAACCACCGACCTTGCAGTTACATGCCACTTGAGTTTCACTTTAGCCATCTCGCTCCCACGGCAAAGAGTTCGCAGAATCAAATGCATGATTGTATGCGCCTTAAAAACTGGAGCGCGCCTTATGAAAAGTGGTGCGGTGGTGAGATTTCCTCGCGTTTGGTGAGATCACAGAATAAGTAGCAGTATGTTCTGCCTAGCCTAGTTACTTTTAAGACTAGAATTTGTTTTCTGCATTCGAAAGCTATCGTTAATTCGAAGGATTTTTATGCGGAAAAGTAAACTTTTCGAGATATTTTCCCTAAAGTAACTTTGTAGAATTTGAATCATTTTCTTTATTTATCAGTTTTAGTAAAAAATATGTTAAATTATGTAATTTCTGTGGTTAAACGTTATTTTGTATTTTACTTGTGTGAAAAACAGACAGATGTTTTTATTTATTTATACATATGGAAAGTTGATAAAATGTAAGTATCTACACAAATACGAATAAGTAAAAGTACCCAATAGGAAGATGAATGATGACACCACTGGCATTAGAAAGACGTCTAGATTGCTAGATTACCGAAGTAATATACGGGATTATTCGAAAAGGGTATGCTAAGCCGAAAGGGTAGTATTATATTCGACATTATGAACAACTTTTATTACGTGTCCAACCTTTGAATCGGCAAAAAATCCCTTTGATGTGTTTTTGTAAAGAAAAGCAATTTGTTCGCGTTTGTCAACGTTGTTTTTTTTTTTCTTCTAATGGTAACCCTTTCGGTCTAGCAAATTGTCTACCCCTGTATTTCTGCTACAGAGTAGAGGCCAGGCCGTGATATGACATAACTATGTTCCACAACAGACTGTTGTAACATCTTACGTTATTTTATTATCGAATTAAGTGAACCGGTTGCTTTGCCCCAATTAGTTTGATACTAGTGCATTACTGTTTGTTTATACGTATTAATTAAAGCCTTGTTTATGTTTTGAATTAGTTAGCTATTTTTGAACTTGAATTGTCTATGAATGAGTGATTTGTTGAGTACTCTACAACTACATGTCTTGTCAAATATCTATTTCATGAACATCTTAATATCAAAGTTTTTTAAGGTTTGGTTGGCAACAACATTTTTTTTATTTTATTAAAACAACAACAACAATTCGACTTATAGAAGCTTCATTTCGAAACTAACCAAACATGTGTTCAAAAATATAGAGCAGTGAAATTTCGTAATTTCGTTCGTGACGTACGCGTGCGTCGTCGTTTACCAATGCCGATGATTCAAGGATCATAGTGAATCGTAATTTTAAACTGGATCACAATGGATCACGATTGCAGACTGGATCATTTTTGATCATGATCAGCTGATCTAAGCTGAATAGCAGTGAATCGACATCGATCCAGTCATCACCGTTAATTGTGATCACATGCTGGATCATACTGGATCTTGACTGCCAACTGGATCGACAGATCTAAACCGATCTTGACCGAACCGATCAAAGTGGATCGTGATCGCTGCCACCTGGATCATAGATCGTGATCGATGGTGGGTGGATCGTGACCGCGGATCATGGTCTCGTCGTCGCCGCGAGCGCAGGCCCGCTTGCACGACGTCGACCCGGAGAGAATAAAGGCTTACTCGGTGAGTAGACATAGTTTATTCAGTAGGAAAAGGCGATTTTTTTAATTGCTTCGGCTCGGACGAATAAGAGCAGATGAAACTTCTGCAATAAAATTCTGCTATTTGTAAAAAAAACACTTAGACAAGTAAAACCACGATTGTTGAGCTCTATTTTGGGTCAGCTACTACGCCGTAGAGGCTATAGTATGTTTTTCTATATCTCGTACTAGCTGCGCCCCGCGGTTTCACCCGCGTTTTTCGGGATAAAAAGTAGCCTATGTGTTAATCCAGACCATGAACAACCTACATTCCAAATTTCATGTAAATCCGTACAGCCATTTTTGCGTGAAAGAGTAACAAACATCCATACATACATCCATACTTACAAACTTTCGCCTTTATAATATAGTAGTAGGATTATATTGATACGATATTTATACAATATTACAATAACAACTACAGGGTTATTTTTACCTCCATCAGCGTAAATATCGTTTTTGTAAAAAAACATGCTCACTAAGACAAGTTCACAAAAAATAAATATGGCTTTTATTTATTTTCCATTATCGAGAATTAATTTAAAGAGTAGGTAGTTGTGAAAAAGCAGCTCGTCCGGCTTCGAAAAAACTTTAGTACAAGCATTCCTTTCTTCCATACTAGCACTGTGGCACATCGTGGTGGTATTGTGCATTTGGGTTGCGTAACCGGTACAGCCTTAAATGGAGGCCACGTGGAAAGCGCCGTGTGGGAGAGCGAAAGGCCTGCGACCCTATTCTGGCACACACGACATCATCTCGGTCACTCTCACTCCGACAACTTATCTAACAAGAGAGACAGTGACAAAGGAGATATCGTGCGTGCCAGAACAGGACTCCTGTACTGAACGCATGTATTCACTAATAATTTAGTAACAAAACTGCGGGGTCGGTAGATAAATGCCTACTTACTTCCTAACAGCGGTCACAAAATACAGTCTCTTGAATAAAATAGATTCTGGGTGACTTCACTTATCTAATCGCGAATGTTTGAGTACTAATGACATTTAGTGTACATCGAGTACTAGTAGTAATATAAAGTATTATTAGTACTGAACATTCTGCTATGCCTTTTGAGTGAGTAATGAGAGTGAACGAATAAAAGGGCGAAGCATAATGCCCAAAAATACTTCGGTTAACTTCGAGATACGTCTTCTATTCTATGTTACGCCATTCTCAGTAGATGGGTTTCCTGCGATGTCTCCTAACTTCAGTAATTTTAACTTGGCTTCTGGCTACCATCCGTCAGAATCTTATATTACAGCCCTTAGTTATTGGATTGGCGCAGGCTTTCCATAATCCGTACTTCTGAAATAAAACCGAAGGCGTTTTCTAATCAAGGACATCGTTGAAGCAAGATTTTATTTGAAATATAATCCTGAGCTCAAAGGGTCCAAGGACCCTATTTTAGGGCACTCGAGATTATTTCCGTCACTGTCAGTTTCATGATATTTCTTATGAGAGCGACAGTGACCGAGGTAAAATTTTACTCGCCAGAATAGGGGTCTAAGGGACCGGCAATTCCGACCCGCTTACATTTTTACAGCGCACTTAATTTCCATGTTAATGTCCCAGTAAGCTTTACTACCCACTTGACATATTTTTACGTGATTTAGAGTCAAAAGTGCAAATAACAATTTTATTCCGACTCGACGCAGAAATGAAAAAAGCACACAGTTCTCTGCTTTAGGGATTGTTGATAGGGCATGTTTTTAGACTACGGATAGACTACGGAGACTGTGTTGAGAACCAAACTTACTAAAAAACTAACTTTATACTGGTGAAGATAATGAAACAAAATTTAATCATGCCAGCCAACTTTAAACAAACTGATTATCAAAACATCAATAAATACGTTACATCTTACATGCCTCTACGTGCGACTGTTTGTAAATAAACAACCTAATTGAGAGAGTTGAACGATAAACTGTCACCTCGTAGTAGGTAAACATATGTGATTGTTATTTGGTATTGGTATGCCACGCGAACTGGGTTGTGGTTGTGGCCATTCACTCAGCGTTAGTGTTGTGTAAATTTTCTTGGATATACGCCTTACCACTGCTCAGGCTGATCTTCAGTTTATCGCTTGCAATCACCACACAGTTTCAGGGTGTCTTCTATCTGTTTATTCGCGGTCTCCACTGTTGAACTTGTCACCACACCACAGTTAAATATACATATCTGTTAAAGTTATAGCCCACTGCCACTTAAAGTATAGTTAATTCATAACTAGCTGCGCCCCGCGGTTTCACTCGTATTTTTGGGGATCAAAAGTAGCCGTAATGTTAATCCTGGGTATAAGCTACCTTCATATTTAAACTTCATCCAAATCCGTCCGGCCGTTTTGGCGTAATTGAGCAACAAACTTCCAAACTCTGACATTACAGTAGAATCATTAGGTATTGGTGCCATCCCGTCTACTCAATTTCATATTATATACCTACATGCCGAATAGACGAACGACTTTATTAGTTAATTTCATGTAAATTTTATGCCTCTATTTGATGGAAAATTGCTGAAATATGCCAACAAATAAATATCAAGTGGTGATTGAAACCGTCTGTTTTATTGCTTCAATCTTGCGAGTCGTGCCGCGTCCTAATTCGTCACATTGCGCAAAATACCATCGGCTGTTTGAACTGTGTTTTCACCCTTATGTCACCGCTGCTCTGTACTGTACCTACTTACTCGTTTCAATGGTTTTCTCATTCATGAATATTGATAGTACAAGCCTCTTGAATGGTAGAGTAGAGTCGAGAAGTTACAAAGTCAGTTTGGAATTGTGCTAGGGCAGTGTTTTATGGTAATGTAATAATGTCGAGTTGTTATTTTGTTTTGAGGAGTAGGTATTTCTGCATTTTTGATGGCCATAGATGTGTTTCTTTTATTGGATAGAGCTTTTTTCTTTGACCACCCAGTCACTTGTGTGAAGTTGTGTGCCTTTATAAGCCGTCGATTCAGAGTTTTGGTGTTGTTTGTACTTGTTGTACATAACTATTCAAGTACCAAATAAAAGTAGTAACACAACTCTTGTACTTGTCTAGTTGTACATAACTATTCAAATAAAGGTAGTAACACAACTGTTCCAATTGTTATTGTCCTTTGAATCCCCCGACGCATCCAACAAAATAGCGAACAGTCGTTTGCATTACTTATACATGAGTTTGTAAACTTGTGCTCGTGACCAGGGATGCATGAATTCGAAGAATGTCTCCATAGACTGCATTGTCCGAGAAGCCGGGGCCGGGCAGTCGCGCGAGCTTGCCCACAATGGCACATAGCTCGTCTTGTACTCTACAGATGGCCCAGTTTCAAATCGATTTATCGACCACTTCAAGCTGGTAATAACTGGGTTAGACAATTTCTAATTTTATACTACATACTTTATATAATATACTATAATAGCACCACCGCTTGGTTTCACCCGCGTGATTCTTTAACTTCTTTGGGATAAAAAGTATAAAACACATGTAATAATATAAATTAGACCTATTTTTCTGTCTTTATGTGGAAGAAAGATAAAATCTGACAAAACTGTAGAAATAAAATAAGCAATACGAGCTGGACAGAACACATTCGCGTTTATGATATAAGTATGAACTAGGTCGATTACCTCGTTGGTAACAGCGGTCCGAAACACCCCTACCTATTTACTCACTGTATTTTCGTAGTAATTTTGCTAAAATGTAAAGCAGTATGGCTCTTAAAGGCCGCAAATTGACAATAGTTTTGTTCTATTACAAAGCTTAGTCCGAGCGGCAGAAGACCATTTCGTAGGGTTACCGTCGGTCGTAAGTCCGGTTTTTTATTATCTTTTGTCTTGGTTCTTCCGGACTATGCGCCTCTAGAGGGAAACACACGAAATGCTCCTCTAACCTTTTCCCACTAGGTTCTATCATAACCCTGATTTTAAATCTTATATCGATTGAACAAAATTATTTTGCAAACGTCTGACTTTTTCTTGTGAGATGGCAACCCTAGGCTCCCGCATCAATTTCTACAAAACAACACTAAAGCATACCTACTATACACTGCCTTGATATATCTCCAGTGATCCCGGTTTATAGCCTGTGCTTTGGGTATTTCGTCATTCGGCCAAATTGGGGGCCGATATGGGCCGTAGCGGCGGAGCGGGCCGTCTCGGCCGTCCTGACCGCTGGGATGCGAGATGGATGGCCAACAGCCGCCCCCGGTTTTAC
Source organism: Alcis repandata (assembly GCA_949125135.1). Lineage (NCBI taxonomy): Eukaryota > Metazoa > Arthropoda > Insecta > Lepidoptera > Geometridae > Alcis > Alcis repandata. The sequence continues at coordinate 1,460,569 of OX421235.1, forward strand.
GGCTGACCTTCCCATCAGCAGAATAAACAAAACATGACCGAGCTGAGACATGGAAATTGACACTGGTGTCGTAGATAAAGTAACGGTCATAATTTATGAGCTCTACGTGAATTCCCGTTGCCATATTTTCCTTGCAAAATAATGTGGAAATAGCAGATTTATTTGCTAAAAGTTAGGATTGTTACTTTGATCGTTTTTATGCGCTTTTGGTATGAAACTATGGGTAGAGCTACAGATTGGTCTCGTTGAGTAGGATTACAAAAACAAAATAAACACAGCAGCAGCTGTTCTCAGCTTATAATTTTTTCTTTAATATTGCGAGTATATTCCTAAAACGATGTAATATTTTCAATCTGTTCCAATCCCGGTTCAGCTCCTCATTATCATTTAGAATTAGGACATAATACCGACTTCCCCTGCAGTTCCCCCTCCGAATGACGTCACTGCTCAGGGGTAGGGGTGAACGGCCCGTTTGCAGCAAGTGCGCTTGGCCCAGTTTTTCGAAACTCACAAGTCTTTGTGTCGAGACGGGCTAGGACGATAGGACATCCATCAATTGTAAGAAGACACTTCTAACAAAGAAAGCATTAGATGAAATATGAATCGGGGTACGTGTCAGATTAGAGGAAGTGGCGTAGCATTTATTCTCTATTCTAACGTTTTTTTATTGCCTTATTAGATTTATTTTATAGCCTATTGAATTCTAGCTATAATAGCTAGAATTCAAACCAGCCTTGTTTGGTGAATGATAAACACTGTTTTCGAAATTTTAAAATTCATTCTTTTTATCAAGCGTAAACTAGACAAATCAGATCAAATAAGACTTTATAAAGCAAAGGATATTGTTTATATGCCATTTCCATCTCAATCAGAGATAAGTGATGGGCATAATGCATAAGAATAATTTCGCAGAACATTTAAGTTTTTAACAGTAACCATGTGCACCACTTTCCAACATTTTGAATGAAACTGTTTAGATACTTCAACCTAGAGCGGTAGTAATTCATAGGTTCATTAATGATTGACATTTACAAGTTACGAGACTTGTGAGTTTCCAAAAACCGGTCCTATAAGTTACGTACCGTCTACGCGGGTCGCTGAGTTAATGCGATATTCATAATTATGTTAGTGTTGTAATACATAGATGTAAGCTGCGTAACATGGACGTTGCATGTTGTGGACTTGTGTCAATGAACTGTTGGGGTCTTAATTGTGTTTTCGGTGGAACCAGGCTGGGAGAGAGAATATTATTTCTACGCTTACTCGTAGCACTGATATAGTATTAGCTCTGCAGACAACTCGGAAGGCTTTAGTGTGATTAGAGTGGAACAATAGACGTAACAGACTTGAACAGAATATTGCACACTTGCACTAAAAACGAGAGTATTCAAGGAAGAGTGGAGCGTTTTCCTGGATTGAACTATAAAATTATTTATATTATGTTACATTTAAGCCATTTGGATGGTTCGTTAATTGATTCAAGGGTGGCGTAAATAATCTCTACCTACGAATAGAACGGCGGTCTATACGGTAAAACGTTCGCTTCAATATCCGAATTAATTTTGTTGTTTAATTAAGGTTTTGTTTACAATATCTGATTAAAGCCGTTCTGCTGGATATTGTGAATTAATTTCGTGTAAACGAGTTGCGTATCCGCACTGCGTAGACTCGCGTGCTTTTATCGACTCACTGCCATAAAACCCCGCTCTATTGTGTATAATGACCGCAATTTCTCGGTATAAATTCTGGTTCATATCAAATAGTATAGTAATAAGTAATGAACTTGCCGTGCAGGAGCTGGCTAGGGAAAGTGAGGAGTTAGGTTGGGGCAGATTGGAGGCAAGGATGGTACTTAGAGCTTTAGTTTGCCAGTGCAGTGTGCAGGAAGAATAGTTGACTCGGCTAGCACACGACCAGGGACTTACTTAACATGCTACCTAACATGTTAAGAAAAAGGACTAGAAGTACGATAGCAACATCTGTTTCAGTCCAGTTATTCAATAATATTCTCTCGTTCTCTTTCTATCTATTTACTTCAAAATGATTTTGGTCATTTTGCAATTTAAAATTTGTGGTCCATGACAAAAAGCCTCGAGTGTGCGCGGAACCATCCGCAGTAATTAGGTTCGTTATTTATTAACGCCTCTTCGTAATTTTATGTCGGTTGATGTAATTTGTGCCGCATATTATCCTTGGGTGGACAAAAATTAATTTACGCCCCTTTTCACCCCTTTTTGATGGCCAAATGGGTCTCGGAGATAGCGAAGTTAAATCGAAAAAGGCACAGCAATTTGTTGTTTTGAATCTTGGTTCTAATTTGTACAGCCAAGGAATGGAAGGGACTCCCGACTTCCTTGTATATGGTCTCCGAGGTATAAACTTGGGCTGGTCGAGGTCAGAGTGAATAGGTAATTTGTAGATTTTGTTTCATACTAATAGGCGAGTTGGTGGTCAAACGCAGAGTTGTTGACGAAAACCATGAAGTTATGAAACGGTACAATAACAATCTGCATATATCATAATACTTCTAGTCTAGATAATATTTGGGCCATGTTTTGATAAAAAGCTAACTACCTATCAGTGTCTAGAGCCTTGCCTTATGAAATACTGAGTGACATATACCCAAAACAAAGTACAAAGAGTAGCCGATGTCATGACGTTTTGTAATTCCGGACAAAGATGAGTACGAATACTGAAATTATAGCAACGAAACAAACGATACGTCAAATTATAGCATTTCATTTCGGAAACACTCTGTGGAATTGGGAATTATCTGGCGCTGGTAGAAAATTGCAGCCATTCGGTTAAATGGCGTGAGCATGGCAGTTGCTGGTTCGCGTTTAAAAGTTGCCAGTTCGGACAACTTGGGAATTAGAACACATTATTCAGGGAGAGGGGTAGGGGGAGAGGGGTAGGGGGAGAGGGGAAGGTTCGGAGTTGTGTTAGGAAATTGGGGACATTAATGACAAACTAATATGAAAAATTGTGTTTAGCAGATCGCATTTATATTGTTTATCAAATACGAGTAGTTCGTACTCGAAATTTCTACTAAGTAAAGTTTTATACGCAACTTACTAGACATTTGCATCAATCATAGGCAACCAAATTATTACAAGTATAGGTGGTGAAACCGCGAGGCGCAGCTAGTCATAGATAAAATAGTTATGCTGCTCTTTAATTTAGTGTTTTACATAATTTTGGTAACAAAAAAACAAGAAGCCTTTGTAATCCCGGTGGTTGTTATCTGTCACACTCCAGCGCCCGCGCTGGAGACCTATTCTGGCAAGTGAGATATTATCTCGGTCACTGTCGCTCTTATTAGAAATGTTGTCACTGTGAAAAAGACGGATAATCTCGATCGCCCAAGAATAGAGCCTCTGGTATCGGGTGGCGTCACCGCAAACACTACCGACCCTGATAATATCACTATCACCTATTACCGGCAACAATTTGCTATTGTACTTGGCTAAACAGTGGTTTAAATTATTATCAAACCGGTACAATGGTAGAGACCGCCCGCAACCGTTGACCGCCATGACATCATGGTGTATTTAGATTTTGAAGATACATGGAAAATTGCCGCTTTATTTTTAGTCTGAGATTATTTCATGACCTCAGTGGCAGAGGTTGGAATAAAATTCACTGTATTCCCTTTGTGAATTTTTAAACTTACAAGCCCACAATATTCCTCAGACCGTTTGGTTTAGTTTTGTTTAGAACTTTAGACGATATTGTGCCTCGTAAGGTTATGGATAACGCTCGTCAGAAGTGGAAACGTTGGCGTTCCTTCTCATAGTTTTCCCTCTGTCTCATTTGTTCAACGCCTAAACCAGTGAGCATTGTATGTAAAGCGTATGTAAAACAAGCGTTTTGCCGGACGCAATTCGCAGTTAAACACTTACTAATTAATTCGTAGGTATGTACTTGTGGTGGCGCATTGGGATTCCCCCGTGCCATTCAGCCATTAGAGGAATCTGGCCGGATCTTGCGGTGGGCCCTTTTAAACACTCGTTAATTAATAATTCAGGCTTAATAACGTGCGAGCATAAATAACATTATGTATTCAAGCTATGACGTAACAAAAGTACCATATTGCAGAAATCCTTCATTCATTCGGTATAAAAGCGCAGCTCTTGGTGGTGGAGCAATTTTCATTTTCATTTTCTGCTAGTGTTTTTATCTCCTCGCAGAAAGTCTTTGTGGTTGAAAATTCTTGTCTAAAATGAGTCTGAATACAAACTCAAATGAAATCATTAGACACAAACACAAAATAAGAAAAGTAGATAATGTATATATTGAATAATTTTGATGCAGCATCATGAATGATGACGCTACAAAAACGATTCCCAAAAAGGCAAACAGCTAACTTTTAGTCTTTTATTTTGCTATATTAGGTAAGGTAACAGAACAGATGGGACGACTAAGATACCTAGGGTACCGTAGGCATAGTTGGCCATTCGAGTCGTGTTTACACGTTGCCTATTATGGCAGTGCGTTTACCTATTGTATGTAAAGCGAGATAATGCGGTCGGTAAATTTTGGGGCACAGAGTGTCATGGACAGTATGGTAGCCATAGCAATGTTGACAAAAGGCGAGCCAAGGTAACAACGGGTAGTAAGGCTTCATATTCATAATATGCTAAAAATGTTGCTGAGTGTGTGAGGTGATTTCTATTTTGGGTCGTGTTCGTGATAGAGCAAAATTCTTTAGGACATGAAAATATTTAAGAATGTAAAGCAAAATTTACAATCGACACAAAGAAGCTATAAAAATAAATAATCACGTCGAATGCCAGCGGTGATTCACTGATGTCATTATTAATAGATTAATGTTGCTTCATAAAAAGTGCTGCTTGATAAGGAATATCGATATTAAGTATACAATAAACAATTAAACACACTTACAGAATATACTGAACTAAATTACCAAATTACTTACTCAGTTAAGTACCCATTATTGCACATAACTGCAACACAATAAACCACGCAGCTCTCAAAACCTTGCTCTTTATTGTTTTGTTTCATAACCCGTGAAATTTTTGAGAGCAACCCATTATGATACAATGATCGCCCTCGTTTAAGCAGACAAAGAGAATCATACCAACCAGCTTAGATGTAACTAACATTTTCCACAGAAGTTTCTTAAGAGAACTCAATAGTGGCTCCACTAGCCGTCTTAAAGATAAAATGGTCTTCTTTCCAAAAGTTATTGCATCGCTTGCTCTGCATCAGCAATGTTGTTTTTAATTTTGAATCCTTGCCAGCGTTCGTAGCACTATTCTCGAAGTTTCCATAAATCCTTCTGGTACAATACAACGGGTTGCAGGTTCAAAGTTCTAGATTCCTCGACGTATCGCCACTTGATTGAATAACAAGAACGTAAGCTTTCCAATCTACTGCATTCAATTGTGAACTTTCTCTGTGATCTGATGCTATACTAATATAGGGTTATTCATAAAGGGTATGCTAAGCCGAAAATAGCTCATAGTACTCATCATTATGAACAACTTTTACTATGGGACCAACCCGAAACAGGCCAAATATAATTCGTCCTGTAGAAGGACCAACAACTTACAGCTTTCCGGATAAATGCTTCTTTACCAATTAATGGCTGAATGGATTGAATATGGATATTTATTGTACCTGTAGTGTCAATTTCAAATCGACCTTTGGAATCGATATTACCAAAACAGAATTTTGGTTCTACGTATTAATATTTTAAACATTTATAATACCTATCCTTGGAAAATAAAGTAAATGCTTTTACGTGTAAATTCCATGCCAAACATATTTGTATTGTGTTGTGAAAGTTTTGTAATAGAGCGACTGAGTAGTTCAATCTTATGTAATCCAGGTATACCAACAACTTTCTAAGTAAACGTCCTGAGCCCGTCTCACCCGAAACTATGTCTGATCAGCTTCAACTAAATAATGTCATACAGAACAGTTAGGCGACATCAGAGTCCCAACATAGATTGGCCCGAATAGTTCCCAACATAGTGGTCCGTCTATTTACCGAACAGTTCGGAACAAACTTCGGGCCTTGCATACCAGCTCTTAGTTAAATTAACTTTGGTTTGCTTTAAATAGTTAACAGTTTATCTAGTTGTGACCTTTACCGACTAGCAAGGTGTGTTCATAACTTCAGGATTCTTGTACTTGTAGAATGTGTTGGGGCGTTTGTGTACTGAGTGTGGCTAATGCCAACTATTTGGAAGCGAAAACTCGGTTTTACTCAATTTGTACTTGTTGGGTTAACTTTGGCGATTTGTAAGGTCTATAGTCTGCGAGATAATAAACAAATACGCTATTACGATAACATTGTAAGCATTGGTCGTCATTTTCTTTCCCATTATAAGCGGTTAGAAGTCTGCTACCCTAGAACAAAACTTAACTGTTCTCCACTTCCTGAAGCCTGCTATTTATGGGCTACTGTCTAGCATTACGGGAATCTAGTTTTCTTTGTTCTAACGTTAGTCTTCTCTTTCAGGAACAACTTCGCCAGAGAAAAGAAGAAGAGGAGCGGATCGCGCAACAGAATGAGTTCCTCCGCGCTTCCTTGCGAGGGTCGGCCAAACTCCAAGCATTGAAGACTACTCCGCCGCTTTCGGGTACTGCCTTCGTTAACGATGCGTATGAAGAAGATGCCAGCGATGAGTCGGTGCAGCTTTATGCTCTTGTTGGTGAGTATATAGTTAATAAAACTACTCGAGCCTAAAAATGTCTACAACGCTACATAAACTAGGATTACCTCATCATCATCCAAAGCCATTGTTATAAATCTGCCGAATACAGGTTTTTTTTTTAGTAGGCCATCTGTCTCGCTTGCATGATAATCGAGTATAGAATGAAGTGCCGCCATTGCCGCATCAAAATATTAAATATCGTGTATCACGAGATCTCAGGAAGCTTCTGTGAGATTTAATTAGACTTAAATTCAAACACAAGACAAATTTCTATGATATTAAAATATCCTCTATATGACGTCTTATATTCTCTTTGAAAGCCATTTCAATAGCATACAATACATTGTTTAAGTTTCACATAGCAAAGCTATTACATACCTTTACTTGATGGCTAAATATAGTCAAGCGGGCAGCTGATTAATTAAAATTACGCGAACTAACAGGTGGCCGCATTAGTTACAGTTCACATGTGGATAGTTCCACCGGTCTCATACGTGGAAAGTAGGACGGTGCCCTACCGTCGGCCAGCCTATCGCCGCAGATAAACTGTATTCACCAAGTATATTGGCCGCATAGTAACTCTTAAGTAATCTGAGTCAGATTATGTCTTTGAAGCTGCATAATATGCGTGATGTGCTCACGAATTCCCAGGCTTTAATGTAGGTATTGGATAAGCAAGGTAACTGACAGGCAGGTATTAAGGGGAGTTTTGGCTTTGAAGGGGTTAAACAGAGGGTCGTACCTGTTCTGTAAAGGTCAAGTGAGTTCTGTAAAGGTTAATTAGATGAACTGATGAACTTGAAACTTTGTCCAATAGTAAAAGTTGCAATGCAAGATAGGAAGTGCTTGGAAAACTTAATATCTTGGCTCTTGGCTCGATATTAAAATTCACATTGCCAAATGTGGTTGTAAATTGCGCCCCTTAACCTCATGTACCACTTTCTTAATTTTTTGGCCGGGTCATTCCATTACTTGTTTGTCTTTTCACATAAGTATAGATCTAAATAATGATGTTGGCGCAGCTAGCCACCCCATGTATCTTGACCTCCGACACTAAGAGGCCTCCCCATCTCGATCTTGCGCCTAACAATAGAGATCTCTAAATTTCCGGTGTATCCTTTCATCTTACCATCTGTTCCGCTCACTTGAAACGTCCGACAGGCCTTAACCCTTTTGTGAGCTCTTGTTACCTTATACATTTAGATAAAAAAAAACTCTTAAAAATATACTCAATTAAAGATAGCTGATATAATAGATAGTACTGTGGACTAGGCTTCTAACTGACCATACTAAGATAGTTAATATTTGTATTTTAGATTACCAAGAAGTATGCTCCGCCCTCACACGGATCCAGAAAGCCCTGGGCGCAAGCGGGGAGTCCGCCCTGGCCGCACGGGTGGCGGGCGCGGCTGGAGCCCTGCTGTGTCCCGGGCTGCGGACCGCGCTAGCGACACGAGCGGCAGTCCTTACAGCAGTGCGGCACAAACGCTCCGGCTTGTCATTGCCCCATGCGCCACCTCACGGACCACGGGCTTCTGACCGGTTGAAAGACGTAAGTGCAGTCTGCGACCTGCTGTTGTATTTCAATTTATCTGTAACACCAATAAGCTGAAAAAGAAGGTAAATCAGATCAACAATAATGTACCTACGTCATACTCGTACTCAACTCAAGCCTTTTTTCTCATATTTAAACTTCCTTCATCAAAATCTACAAACTAGTACAAACACGTCCTTGTTCTTTTTAAACGAATTTTCTTATTGATTAGTAATGAACTAATGAATCATATACTCGTAGTTTGTTATCATCAAAATTTTATATAGATCTAATACGTACGAATATACTGAATCGCCTCTTGCATCCACAGTGTATGGACGTCCTCGGCAATCAGACGGCGACAGGCGGCGAGACGTCAGCCATCGCTGCAGAACTGCTGTCCATCCTAGGAGGCCTGGAGCTCGAGAGCCTCATCCAGGCGCACGACCAGGCGGCGGCGCTACTGGATCCCGCGTGCTTCAACAGGGGGAAGAGGCATAAGGTAAGCTGTGGGTTGAAGACTGAAATTGTTGGATGACTTTTCTTGATAAAACTGAGTTGCATCCCTGTCAAGCAAATGACGAATACGGTCACTGAATACTCTTGCGTTGGGTGAAACAGTACTTACTTAAATAAACAAACGATTTTAAAGTTTCACTGAATTCTTAAGTTTAGTGAGTGGAGTCAAAATGATTCCTTGTTAAAATTGAGTAAGGATCTAATTTTCCAATGACTTTTAGGCCGGCAATAACTTGAACCACCGGGAAGAAAAGGCGGCACCCTCGCTCGACGACCCCGGGGAACACATCAAGATCATCAAAATAGACAAGACTAACGAACCACTTGGTAAGCTATTTATCAACTTCATTTGATTTATAAGAATACGTTTGTCCATCCACAAAATACAAATTAGATATGTTGTCAATTGATTTTTGTGTCATTAATGGGAAGTTAAAAATACATTTTGGGCATTTGAAGATTGATACTCGTAATACAGTGAGGCTTATGGTAATTATATTTTCTAGAGTACTAACTGATTGTTGATTACAGGTGCTACAGTAAGAAACGAAGGGGAAGCGGTCATAATTGGTAGGATAGTGAGAGGCGGCGCAGCGGAGAAATCAGGGTTACTGCACGAAGGAGACGAGGTACTCTTTACTAATTTCTGTCACTTGTATGCTCCTCAGGCTTTTTTGTACAGAAATAAGAATTCATCGTCAACAAATTATGTCGATAATTTTTTTCGAGAAATAGGACTCGGTTCAGTCTCTTGGATATTTAGAGAATATTCTTCGCACCCCATTAAGCCTATCCCAATACCTTTTGCTTTGACGGGTTTAGTTTTTGTTGAATAACAAGCCTCGGTCATACAATTCAAAGTAAGAGCAAAACCAAATGGATTATATACTTATAACATATTTCACCATCATCATTATTCTCATCACTATTATTCGTAATCATCCATTCGTGACCATGGGCGTTTTTTCAGCTCTTATTTATAATAAATACTAAACTTCATTATACTGCCCTCATTAGCCACAAATAAAAATTTTTGATTTTTCACGCATCAGATGCGTAATTTTTCAAATTATCAGATGCATAAAACAAGTTTCTTTTTTGTTTTTTGAATACCGCTCTTGTGCTTATAAGGGCAATACAATAGTCTGTTAGGTAAAGCAATTTTTTTTTGAAAATATCAAAATGAAATAGCTTGACATAATGAAAGTACGTGTATGATGGGTTGCAGCTGCTGGAAGTGAACGGCGTGGCGATGCGCGGCAAGTCGGTGCACGAGGTGTGCCAGGTGCTGGGCGCGCTGTCGGGCACGCTGGCCGTGGTGGTGGCGCCGCGCGCCGCCGGGCCCGCGCACGCGCACGCGCCGCCCGCGCCCGCCGCGCGCGTGCTGCACGTGCGCGCGCACTTCGACTACGACCCGGAGGACGACGTCTACATCCCGTGCCGCGAGCTGGGTCAGTTGTCAACTTGTCACACACACACGTATAATGTACGAGTAGGTGTCTTCAAGTCGCGTGTGAATCGGCTTCTTCTAGGCGCGCGTGCTCCACTGTAGACCGCATCGTTGCTTACTATAATGTAATATAGCGGTCAAATGAAAGCCTAAATTAAAAAAAAAAGTTTTCTGTGTTTGTTTTATACCTTGTCTTTCGGTACTTTGGTAGTGTTTTACTTCATATCCATTAGGTACATTGTTTTTAATCATTTTTTCCTGCATGTGTTTAATTTATTTTTGAACTTTTATTGAGGAGCCCTTCACTCCTCAATCTTTTTCATTTCTTTCTAGAAGCTTTCTAAACTTCTAATTTGGAAAGGAAGTGACTGCTTTGAAAACGAAAGTTTACGTATTTCCTTTATTTTCTACGTCAGCCTACCTCATTCATATCCTCGTTTTTTTACTATTCTACCGCCGACATTAAGAACATTAAAAACCCTCATACTCACTTTCACCTAGTTAACCATATACCGTTTCGTTTCAGGCATTAGTTTCCAAAAAGGCGACGTGCTGCATGTGATCAGCCGCGAGGACCCGAATTGGTGGCAGGCCTTCCGTGAGGGGGAGGAGGACCAGACCCTCGCCGGCCTCATACCCAGCCAGGCCTTCCAGCACCAGTGAGTTCACAATGCTTCGTAGAGAATATAATACTTTTAAGACCACTTTTTCTACCGTGACCGTGTCGACTATCACTAAATGAAAAGGGCTAATTAATTCTTTGAGGTATGGTTGTATGGGTGGCTGTGTTCGAGTCTGGCTCAGTATTGAATTTCTAGTCGTTTTTCATTGTGATATATTCATGTAGGAGTTTTATAATGCAGAATTTAATGCAACTGAATAGTTAATAATAATTTGTTAATCATTTTGGCCTACAATCTAAACTGAGCATAAGACCATTAGAAACATTTAGAAAACATGTTCTCGAATTCCAGACGAGAATCAATGAAGCTAACGCTAGCAGGCGAGGTGGCGGCTCGAGACAAGCCGCGTAAAGGAGGCACGTTACTGTGCGCGAAGAAACCGCCTCGGAAGAAGAAGGGCAAGAAGGCCACCAGCGAGGCCGGATACCCGCTGTATTCCACGTCGGCGGGCGACGGTGAGTGTCACTGATGTCGGAGACTTTGATCGAAAATAATGACTAAAAGAAAGGCACTAAAAGAAAGTTCCTATTAACCTAATCCTAATCTTATTCTTTGAAAAAATATGTTTTAATTATTTATTGGAATTCATCACGAAGCGCATGTTTGCTATTAGAACGTATATTTTGAAGATTAGAGTTGATGGTCATCTGAACTAGGGTTTTTACTTTTGACCACATCTCTTGCTGGAATATTATTTACGCTTTTTCGTGATCTTCTTTTCTCAAAAATTGAGACTAGTTATTATCAACCATTAAAAAGGTTCCGAATAAGCAATAAGAAGAAAGTAATATATGTGCATGTAAAGGAGTTCCATTACCTTATAAAATCTTTCACCTGTAATTAGAACATCTCTGATTTTAAAATCTAGCCATCTCGATCGTTGTTGCAGAGTTCGAGCAGGAAGAGATTCTGACGTACGAGGAAGTGGCGCTGTACTACCCGCGCGCGTCGCACAAGCGGCCCATCGTGCTCATCGGGCCGCCCAACATCGGGCGCCACGAGCTGCGCCAGCGGCTCATGGAGGACGGCGCCCGGTTCGCCGCGGCCGTGCCCCGTGAGTCTACCTCTACCGACTCTAACAGGGGGCTGAGAGAGCGCTTAGTGTGATACAGACGCGCCCCCGCTCGCACCCCTCTCAGTCCCCTTTGTCGTCATACCCCGCGCCTCTGTACCTACCGCGCAGGCGAGGACTGAGATAAACGGTTTAGCTACAGATAGTTAATCTTCTTTATATAAAAATTAATAGCTGTTCGTTTGGCTGGCCATTACTCGAGAATGGTTGTGCCGATTTTGCTTATTTTGATCTTGTAATATTTCTGAAAGATCAGGGAAGGTTAAAAAGTAAAAAAAAACAGCGGGTGAAACCGCCGGGGGTCAGCTAGTTATCTATACAACCCGGTCACAATATTTGTGCACCTGAACTCGTGACGTCATATGTCTAAACATAACAATAAATATTAAAAAATAATAAAAAACAATAAATATTAAAACAAACAAAACAAAAAAACAAAGCGAAAATATCTCAAAATTATCGGGACGTGTATCGGCAACGAAGATGTTAACCGTACTGTCGCACCGGGGAGTGCGCGGAGAGGTGACAGGGGAAGCGGGAGAGGCGCCGCATTCCAGCGAGGTGCACAGATATTGTGACCGGGTCATATATTTTTTTAATTATTTAAGTAGTGTCAAAAGAACATTTCTAAATAAAATTTAAATCTAGCCTGAGCCTAATAAGTAATTGAAATGTAACTTAAATTTCTAGATAACTAATTACTAAGATAGATAGATAGATAAACTCTTTATTGTTCACACCAAAAATTATCGCTGCCGTTTATTTTACAGTTTAGTTTTTATGACTTAGTTGGGTTTTTGTTTTCAATCCCTGGATTGAAAACAATGAATCTATCACACAGTTAAATTCATTCAATCTGATCATAACTATCATGTGATTTTGTGATCAGTGATCTTCACGGCACCGTTTCATTCTATTATCAGTCTAATAAACATATTTTCAAATTTCAATTTCGGTATCATGATTATATAACAACGCTGGTCAATAAGCACATCGAAAAAAGTAATATGAATGAATTTTGAAATTAACATTATTCAGTGTATTTTTAGATAGGTACATTGTTTACGAAATCTGTACTTATTTACAAATGATGTCCATGTCACAGACACGTCTCGCCCTCGAAAAGACCACGAGGTCCCCGGCCAGGACTACCACTTCATATCGCGCACGCAGTTCGAGTCCGACATACTCAACAGAAAGTTCGTCGAGCACGGCGAGTACGAGAAAGCTTATTATGGTAAGTCTATACAAATATGTATCTTTGAAAAACATAAATGAGAAACAAAAAAAAAAAAAATAAAAAAAAAATAATAAAAAAATGAGAAACTGTTAACATTCAAGAAAATTGTCTTTGGCAAAATAAAGCCTCTTCTATTTTTTGTTTTTTTTTTTTCATTTGCGAAATTTTGGATGACACAGATTCATAAAATATTAGGCTTCAAATACATGAACTAAAATACTTAATACCCTTTCCAGGCACATCGTTAGAAGCAATACGAGAAGTAGTGAACTCCGGGAAGATCTGTGTACTGAACCTGCATCCTCAGTCGCTGAAGATCCTCAGGAGTTCCGACTTGAAGCCATACACCGTGTTCGTAGCGCCGCCTAGCTTAGAGAAGCTCAGACAGAAGAAGATAAGAAACGCGGAAGCTTTCAAGGTAAAGCGAAATTCCAAATCGGGATACACTAGTGTAGTCGTAGACTTAGTCGAGGCGTTTCAGCATATTCCGTTTTTGGTTGCTTTTGCGCTAACAAAGTTAAAATTTGCGTTGTCGAAGCATCTGATAAACTTGAATTTATTAGTTTACTTTTATTTAATACTTTCTACGAGAATATTAAAAAGTAAAGTAAGTTTCAATAAAATCATTATCGTCGACGTGGATGACTCCATAATTCTCACGAGTGTTTTTGAATCGCACGGAATAAAAATATTTTTATTATTTTTCAGGAGGAGGAACTAAAAGAAATAATAGCGACAGCGAGAGACATGGAACTAAGATGGGGCCATTTATTCGACATGATAATTATAAATAACGACACACAACGTGCCTACCAGCAGCTGCTCAACGAGATCAACAGCCTCGAGCGCGAGCCGCAGTGGGTGCCGGCGCACTGGCTCAAGCACACCTAGCGGCCCGCGCCGCCTGCGGCCGCGCCCGCGCTCGCGGCGCTCGGCCCGCACACCGCGCGGCCCGCGCCGCCCGCGCCCGCGCCCGCGCCCGCGCCCGCGCCCGCGCCCGCGCCCGCGCCCGCGCCCGCGCCCGCGCCCGCGCCCGCGCCCGCGCCGCTCGTCCCGCACCCTGCGCGCCGCGGCCTGTTCCGGAACTTCAAACTAGTGTTGATATTCGATCTAATACTGCAAATGGTTTTACATTTGCTTTTCTATTTCCTGAAAGCTTGCGATGGGAGGTTCGCGAAAGTGAGGACGACTAAGGAGGACTCTATGGTCGGACGGGGATTCGAGAGTAGGACAGGCGTTTCGAATTCGTCGGAGTTAGAACGGTATATAGATGATAGAAATGTGTTCCGGGCTTCTTTAGTTGATGAGAGTGAGCGCGCGGTGAATGACCGTAAAGGATTTTCCGCGTAGTTTTGGTGATTTTTAGGTGTGTATCTGTTAAAATATTCGGTTGTGATGGCGGAATGTGTTAACAGATATAAGTGCTTTTATTCGATCGATTCAAAGACATCACTTTAGTTTAAGTTATTTATCGTTGTTTTCGAATTGTATTTAGATGTACTTATCGAGTGCGGTGCAAATAACTTATGAAATGTTTATAAAAGTTATAAATCTTGAGAGAAGTATAGTAATACAAATTTAATAATTCGTATCGATGGATTAAACCGGAACATTCCACATAATCGCCTTAAAAAGAGTTTATAAAAGGACATTTTAATGTAAAGTTTTACTCATAAAATCGTATTTCGTTTGTGTTTTAGGTATTAGAGTTAAAAATTGTAAAGTTTGAATCTTAACTACCGATAAATCCATTTAGGCGTTTGTATTTTGAAATATATCCCGTTCTTTTTCTACTTTCAAATATATAAAAACTCTGAAAGTGTTTACAGACTTACATTTTCGCTATAGGACACACAATAAGCGAGTCCAGTCGCGGACGTTGTCGTTAGGACTTTGTAATAATTCTGCCAAAATATAAAGACTGTTTGCTGTTTTAAATTATATCATACGTTTGTCCCTTGCATGTCCTAGATAGAGAGGTTTCGGCGTTGTTAGTGAATTCATAGCCAGCTTCTAATGATCCCTTCTAACGTAGGTATTGCCACTTGTAACGAAACATTTAAATAAAATACGTTGAATAAAAACTTACCAATAAAAATAAATTCTAAAATAGTATTAATAAATTGTTGAATTTTTACATAATAATGCTACACAAACAATAATGCGACGGAATTTATAGTTTGCAATGTATTAAAATAGATAGTGAATAAATTACGACGAGATAAACAATAAAATATTTCTCTATTACATTTGTACGGTAGATTTAAATATTAGAAATTTTCTGAAAAATTCTCCAGTAGTCTTCTCTATAAGATCTATAGAATTACTATAATAGTTTCAATAAACCAATTTGTATAAGACACTGCTTTACTTAGTGCGTAGAAAAGCAATATTTTCTATCCGTATAACTAAATACTGTTCTGCAAAAGAATACGTACAGTTTTGCCAACTTTATAACTCTAACTATTGTCGCCGCGTATGGCGCTAGTATAACTTGTTTAAATATTGTGGTAAAATCTGAACGTATTTCTTTGTGCCATGTATTTGCTATATTTAAATCGATTGACCCAACATAACTGTACAACGACATATCCGTTTTTATAGTATACCTATTTCAAGTTAATGTATTTGTCCAATCGTTTTTCCTTTTTGGCAAATTTACCAGTTAAAATGTAAACCTTACCTATAGATACAATAATTTATAGTGATAGTGGCGAAATCGGTGTTATTCGGCTTAGAACAAATAAACCTTCCAGTTTAATAAATAATTAGCTCTAACCGGTCAACACTAATTAAGGGCTTCCTTGTAATAATTCTAGTTCATTTGCTCAACTTATATTATGAATAACAGCGCCATCTATCTAATTGTTTTGATTTGAAACTAACTTTACGTTGAGCTGTAAAAAACTCAAAACTGGATGATATTAAAACATGGTACTGGTATATTACAACAATAAGAGTAAATTTATTAAATGTGATAATTAGCAATTGTACACTGGCAATATAATAATTGGCAATAATATCTTTGTATAGATAGATAGGTGGCGCTGCAGACACATGTTAGCTCGTATTAGTGTTCTCCGGCTACAGGCACCAATGTTAGTATTCTAATAGACCTAGTTAAATGCAATACGACGTGAAATCAATATTCTAAAACAGATACATTTTAATAATAATAGTTCCCAACATTGTACGAGTATATTATGAATTTAGTTTAGATAGATTTGTGCATTCCAAATAATATAGTGCCAAATACAATAATTGTCGCTTTAAGTGGCGTCAACACATTCATTTCAAATCACAATTTTTTTAATTTGTATATTTTGTATGGTAATATTTAATATTAGAGGCAGTTCGTGATTTTATCTTTTGCATGGGCATAGCTAGTGATGCAAAAATATAGTTCTAGTATTATCAAAGATAAAAGCGTATTTATGATCAAGCCAAGAAAACCGAGGGCGACTTTCCTTACTTACGCTTTGCTAGTTTTGGAAATAATAATTAGGGGCTCAATTGTTATTCCATTTTTTTTGCTTACGCTAGTTATGCCCGTGAAAGTTAATAAATAATGTACTGATTTGAGGTATTGATCGTGTCATAGTCATAAAAACTTTATTGGTCGGTAAATATTTGATTAGTTGTGTAAGTTCAATAGATCAGTGGTAGCGTGTGGAGGTGCTAAAATTTTTAATTAACTTGTTTATGTCATTTCTGTGTGGTTTTATAATTATTGTTGCATCGGTGAATGTTCGAAAAGTACTGAGAATGTATCTGTAACATCATCTTATAAATATTATAGTATCTACCGCGGCCACTTGCGACTGGTGGCGCTGGTAGCGTTGCCATTTATTTTATTATGTTGGTATGTAATAAAACATAATTAGTTCCGATTTTATCCACACGTGTTTAACTACGAATAGGCAAAATGCACTTGTGCTTATTGTTAAGTTACAGAAAAAAATGTGCATTTCTAAAAAGTAACATTTACTTTAGAACAAAAAAAAACTTTTAAATTAACAAGGAACTCTATCCATGAAAGTCCATTGATTGTTATACGTATTTTCTCAGTAAATGGGCATTTTTCCTACATTTACCATCAACAAGATTAGTCTTCAACAGTTACTTCACAGTATTGATAATATTATCTAATTTATAAATAGTCCTGTATATAATTTATTAACAACTGAATAAATGATAAAAAAATATTATAAATAACATGTTAATAGAACAATTTCATGTAAATAATAGAGTACCTATTAAATTTAATATCAGATAAATACTGCTGGTTTTATTTTACTAAAGAACTCAGATTTCCTATACTTATATTCAACGCTCTGAAAAAGTAAACCTGTTTTATACAGGGTTATTTTTAACCCTTATGTAAGTATAAGCTGTTTCCCAACATCGTACAGAGCACGCCGGATCCGTACACGTAGACGTGCAGCACTTACTACTTCATAATTATGTATGGAACAGAATGGGCCTAGCACAACTTCAGACTTAGAATACGTAACGAGTATTCGATAATAAAGTGTACCTACGCCATTTACGCCTGTCATGGGCGCCCCTGACGGGCGTCAATGGCTACTAATTTTCAGCTGGGTGCGAAGTATTGTAACTTCACTCCTTTTTTTTTGTATGGCAGCCATTTTGAAGAATGGCCGAACCAAAAAAATCATTTCAGGAATGGATTTAAGGACCTTAAGAGCCTCGAGATCCAAAATAACACCTGCCTACATGCCTTTAAAATTTAGATGATCCATTGAAATTTGACGGAAATATGAAATCCGACATCTTGGATTTTGTTGCTGATTCTCGATTGTCGTTATGAATCTCTATAATATTTCTTCGAGCACACTCCATCTATCTACATCTATCTACATCTCCATCTACAGCGGTTCCACAGCTATGAGCATATCCTTTTTTTTTTTGTTTATTTCTACTTAAGACTGTCAAACTTTTTTGTATGGCGGCTATCTTTTTTTATCATTTCCCTAGAAAGTCCATACTTGATCTACATTTTAAAAGTCAGGTGTACCCCACTATCGGTTTCCGTTTCCGAGATACGAGGGGTTCAATTTTTCGTCAACCATCATCATCATTTATCCGATTTGAGACACAAGGAGTCATTTTTCAAAGTGTTTCTTGAGATTGTCGGATTCAACAATGTTGAAAACTTCGGGAAAACTCATTTACAAACTTGTTATAATGATCTACTGCTGACTGAGGCATCTTAAGAGAAATTGTCAATTTTTTGGTCTGGTCTGAAATGAATATCGACATAACTCGAAAACCATAAGTTCTATCAACATGCGTTTAAGAGCAATACTGTAGAAAATGTTATAGTGAACATACTTTTCTTGAACAGTATCCTCGTAGCTTGTACCGTTTTTGAGAAAATCACGAAATACCCGTTTTGGTGACCTTCTACCCGGAGTAAATATTTTTGCACGTATCGGATCGATGAGGACTTTTTAGGTTTCATTTATGATGGTGTTCTGAACAATCCTACCAATTTTCAGCTGGGTGGGAATTAATGTAAGGTTACTCCTATTTTTTGGTCTAAGATGACGCAATGAGGCCTTGGAAGAATGACTGAAGTCGAAACACTAAAACACTTGTATACCTTAAAATATATTGTTATCAGCCTTGTTAACAAGTATTTAAAGCTTATTAACCAAGAACACCACCAGAACCAGCATAACTAACGTTTTATTTACGTAAAACCCGTCGATGCACCGCCGACCAGGCAAACTCAACACAAACTGACTTTGACTCACGGAATAATATTTAATTTTTAATCGAATATCCACCGAGTTTAAAGTTGTTCGACTACGGCATAATGGCACATTCAAGCGGAACGAGATGGCATTCATACATATAAGTCTTTTGCCTTAGTAAAAGCAGGATAGAGACTTTTTCTGAGTCTGGCGCGAAATAAAAATCCGGACACTACAGTGTCCGCGATGCTTCTACGGGTTTTTTGAAATCGGACACTACAGTGTCCGCGGTGCTTCAAGCGGCTAACCGCTTGCTGCACCCGCGCCCCCGCGCCTCTTGCCGTTGATGCACCCGCGCGTCATCGTTTGTTTATGTGACGTCACGCGGCGGGCGGCGGATCACTTGAATGGTTTTTATGACTTAAACATTCAAACAAAGTCCCCACTTGTATGTTATTCTTGAGTAGCGATTGAATAGTCGTGTCGAATGACGAACGTTATAATAACATTGGTTGGCCTGGTTTAAATATAAATCAGCGTATAACCGCTTACTTTACAAAAAAACATGGACTTTGAAGTTTACATATTTTTACTAAAAAAAGTAAAGCGATAATGTATGTTTGTTACGATTTATATTTAATAATAGACTCAATCTGCACTTTGTCACAAAATAAGAACACATTACTCACCTTAAAAGTATTTAATATCAGGCATATAAAAACCAACGCAAAAAAAATTTTGCGCGATTTTTTTTGTTCCCACTTCACAATTATTGTTTACATTTTGTCGTAAATTGTTCTTTCACAAAAACAACTGAACACAACACTTCTTGGATGATTGTTTAACTATATTTTAAATAGATCATAACATCTAACACAGTAAATAACATAAACACACATAAAATTTGAGAAATAAAAAACACGGCCGTCTCCCGAAAATGACGCAATACTTATCGCCAATTTGGAAACACAAAAGACCTAAAAACCTTAAAATACATTGTAATCAGCCTTGTTAACAAGAGTATAAAGCTTATTATGCAAGAACACCAGCCTAGTATCGAAAAAATTACGTAAAAACCGTCGATACACCTGGCAAAGTCAAAGTCAACACAAAATTGACTTTGACTTACGGAATACTATTTATTTGTAAATCGAATATCCACCGAGTTTATAATGTTGCTGCTACAAAATATTGCCCCATTCAAGGGGAGCGAGATTGCATTCATACTTTATGTCTTTTTGCCTTAGTAAAAGCAGGATAGAGACTTTTTCTGAGTCTGGCGCGAAATAAAATTTCGGGGCCTCTAGTCCCCGCGGTGCATCGACGGAGTTTTGCAAAACGGGGACTCTAGTCCCCGCGGTGCATCAAGGGGATAAATATACTTACAATTTGTATTTCGGTTCTACTTTTAATTCTGTGGTATATTTTAGTTGTCTAAAAAATGCCTCAAATAACCGAAGCAAGACAAAAGATAGTACATGTCAATGTCAAATATTTTTAAGTTGCCACAATCATTTCGACATTGACATTTTCCTTATGACGTTGACATTTCTTTTTATTCGCAAATTTCTGAATCAAAGAATTTAAATTAAAATCATAATAATCAGAAAGTTACTTAATTACGTACTACCGAGAAGTAAATGGAATATTAAGCTACAGATCTAAATGACCAAAATGCCGTCTATGAAAGTGGAGGGCGATAGCGATGGAGACGGGGATATGTCTGAAGGCGAAACAGAAAGGTCTGGGGGCTCTTCTCGGGGCCCAGACCGAGACTCCAGCGCTGAAGAGGCAGACGAGCCTGACTCCGATGACTCCTCGGAACTGGATGAGTGCGAGTGTGAGAGGCGCCGGAACGAATGCCTGGACAATCTTTGTAAGTTTTGGTGGGAAATTTTTGAGGTTATGTTTACAAACAATCTATGGAAGATTAGTTATTTTGTTTTTGTGTACAAAAACAATAATAAAACATCAGTTAATAATGAAGTGGCGTTTTCAAATGCTTTTATTAATGCTATAAAGTGCAAAGAATTTTAAAGTTCTTAGTTTTTATTTGAAAAACTAATAAGTAGGTCAAGATTTAGACACTATTTTGAAGAAGACCAATAAAACCAACCTCAACATTTCTCTCTAAGTGTGTGTTATAAAACGTTCTAAAGATTGATTAATGTTTGATTCCTTATTAATACAAATATTATCTGGTGCTTTATGAAATCTAATCTAAATTTGCAAAAATTTGATAACCCATAACAACCATCACAATAGTATTGTTATGGGTTTTCCTATGAGTCTTTAGTCTATTATTGTCAGAAAAATGTTTGTATGTTACTTGACTTTGACTAACAAATGTCCAACTAAAGATTGGGTCAGCTATGGTGTCTGTGAGTATGCCACATCCGTAACTGATATATGTAAGTAGCTGTAATGGTGTGGATAGGCACTGATAATGCAAAATCACCCACACTTAGTCCTCAGTTCTGGACTTTAAATTGTCATGATTATACTAGTTTTGTTAGATTTATCTTACTTAATATTATAAAGGCGAAAGTATGTATGTGTGTTACTAATGAACGCTGAAACGGCTGAACGGATTTACATAAAATTTGGAACGAAGGTTGTTCATGGTCTGGATTAACACATAGGCTACTTTTTATCCCAGGGATGATACCGCAGGGCGCAGCTAGCACTAGATATATGGACTGCAATAGCAAGCAGCCTTCAAATGTGGCCTTTAGAAAAAAAGTAAACCAAAAGAAATTTTTTTGGGTGCAAATTCTGCGACTAAATTTTGAACCACTTCCCAATATCAGATTGAGCTTAAATGTGGTCCAATATCTGTATACCACTGATGAGAATTCAATAAAAGCTTGTTTTTTAAACAGCTTTTTATTCTAGCAGATTCACAAATCTGTGAATCTTGTTTTCAAATAGCTTTTAAATCTATGATTTTAGCACACCTGGAGCGTCAGTTCACTTCGCTCCGTGAGCAGCTGTACTCGGAGCGAGTGAAGCAAGTGGAGCATCAGCTGGAGGAGGTCCGGGGCGGCCGCTCCGAGGAGTACATGGGCCCGCTGCGCACCATGCAGGACAATATGAGGATCAGGTAGTGTGGAAACTTGTTAAGAGACAGGGCAGCCACTGTTATGTAAACAGCTACAGAAATACAAGTTAAACAAACCACACATTTTTGAGGGTTATAAGGAAAGAGTATGCTAAACTGAAAATGGCTCATATTATTGACTGTAGGGACCAACCCAAAATTCGCTAAGCAATATCAGCTGTTCCATAGAAAAATATCAGTGACACTCAACAAAACGTAAGGAACAGTTGATATTTTTTCGCGATTTCAGGGTTGGCGCCATAGTAAAATTTGTTCATAATTATGAGTACTATGAGTACATGAGAACCAACCTTGAAATTGCGATAAAATAATCAGCTGTTCTATAGAAAAATGTCAATGACGCTCAATAAAATGTTTTTTTTTATACTATTGAGTGACGAGATCAGTAAATCGTTCGCCTGATGTTAAACATTACGTTAACCCATAACAGGTCTGTGCCACGAAGATTTTGGAATTGTTTAGTAGTACTTAAAATTAGTAATATGTACTTAAAATCTGTTCAATAAAGCCTATTATAAACGTGGGCCTCTTATCTATGACCTATTTTCAAACATTTCTACATAGGTAATAAAAAAGTATCAAATTGTTAAAATAAACTTTCAACAACGTTCAACATCTTGTTGCAGAATCGAAGTGGCCGGTGTACTCAGGCAGTTCCGAATCGAGAATATCAAACACAAATACGAGGCGGAGGAGCAAGCAGCACATCAGCACTTCAAGGTAAGCTAGATTGTAAGAAACTACAAAAGAAAGAAGAATTAGGAATAGAATAGAATATCTTTAAAGCCGGCGACTGACCTGTAACATTTCGTCGTAACGTAACGGTTACGTTACGACGAAATGTTGCAGGTAAGTACAGCGAGCCGATCCGCTCGCTCATAGCGCCGCGTGCTCCACCACGCTCGCTTCGAATGCTACGTTACGGCAAAATGCTCAGGTCAGTCGCCGGCTTTATAATACAAAAACTCACAGTTAAGGAAGGCGCACATTAAGACGGGCCGCAGCGAGGCACAGCGACATTTCAAAACAAATTCTTGCGCTGCGCCCGCCTGTAGTGTGCGATAGTTCATGTAAAATGTACGAAAGTTATGCAGGAGGATTTTTTTTAGGTGTTGCGCTGCGGTGCGGTGTGCGAGCCTTTTACTTACACTTACATTTTAAAAAATAAAATAAAATTGGTCACTTCTGCTTCTCATTGGACTTGTCAAATACTTGCAAACAGTTATTATTATTGGTCTCACTCAGATAACGACACTAGTTTCACAGAAATTAAATAATTCAAAAGTTAGAATAAAATAAGAATGTTATGATAGGGGCCCAAGTCAGTTGACAGACCATTTTTTTTAAGTATTGACAAAGACAGATATATTTTTATTTCGTTTTTGTTTAAATCTGCCAAATAAAGCCTTCAAACTTGGGCCCATTAATATACAGATAAAACGGCTTTATTTATCTATTTATAACATCTTTATGTTTAGTTTTCATATAGATATTTTATGAACTTTCTGAAGCTCCTAGTAAAGTATTATTAGCATAAGTCAGGAATGGGACAACATTCAGTGGAATGTTTCTTACAATTTAAGTTGAAATCTCGAAAATAATCGAAATAAGACAAAGTTCAAATAAACTAAGATACACCATGTTGTAAAGGAAATATATCTTCAAGCTGCACAGGCACCACTAGCGGTATGTAATTTATTGTGATAAAGGTAAGTAAACCATTTTCAATTCAATCATTGTTATTTACATGTGAATTTAAAAAGAAAACGCCATAATTTAATGTTTGGGTTTAATTTAATTATTCAACTTCAAAAAGTATTGTCAGATGTCGCTGTTTTCAAAGTCGCCCATAATCTGTTGTTTCGTAGCGCTCTTTCTGTTTAGTAACAATTTCGCTAGATGTCGCCACATTGAACTAAAAAGTTGTACGTCACGCTGTCTAGATGTCGCTACTCGTACTTAGACTAGCGAGTTATGCAATTGTTTATGAACATTTTAAATACCATTCAATCTAATACATTTTGACTATTCTTCTATGATCGATTCATTGTTGCAGTATTTACGTTTTTGTTGTGCAATTTTATGAAAATCAGTAGGTACACTATAGCACGTGCGTATTTATGCGTAGGTAGAGAGGCAAGCCACGTAACCACGTAGGCGGTCTACGTAAAAGCAAACTGAGCAATGCACTCGAACTTCAAGGTAAGTCTTATGAAAATATACTTTGTAGGTAGTGACATAATTATTTGAATATAGAACGACTGGCTGCGCGGCGCGGTTTCGCCCGTCTCGATCGGGACAATCTTGAATGAGACCATACTTTTCCGGGATATAAATAGTACTCTCGTACTCTCCGGCTCTCCAACTTTTAAATTTGAGTTAGAAAGTCTTTTTATGTCTAAATGTAAAGAATAGAATGATAGACAAACTCCAACCGTTTTCTATTAAAATTACTGGCCGCGAAGCGTAATTTCCTGTTGCGCTCGACATGATTACAAAAATCAACAATATAGCTAACTCCATTTGCATATCCAAATTCTGTAAAAGGTTTCTGCACGGATCTCTGTTGTTCGCAATACCCCATGTAGGATAGGCGCAGGTTGGACGTGCGTTGAAGTCTTTTACGGGAACCCTGCGCGGCGGGAAGGTCATTTGTCTCCCTAGTCTTGATACCCTCATTACTGACTAGCTACGCCCCGTGGTTGCGCCCGCTATGATAGATAGAAAGTTTGATAAACTCTTAATTGTTCGCACCAAAAATTACAAGCAAAATGAATTGTAGGAATTGTTAATTTAGAAATTGTTGTCATTTTAACGAAATAAAATGGAGCCTATGTGTTGATCCGGGGCGTATAGGGAGATACTATCTCTTTTAGATTTCACTCAAATCCGGCGGCTTATACGTTAAATCAAAATTAAGTAAGTAATATACAACAAATCTGATCCAAACTCG
Source organism: Alcis repandata (assembly GCA_949125135.1). Lineage (NCBI taxonomy): Eukaryota > Metazoa > Arthropoda > Insecta > Lepidoptera > Geometridae > Alcis > Alcis repandata. The sequence continues at coordinate 1,485,547 of OX421235.1, forward strand.
TCCAGCCGTTTTGCAGGTGTATCAAAACAATAGTTACGCAGGCAATTAGTGAAGTTACATGTCCAAGCCCTGGGGAAATTAAGAACAAGTGGGTAATTAATGACATACCCAGCGCGAGCGTGCGTGTGAGATAAGAGTTAATTTTATTAAGAAAACTGGCTGCCCACGTTTTTATCCGACTCAGTAAAACGTAAGTAGTCCCCGTGTTGTTAAAAACAATAAAGTCGCGATATTTCGTTATCTGGGGAAACCCAAGTCATTGGTGAAACTGCAACTGGCAGCTATTTCATCATATTATTATCTTCATTACTCTCCGGTCGTAATACCTATGAGTTTTATTAATGCAAGACTACCAAATAAATAACATTTCACACTCGTAGCTCCTCCACTAGGATAATCTGTGTTGGGAATGCCATGGAACATACGAAGACGACTCACACTAACTCACAACACTCGGACCCATAGCAGATATTTATGAAATGAAATGAGAATTTATCATCTATCTACGAGTAGTTGTCAGTTATTTTCTTACTAAGGAAACTAACGTGGTTTTGACACGTGTTTGTGGTGGTTTTGTTGGTTGTTTAATTATATTCTTGTCTAGAGAGCTGAACAGTTCTTGATTTTTGGTGAGGTAGAATTGTGCAATATTGTGCGTCATGACGACAGAAAACTATTTTATTTCATTTCGAAATAATTCAGTAAGATAAAAAGCAGATAAATCCGCGGGATGCAATTATGTTAGTATTATCTACACTTAGATATTTCTATTTGGTTGCTGGTTAAATAATGGGAAATTTCGAAAAACTGGAAAGTTTAAGGTAAAAATCATGGAGCGTATAGCTGATGATAAGTTATCTTAATGATAAGACGGCACATTTTATCAGAAAAAAAAAATTATCGACAAAACCGCACTAGCTTGTTTTTTTATAGAATAATCACTTACAGCTGCAATCAATTGCATAAAGCTGAATGAAACTTTCTTCAAATGACATTCAACATTTCCTTTCTTCAGCCAATTTATTATTTTAAAACCTAGGATTTTATTCTCGTTTATATAATTATTATTTGGTGGCCAGGACTTCGTGCCCGGTGTGCTTAACCTTCGGCCTCGTTAGCATGTGGCTATAAAACCTGGCCCACAAGCTTTCCATTAATGAAAGAATTAGTAAAATCGGAACCATAGTTTCGGAGAGTACCCTCTATTGCTCGAATCAATACAAGACTCTGCTCTGACGTACAAAGTCTCTTTATTAGTATACTCGTAGATCGGACTAAACAGATGTCATCACAGGAAACAAAAAAAAAAATCTTAACCAACAGAATTGAAATCGAAAGCTTATCAATACTGCATTTAAAATAAATTTTCGAAAAAAATGTTCGATACGACAAACAAGCACTCAGGCGACGAAATGCCGAACGGACTATAGCTTTTTACAAGGTTTTATTTATCTTTCAACTTGTGTTCGGTTTACATCTTACAAAGGAATTTTGAACTGCCTCTCAATGTCCTATTGAGCTCAAATTTGGTATACCTGTGTAGCTCCGATGACGATTCAGGAGCCTGGTTTAATAAATAATATATTATAGTTCTAATCCTTCGACATAGATCGGAGACACGAAGTAAACCTTCATTATCAATCGAACAATAGTTTAGCTATACTCGAAGTTTTAAGCCTGTCGTCCACCGCCAGCTAAACTAAGTTAGTTCAGTATAGCTCGCATAGTCGAGTCAGTTTTTAAAAAGGAGCCGGTTCTCAATTCGACCGTTGTTTTTTCTATTTTAGTTAGCTTGGCTGGCATAGTTTACGACGGACGCACATGTTTGAAAAACTGGCTCAACTAAGTACGCCCTAAAACTAAACCCTTTTTTTCAATAAATATGTCCGTGTTAGACCACCAACTCGCCTGTTTTGGAAAACGACGATGTGGTCGCACGCAGATTTAAAAGATACTTATTTGATCTATGAATTATTATCTAGTGATTAATTAACTAATTACTAATTACTTTATTATTACTATCGTTTTCCTTGACTTGTAGCTGCTATGAATAAATATTTCATTTCATTTTATTTCATTATTCACTGGCGATGGACGATCGGCTTTAGTGTAATATCCAGTGACTGTCTGTAACTGCGTATTGATCCTGTCTGCCTCGCTGCTCGCTGCGTAGACGTAGGGCTTCGAAGAAGTCTCCTTTGTCGGCGTTATCATACAATATCTGACCTTTCGTAGGTCATGCATAAAGACTTGTCTTTATGACTGCTTTCGTTCTTCGCGGAAGTTTGGGTCAGACTAGAGTTGTGTAGAGTTTTTAGGTTTATCTTTTCGGAAAACTATATTTATTTATTCACAGAGACTTAAATTATGAAATTAATGTAATATAATATTATATAATATTATATATATAATATTATATAATATTATATATTATATATCTTTTCGGATAAGTTTTTCTCTAGTAATGCTCAGTTGTCTGTAGAAGTCTGAAAAGATTTGAATTACGCTAATTGTTAATTGTATTCAATTTTACTAACAACTCGCTAGTATTAGTATTATCTGAATTGTTCCAGTATTTTTCTATTTTTTCGAGATTTTCCGGAATCTGAATTTTCTTTTTGTATGTTTAAAGAACATAATTATGAATGTGTGTACTTCGAATTTACCTACTTTTGGCTTTACGAACGTCGTAAGTTCAAAATTACTAAAAATACTATTTCATAAATAACGATTTACCTAATAATCTACATTTCTAGCTAGTAGTTGTACTAAACTATTCAAAAGTAAGAATAAGGTCGTAAAGGCAAATGACCTAGATGTCGAGAATTTTAGGCCGAAGCCCGAAGTCGACCGGAGGCCTGTGATAGGCGATTCCAATCGCTTACCACCAGATTCACCGTCTTCTTGTTTGCATCCTATGACATAAATATATTTTAAATTAATAAAATGCCTGACTAGAAAAGCTGATAATGGAACCGAATTTCATGAAAATGATTTAAGAAACTCGCCTAAGAACACTCGATCGAGTAATCTTTTGAACACAAAAGAAAAACCAAATCAAATTCGGTGCAGCCGTTTAGGAGCTACGATGCCACGAAAGAAGCACAAAACATTTATACACAGATTAAACTTATTCTTATCCAGGCTTATTCGCGTCGGGAGTAAAAAAACAAACCTGTGAGGCTCTTGTACAGTTATCGATAACTCGGTACGTCCCTTGTACTCAGTTCTCGCCGTTGCCATAGAGTTGTCAGTTCCTGAAACTTTCAGGATGAACTTTCTCTGCTGTTACACGGTACGTAGAGTCGCACCGTTACCCGACACCGTGGACGAATAATCGGGAAATTATCGGAAAATCACTCGCGGCTTACTTTAGTGGGGTGTGGGCGTGGGTGAAATGAGACTATGTATCCTTGGTTTACTTATGAATTCGTGATCTCCTCGGATACTTTTTTTTTAGCCTTTTTTTGGTTGAGTCGGAGCATTCTTTACATGACTTTAGTCAAGAACACATAAGCTTTCACATATGGGTAATATTTGTGTATTTTGCTTTTACGGATAACTTACAATGTTCCTGTTTTCCGCGAAAAGAAAACATATTTTTCAATTTTGGCAATTTCGTCAACATTCGTTTAGTCGTTAAGCCAAGAAAAGGTTTTTTTTATGTAATTGAGTGACGAGACGAGCAAATCGCTCGCCTGATGTTAAACGTCACGATTGCCCATAACAGGTCTGTGCCACCCAGAATTTTAAACTCGCAGAATTCAAGCCCCTCCGTGGCACAGCACTGCGCTCGTCACCCTGAGATATAATTTGTATAAGCTGTTTAAGTCTAAGTTGTTTAATCTCCATTTTTCCCTGTAATTACACTGGAAACAATGCCTTTCCGACCGGAACACAGTAATGTTTGCACATTACTGCTTGGCGGTGGAATAACTGGCAATGGTGTGGTACTTTCCCAGGCGGGCTCTGCAAAAGAGCCCTACCAAACAGACTGGTATTAGGAGTCAAAGTTTTTAAAGCATTTTTTTGCTAAAGTGCGATTTATTTAGCTAAGGTAGCCAGGTCGCCCTACACATTTTTCACACCAGTGTAAAGCTTTTATTTACGGAGGTGAAACTTCCCGGTTCGAACAACAAGAGTAACAGCACGTACGAGTACATAACGCCGAATGACACGTCCCTTAATTTATTCGTTACACTCACAAGTCACACGCACCCCTGTGTATATTTCAGTCTGCGAAGGGGTGAGTCTCGTCGAAAAACGATAAATATACGCCGCCGGCTGTTTTTGTTCATCCCCTAGACTCGTCGATATAGCCTATTTGTAAAATGCAGGTGTTTTGTTCGTGCGCTCGTAGACGGTCATTCAACTGGTCAGTTCATTACATTTCTTTTAATGTGGTACCTTTCTATTTTTCTTTTTCAGTTACGTGTCTGGCCACTAATAATACTTTGAAAATTTTTAAAACGTCAAAAAAATAATAAATAATATCAAACTTAATCACACTATTATTATAAATGCGAAAAGTTGTCTGTACTCCTTCATTCTGTAACGGCTGGATGGAATTAAATGAAATTTTGCATAGAGATAGCTTATTATATACCCTTGATTTACACACAGGCTACTCTTTACCCTTATTAATTTAAACACTGAAATAAAAAAAAAATGGTAGGTGTAGGAATTTTGGGGTTTTCAGTAACTCTAATAAACTAACAAAGCAACAAACCAAACAAGAAATGTAAAGGTTGCATCTTGCACGACTACAAAATAATATCGTGCACGCTTAGAGAAACAACAACAATAGCACAATAAATGCATAAAGGTCGTAATAATATTCAACAATTTTTTTTACATTTGTAAAAGTTGGCTTTAATTAACTTCGTTTAATTAAATTCTCAAATGACAAAATTATTTGTAAATGTGATACCTGTAACACTCAATGTTATTTAAAGTCAATAAATATTTCTGATTTCTAATTATTTGTTCATTACAAAATAGAGTAGTGTATTTCCAAAGTGTAATAACATTTTGTGCTCGAGTATTTAGCTGAACCCAAAGCTAAGCTTAAAACTAATTACGCTCTCAGCTGCACTTCAATTATCTGTATAGCTCGGGCTCGGGTAATCCTATTAGTGGCTTATAACTTCTCTTAGAATCGCTATCCTTTGGTACTTCACCATAGAACTAGGATATCCTGTAGCAGCGAACGGAGATACCATTTTTACTATGGAAACTAACGTGTTTTTGACACGTCTTTTTATATTTAACACGGGAATACTCACGCAAAATTAAATCGTTGCTAAGCGAGATTCAACGGCAAAGCGCGTCACGCTTGTACTCTCCTGATGAAGATCCCCGAATATGATCGAAACTAGTCATAGTAAACGACTTCATTTTTACGTGAGTATTCCGCTTTATCACCAATCATGTCATCTTTGCTACTGGAGCAGTTGTGCCAGCGGTCTAGAGCCTCGCTCCTACTTTAAGGAGCTGGGTTGGCCCGGGTAATGGCTGGCGAGCGGAAAACGCACAGTGGACCTTTTGCGAGACGCCAGTGCGGAACCTATCGCCCCCATTCCGAATAGAAACAATGGTGGGTATAGCTGTTCGGTGCTACCCATTTAGCCTTACAGGACCGTGCATTCCAACATAGGTTCGCTCTACTTAGTGTAGGATAGCATTGTAACTGCTATCGTTAGACTTGACGTTTACCATTAGGTAAACTAGTCTCTCGAATTAACAGTTAACCATTGAAAAAAGCTTTCTATAGCTAGTTCAACTATCAAAAAAGAAAATTGTCTCTACTATAAACAACGTAAGCCTTGTGCCTGTTCAAAACGACCAAATAACCACGTGTCTGTTCCGCCGTGCTATCAGCGTTGGACCCGATGCAAACCGCACTGATAACAAGCATCTAACTAACACTACAGATGCGAAAGTTAGTGAGAGTGTAAGCATATTTTAGCATCTCCGTAACGGCCTTGCTATGGATTTATATAATATTGGGTGGTAAGGGGTTGTTCATTAATCACGTGATGTTCTTTAGCAAGTTTTCATCCCCCCTCTCCCTGGTAAGACATTGTGGGGTTATTAATTACCCCTCGCCCCCCCCCCCCCCCCCACCACGTATATTTTTTTAGAACAAATTGTCTTTAAAATTTACAGAATTTGACGTCTCCCCTCTCGACCCATAGCGACTCATAGTGGGTCTTGGCCTCTGACGCCATTGATTTCGGTGCGCTGTCCAAGATCTGCACATAAAAGACTGTTATCAGACCGATCTTGGGTAGAGTGGAGGTTTTTATTTATTTAGTATATCTACACTCTGTACATTAATATAATAAAAATAAGAACGTTTACAAGCAGATCAGCCAAATGTCGCAGTGTTTACTGATGAAGAACAGCATGAGATATCAAAATGATGTTATTAAGTATTCCATAGATATAAATATATTTAGAAAAGTACATTTTTAGTTGCTTACATCAGAAATTACCGACTAGAGGTAAATAACGTATACGAGTATATAATATACTAGCGACCTGCCCCGGCTTTGCACGGGTATAAAATATATAGCCTATATTACTCAGGGATAATGTAGCAATCTAATGGTGAAAGAATTTTTGAAATCGGTCTAGTAGTTTTTGTGTTTATTCCACACAAACATACAAAAATAAAAATCTTTCCTCTTTATAATATTAGTATAGATGTATTACTACAGCTTTTTCTTTTGTTGAGCTTAGGCAGAGGTTCTTCTTGGTTTTTATTACTGATGAAACTTACGTTAAGTTTCCTTTAGGATAGCTACAAGAGACGGTTTAAATATGTAACTAGTGTAACTTAATGTTAACTTGTACACTACTACAATCACACTAATTTTATATGGGGTTATTCATAAAGGGTATCCTAAGCCGAAAAGTGCTCATAGTACTCATCATTATGCACTGGGACCAACCCGAAATTCGCGAAACACAATCAGCTGTTCCATACATTTTGTCGAGTGTCATTGACATTTTTCTATGGAACAGCTGATTTTTTTTTTCGCGAATTTCGAGTTGGTACATAGCAAAAGTTGTTCATAATGATAAGTACTATGAGCCCTTTTTGGCTTAGCATACCCTTTATGAATAACCCCGTATGAGTGGAAGTTTTTATTTTTGTTGCCATTAAACTCTGAAACGGCTCAGCTGATTTACACGAAATTTGGAATGTAATTCTTTCATAGTTTGGATTAACACATCTATAGGCTACTTTTTATCGCGGGAAAGTTATGTTAACCTTTTGACCGCTGGTGAAACCGCGGGGCGCAGCTAGTATTGCCTAAATCAAAACCTAGCACGCATGCGGGATAAATAGGAATTTGTATGTGACCCTTAATTTGGCTAGTTTTCTGGCCTTTTTAGAGTAAAAGTCTCTATTATCAACAAGTTCATTTCACTTTTTCTGTCATAAAAACGTAGTTATTAAAAAGATACTTGGGCGAGACAGACAGATAGTTACTTTCACATTTATACTTTACAATACAATAATAGACTACTATTACTACAACACTTACTTATTTCTTATAATTACTAGTTGCGCTCCGCAGTTTCACCCGCGTTTTTGGGATAAAATGTAGCCTATATGGTATTCCAGAGTATAAGATGACTTCATATTTCATCCAAATCCGTTCAGCCGTTTTTGCGTGATTAGGCAACAAACATCCAAACTCATAAACACCCAAACTTCGACATTTATAAAATAAGTAAGGTTTACTATTAGTATGAAGAAATGCAGTTTCTGTAGAATAGATTTACTATTAGTTATTGATATCCAGTTTCCATAGAATTGAAGCGACACCGCGCAACGCAGCCAGTATAAAATATGTGGTAAAATGTGTATAGGTCGCAGGCGCAGTGATAAGCCGCGTGGGGACAATGCGGTGTCATCGACACGGAGACGCCATTTGTAAACGTGACGTCACATCCGGCGGCGCGGGCGCGTGTCCGCCGGCCGTGGAGAGGGTTTAGGATGAGCGCGGGAAATGTGTTTCAGACTTTGTTAAGGAAAATCGCATTATAATTCTGTACCTCCTTTGCAAAATGATACAACTCAAAGAACACGAAGAATTACACTCCAGCAATGCCCATGGGGCTCTTTTTTTAAATCGTTTGCATACGTACTTTCCTTAGGTATTTTTTTTTCCTTAGGTATGATCGACTTTCGAACATAATCCTATTGAAGTTTCTTTCGAAGACAAAACAATTCGCATATCTTTGTATATGTATTATGTATCTGTAACATTAAATATTATTTAAGTTCAATCAATATTTTTGATTATTTCATGCAAAAGATTCAATTGAGCCCCTGGAAATTGTATCTAAGTAGCGATGATCACCTCAGCCAAGTAGTCTGCCTGCCTCTTTCTTATTCTCTAAAAAAACGTAAAAATCGTAGATGGTAGTAGTTACCCATATTACTAAAGTAATTTGATAAAACATGCATTTGGGATGTTTTCACTGGTTAATATCTTAACCCATTTTTAGCGTCTTATGCCTTTAATCGTATTTGCCCTTATCTAGGTTTTCCTCTTGTTTTGTTTGTCTACTAAAAGTACTCTGAGGTTTAACCTCCTGATTCTATCGATATTGAAGAAGTAGCTCCAATATTGTGGTGATTAAAATTCTTTCTGGGGAAGTTTACTAGTAGCTGTAAATTGTTAATGAGAACTTAATGCCTAGATAAACTCGATTGGGGTTTAAAGCAATTATTGTTTAAAAATATACTGTCACTAGCGACCTGCCCCAGCTTCGCATGGTATGAAATATAGTCTATGTTACTCGCTAATGATGTAGCTTTATTTTGGTAAAAGAATTTTTTAAATCGTTCCTGTAGTTTTTGAGTTTATTAATTACAAACATCAAAAATACAAATCTTTCCTCTTAATAATGTAGTTTATAATTAGTGTAGATAAATATTTTTTTTAAAGTACCACACTTTTGTTTGTTATTCAACAGCCAAGCATTAGTGTGCAAACATTAGGTACTGTATTCTAGATTGAAGGATAACGTGTCCAGTGAAATATACAATACAATAACACTTAACATTGCTACGGTCAGGACGAGCGCAGTGCATTGTCGCGAAGGGTTTTGAACTGTTGGAGTTCAAAATTCTGAGTGACAGTGAGTTGTTATTGGCAAACGTGGCGCTTACCATCAAGTAACAGCCTTGCTCGTCATTTATAAAAATACTATGAAAACTAATGCTGTTTTGATACATTTTCGTTTTGAGGCAACTCGTTAATACGTCAGCACTCCCGAAATAATTATAACAAAAATACATTAAAAACTTTCTGCGTTTACGGGTATTAGAATGAAATTTCTTTTCCGGAATCAAAATCCTAGCACAATTTTATTTTAGTCCCATTACATGTGACTAAGTGGTCACAAACTAACACAAAAGCTTTTGCATTGGTCTGGTGCGTTGGCATTGTACTCGTACACATATATAAGTCCTATATATTTAATTGAGTATGTATGCCACACCTATGATTACGCATTTGGCAAGCAACCTGCAAATTCTAAATGCAGATACCTTTTCCTGCTTCTCTTGGCGATGGCTCAGGTCCTCGTAAATTAAAATGCGTGACGAAGAGTTGATTAAGAGAATTGTGAGTAATTATGATTTATTTCCAAGACTTTAATTTTAGTAAATTCATAAACTCTTTATTATTCAAACCAGAAATTAGCAAACAAGGACAATGAATAGAATTTTTGTTGTTATGAATCTGAGACAATGAATTTGAATGATGCTTAAAGAAATTCTGCAACAACTGGCGTCCTTATGGCTAAGAGCGATATGTTCTAGTTTAGGTAGTAGTCTTTTCTATTATAGTATAGTAAGAAACACTTCAAAAATACAAATGATTACAAATTGTTAAAAACTAAAAGGGTTTTTGTGTAGAAAACGAACGAAACTGAAATTCTGAATGAAAAAAGTGGGACATTACAGGTTAAATAAAAAAAATCACGAAGATATCATCAAATACTTCAAAAACAACATTTGTTTTCGATTAGAAAGTTGCCATTCCTAATGCAAAATCTGCCTATACAGGTGAAGGCTTTTTATAAAGCTTAGTTTTTCCACAAGAGTTTGCATTATTATTTAACTTGCCCACTAATTCGCAAAAGTTGATTTGAGATTCTATTTCTAATACGATAACGTAAAGTTTAAATTGCATCATCTCGTACATTTAAACTTAACTAGACATCAATGAGCCAATCTACAAGTTGGTTCAAGTTAAAAGCGAATTCACAGTGTTGTATAGAGTTAAGATCGATTTTCCCTCAATTTATTTGACGAGTTATTAGTAGCAGGCGTGGAAGCTGCTCGGGGCCGTTTTTCCGTTTATAAAAGACCCTTTCCTTTCCCTTTTCCTTGCTTATGTATGTACAGTTTGTACAGTAAAGAGAGATAACTTCTTCATAAACATTTTTGACTTCTTTAACACTTTTCTTACACTCTTGTTTGTTTAGATAGATAGATAAACAGATAAACTCTTTATTGTTGTTGTTGTGTTTAGTTACGAATCGGAAGGTAGATAGCTCTGGCCACGCAGCATTCAGCAGTATACTTCCAGAAATCAACTTTTGCCAGTTTTCTTACAAATCTAGTCTTCTCCTAAGTTACGAGAACACGGTCTCGCGCGAAGTTTCCAAGTCATAGAATTAGTTTCTCTGCCTCGAGTTGCTTCCAACTGAGTGCTAAGTGAGAGTTTTGAACAACTTGTACGGAAGGAAAGTGTGGGTTTTTGTTGTAGTTGTATGTTTGTAAGTTATGATATGGTCAGGATAGCGTCAATCAGAGACTGATAAACAGACTGTTCTGAAAATTATCTGAAATATATTTTGTGGTTTAACAAAAGTCAGTTACATTAAAATTGTAAATGCGAAACATCGATCTTCCGACTTCGGTGATGCGAAAGTAACTTTGGTTTTCACTATATCTAATCGAATGTTTATAATTTATAAATATTAATGTTGTAATGATTTGACGGTTGAATAGATATCGATGGAAATTTACAAAGAAGTAATGTTTTTTGCTTCTAAAAAGTAGTGTTAAGTGCATTATGAAATAATAAATGAACATCATTTGATGCTTTCGTAACTTTAATATCCTCTGGCTCGAAATGAATGACTCTAAACAAAATGTATAGTATAGCTTTTCAGGGTTTGTACTACGAGTATGAGCCCTTTTCAACTTAGCATACCTATTTTTTAAAACCCCGTTTCTTAAAAAGCCTACGTCATTTAAAAGCTTTCAAGTGACTATAACCAAGTCCTAAATCACCCTCAAAAAGAAGCACCTTACCCATTCCACTCATTTGTAAGGCCGGGTCATTAGCCTCATTCTAAAAAGAGCTTCTAACGGCTTAGAACGTGGTTAGTAATATTTATGTCTGAAAAAGTTCCGTCCTGAAATGTGTAAGTTTAGTTTAGAACTTCGAGAATATACTATCATCACTACATACTATCTCTTTACTATCATTATGGCTTCTACTTTTAAACACAGCTCAAATTGACATTAGAACTGCGCACTTCATTTTTAACCCTCTACGTAAAGAGAGGGGTGCAAGTTTAACGTGTGTTTCAGTGTGGCTGTCTTTGAATTTGTCTAAATTCACAGTTGTTAGTTAGATTCATGAAAATCTGTTCAGCTGTTTTTTTAAGATTATCAGCTTTATTAAGCTTAAGATATAATTAATGAATAAGCTTAAGATTATTCTAGTTGAGGATTTTAAAATGTTTAATTACCTACTTGTTGTATTATGCAGAAAATAAATTACATTTGTCCATCCAAAAAATGTTTATAATAAAGCCATATACGCTACAAGTTTGTACATTCAATTATATCTATTTTCAGAAGAGATTTAACGCTCAGCACTTAAACAATTAACATTAGAAACCTAAGAGCGTTCTTCCAGAATTATTTTATTTAAAAATACGCGCCGCACAAACATTTTAAAGTATTTACAATAAAAAATACTTGAAATGTGCATGCGCATACGCATTGCTCATAAATCTGAAACCTATTGAAAAGATCGATGGTGACAGAGAAGATATACCTACGAGTAGATCCTACAAAGCCTTAAACGAGTCGTGGTTATAAACCTGTACGAACTGACTGACATGGTCTGAAGAAAATAAATAAATTTATCTATTTAGCTGTCTTTTTAATAATTAAAAATTAATTTGCCTCGCGTCGACTATAGATAGATAGATAAACTCTTTATGGTTTATTCGAAAAATTACAAAAAGAAGATTATAACACTTAAAACTAGTGCAACAACTGGAGAACACCTATCTTCTATTTTTCTATATGCATAGACATATAAAGTTAATTGCCTTATCTTAGTCTCGCAAAACCTCGAAAATGTTTCGACCGATTTGAATGTTTTTTTATTGAGCTTCAATACAGGGGTGGTTTAGGAAAAAGAAATGGAAGAAACCGCGGGGCGCAGCTAGTTCTTGATTAAAAAAACCTTGATTCACCGAAAGGTGTACTTAAAATTAGCTTAAGCAGCTTTAAATCCGAGCCCTGGTCGAAATGTCGTGTTTAATAGCATCGCGGCACAGAAAGCGTATCTGAAATAATTGTGACGTAGCAGAGCGTTGACCGGAGAGCGTTGAACCTGGCCGCGCTCGGCGCGCCTCACATTCGGGGGTCATGTACATACCGCGGGCCTTTAATTGCCTCACGACAGCCCTAGATAACACTTAATTGTGTAAAATATAATGAATCTGTGGACGGTGAAGCTTCCTTGTATAAAGTTAAAGGTGGCGCTGCTGTAGTTTTCTCCAATATTGCACTCCCCGTTTTTCTATTTATTTTATATATCCTTTCCATCCTTAGTTTACCTCGAAGAGATCGCTATTAGGGATAAGGCCGCCAGTTGATTCACTAGTTTTAAGTCTTATTATCCTGTTGTTTGTAATTTCTGGTGTGAACAATAAAAAGTTTATCTATCTATCTAGTAGGGATACACGGTTTTAGGCTCTTTTTGAGAAATCGCTTGAGTGTAGGTGTTATATCAATAGACAATATCTAGTCAATAGTCATGTTATTACCTAAATACAAATGATTAAAAACTCAGTAAATGATTTATCGAGAAATGAGAGCCTCTAAACCTATTTATACACACCAAGTTTTGTCGAAATTCGATAAGTACCTATTCCGTTTTATAAAGAACACAAAAACCAGTATAAAAACTTTTCATGAAAACGTTGAACGAGTCAAGTACTCGTGAGATTCGAGAAGCCCTACAAAATTCATAGATCTATTCCCTTAATTTTTTTTTCATAAATTATGAGTTCTATTTGTATTTTTGTAATTGAGCTTTTGATTCTTCTAAAAATGTAATAAAATATTGGGGAAAATGTGGACAGGTTTGTACGCAGGCGCGGGAAAAACGGCAGTTTCAATTAGTTTATCAATAAAACAAGCATGACTCATAACCTAGTCAAATATCATGTCAAACACTATCGATATTCATTACAATTATATATTACTTACAAACGATACTGAGCAGTTGCTAAAATTGACAAAAGAGATTAACTTGTGCGTAATACCAAAATATAGTGCGCAATACTAAGCAATGTCCTTTAAATTTGATAAAACTTTATAAGTTAGACCCAATGTTCGCAGGCCCTAACTGATCGCGTGATCCGTTCGGAGCAGCGTGATTAGATCACGACGTGATCCGATTCGTGATCACTTGGGAAAAGTACCCCTCGCGCGTAAAAAGAAAGGAAATATTGCAGTATATAGGTTAGTAATATAAGGCGGACTGTTTATGAAATATAAATTTTATTCTTTTTTTAATAGTTTACCAATGTCCTCAACTTTGACACATGTAATTTTAGTTTTGGGAAGTACAAAAATGAATTGTTCGGTACTATAGTCACCACAAAATAAGATTCCCGTTTTGACACTTGAGAAAGACCACCAATGTTGAATGTAACTTGGAACGCTTTTCGCGCATACTTTATAACGAAACAATGTCAAATTATAACGAAACTGTCAGAAACAGTTACGTTCTCAGTCTTTTTTTTCAAATATTAGTGTTGTAACCAATTAATTACTGAATTTCACCAGCTTCATTCGATTTTAATAGTGATTAAATATTGATCAGCTGGATCAGCCGGGGGAGGTTTTGTTAATGATGCCTTACTGATTGGAGTCTAAAAGTACAAAAGAATATCACGAATAAATTATCACGAATAAATGGACGCAAATAAATTCACAGAGTGGTTCACTAACTTTCGCTTTTTCCTATTTGTTTGTGATTGAGTGAATGTTATTGTAACTAAAAATATTAAATTAAAGACAAATTGACCTTTCGTACCGCTGTATCATTTCAAAATACCTACAATATTAAAGTTAAGGTTAAATTTTCTAATCAAAACCTTAATCCAATGAACTTACATACAATACAATACATAATGAAATCGATCAAATACTCATACAAACTTGAATCGATTTATCGTGAGTATCGAATACCGAGTCGTATGGTAACATCACTAGTTACGTCGCGATGACAATTGTCAAAACGGGCCTCTTATTTTGTGATGACTATAATTCATGTCATATAGCTTTAATTAAGAAGCATTCATAATGAAGGCCGTAGATATCTAGTAACTGCTAAAGTAGTCTGTTACTTCATACATAAGTAAATTACTATCAAGTATTATGTGGGTAGAGCGCTTTTTAGGTTAAAAGAGCATAAGCATAAGTCGTCCTACAAATTTCATCCTCAGTTTTTTTACAACCAAGATTATTTAAAAAGCTGCACACCACCAGTTCCCGTTTACGCCAGATTTTCCCAAAATTTCCGGAGGTAGAGCGAGATCAGCCCATTTTAAAAATTGATCGAATTGATGATTCATGACATGATAAAAAGAATCATGATATTGCATTCCTTGAAAATCTCGACCCAGGCGACTATTTACTGTTGCTGGGTTGCTGATGCGTCTTCACATGGCTGATATGTTATAATTGTAGGTGTAAATGTTCGGGAACAGAAGAGGAATGAGGATGACAAATTCATAATTAAAGAAGTTTAAAGAATAAACAATTTGTCATGGCTTTTTGAAAACTTCTCTAGTTTTTTTACACAAATATTACAGCAAGTATTTACATTTTCAAGAGCAAAAAATTCGAAAAAAAATACGAATTTAGACTCCAGAAAAATAAAATCAAAACTATTTAAACTTGTTTCACTAGAATTTCTACAATTTCAAGGGTAATGTAAACTACGTACTAATGTTGAGTGAGCAGGAAATCCGATCGAAACACTAGCTACTTATATACTTGAGGTTTATGTATTGTATGTAAGTATGAAGTGACCTACATCGGAACAATAGCGCAAGTACGTCACTTCCGCCGCGCGTTGCAAAACAATAACACCGCTGTTCAACTGTTTGCGATCATTTTCGAAGTTACCACGATATGCAGAAACACTCCACATAATTAAAAATACCCAAATACCCAACTAGACCAAAGGTCAACCCAGCCCCTAGTCAAGTTAAACCATAATAGCAAACGCTATAGAAAGCTAAGACTATGTGGGTTAATGAATTAGATACTGATTAATTATTCTTAGAATTGATTAGAAAATTGAGTATAAATGACTAACACAGCAAGACAGGTAACCAAGTTATTTTGTCTGCATTCTCTCTAGTACTGCATTGTTATTTCTCCTTCGTAACTCTAGACACGTCCACAGTTTCCGTTGATTTTGGGGTTTAGAGTTACGAGTACCTTGTATAAAACTACATCAAATGATGTTTCTGAATTTTTTTTAAACATGTAATTTTCATAGGCTTTTATCTTGCCCTGTTAATATAGGCTCTATACATACTGTAGGTCAAATCTTGCGACTTCATTTTGATCCACATGCCAATGCCCAATGGTTGTTTGGTATACCTGTGTAACTTCGATGACAATTCTTATTTGGATTTCTTACTTGTTAAAACGTGATTAATGGAGGACTCCTTACCTAGAATTAGAGTATACTTACAAAAAGTAAGTCCTCCATTAATCACGTTTTAACAAGTCTTACATTCTACGAGTATATATCGTTTTTCCTGCCTGCCTCGATATCGCAACTGCCATAGAGTCCATATAAGATACTTTGCAATTTCGAAAGTTCTCGTCCCTCGTAGTCCGTATATAGTCGGCCTTTGTTCCGTAACGAACCTAACTACGGCCGAGTTCTGGATTACCTGATCCAATTTGTAGTTTAATCCTCTTCGGTAGCTACCTTTTTCGTCCCGGAGTGATTCGAGGAAAAAGATCTTTCCAAAGGAAAAAAATAATATACCGACATAATAAGTTAGTTATCTTTTTATAACCAACAACAAAAGTAAAGTACGACTAGAAAGCACAGTAAAAAAACGTAAGAGAAAAGCACAAGTGGTCTCATCGCTAAGAGAGAAATCTTCCAGACAACCCTAAATTACTTGTTTCTATAATCTTACACATTAGATTATTGAAAATCCTAGATGTAATTAGTTTACGATATAATTCGATAAAATCGTTGACTTATAAAAGCGTGCTCCGTCAGCATTGACTATGATTTATTCTGTGGTCTTACGCAGACTTGCTCTAGCCGTCGCGTCGTATCGCCATATCTAGTACCTAAAGGTAAAGGTTGGATACACGTAACGAGTACAGTGGCGAGACAGTGCCCTCGGCCGAGTACTCGGTTTGTAAAACCAGTTTGACGAGGCGAGACAGTCACTAGAACCATGATTTGTTTGCTCGGCCGAGTATACCCATTTACTGTCTCCCCAATGTACTAGTTGAGGGGTTTCCAACAAGTCACACCAGAACGAGTCACGGTGTTACTCGTCGGGATTTTGTCACAACGAGTGAGTGAGATTACGGGTAGTCAACCCATAAAGGTTGACTAATTTCCAAAGTAGTCGACAGCGTGTCACCGAATGCGAGCTGTTTTGGACATCCACCAAGCGTTATGTAGGGCGACTATAAGTGTACCGCGCGGCTAATAGCTTCTCCCAGCGGCCGAGGATACGAGCTATTTCACTGTTTTATTACTCAAATATTACTTATATTTTTATGATATGAGGTCGAGTAGGTTTTTAGGCGATTTTTAAACTCGCGTTTTTGTCAGTTTTTTTTATTCATCAATTGTGTTAGGTATTAAATTAAAGCAGGTCATCAGCTGGCATTTAAACTTTCTTTGTTTCTCTGCCATGAATTCTAGAGACAACCTCAGGAGGCCCGCCCACCACCGTCCTTTAGAGTCTAAAAGGTGGTTATAGCACGCTCCTTCTTTTTTTGAGTCTTCACTTTTCTGTTTCTATCTATAGACAGCATAGTAGAGTAAGTGATGCAATATCCATAACAAAACAGCTTTAAAAATCATGGTAAGCTTCCTGGACTCCTAGATAAGATAATGGCAAAAAACAAGGATGATTGTTAAAAAACGTAGGATAATAATAGGTAAGGA
The DNA here is from genome assembly GCA_949125135.1 of Alcis repandata. Classification (NCBI taxonomy): domain Eukaryota; kingdom Metazoa; phylum Arthropoda; class Insecta; order Lepidoptera; family Geometridae; genus Alcis; species Alcis repandata. The sequence goes on from OX421235.1 coordinate 1,503,060, forward strand.
ACATTGTAGGCGCAGAGTGGCTAACCCTAAGTTAAAATTTTTAGGAAGCCTGAAAACGCTCTTGTTTGTTTAATTTATATTGTTTCGGATATACATAGCTGATAAATCCTAGCTGTTATTTGATTGGTTGTTGTAATAGAACAATTAACCGCGGTTTGCAATTCAACGTGTCATTGCGAACCACGGCAGCTTACTTGTAGCCTCTGATGGTCACCCATCCGAAGACTGACCGCATCGTCGTTACTTACGATCAACTAGTCGAGCTACGCAGAGCACATACATTGGTTATCGAGCTATCGAATGTGACACTGAAGTAATATTAAAATGTCCTGAAATACTGGATTAGCGTGCCATGGTTGGAGATTTTGGAAAAAGGATTGGGTTGGGTACATAGTCTTTGTAGTTGAAAAAAATAGATTGATTGTATAAGAACCTACAGCTCACACGGCAAGTTTGTTCGTTAGTGCTGTTTATATTTTTTTAATGCTAAAATGATCTCACGAATACTTCACTCAAGCCAGATCTCAAACACAGTTTAAAAAAACTTACCAACATTCCTACTGAAATAAAGATATTCCCGAATTATAGTCACATAGATTTACGCCATTTACACATACTTACATTATCTAAACCCGAAAAACATCCTCCTACTTCTGGGCAGTCGGTTAAAAATAGCTTATAGCACAGAAGACGTTCTACAGCGAGCAAACCCGGAATCCATAGGAATGGTATCTATTGGATAAAGTCGTTATGTAAGCGAGCAGCCGGCCGCACACGTCGGACGAGTAACGGACTCTTGCATATATTTCACCGAGCTCTCGCCTATTTCAATATACAGGGTTATATAGAAAGGGTATGCTAAGCCTAAAACGGCTCATAGCATCATTATGAACAACTTTTACTATGAGGCTAACTAAGAATTTACGGGAAAAAAAAACCAGCTGTTCTATACATTTTGACGAGTGTCACTGACATTTTTCTATGGAACAACTGTTTTTTTTTCGCTATTTCCGCGTTGGTCTCATAATAAAAGTGGTTTATGTTGAGTACTTCGGGTCCTTTTCGGCTTAGCATACCCTTTCCTTATGACTCTGTATAACGACTAGAATTCCAATTCACTTAGCGATCGGTCAGTCTTTGGGGCCATCCATAAATTACGTCACACATAAAGCGGGGAGGGGGTCGACTAAGTGTGACATCGTGTGACAAGGGGGTGGGAGGGGTTCTAAATTTTGAATTAATTTTTGGTTCAAAGCGAAATTTTAGTAAAAAATTGCAGATGTGAAATTGCAAAAAAATAGTGACTTCACACTAAGTCAAATGTAGTCATAGCTGTGACAAAAACGGGGAGGGTGTCTAAAATCATGAATCTCTTGTGTCGTAATTTATGGATGGCCCCTTTCTCTTCTTTCTTTATTCTATTGAAGGATGGATAATATTTCGCGTTTTGTCGGAAATCAATACAAGGAGAGTCGGACACGATCTCATCTATCTCATGTAGGATGGATGGAAGCCCGCTATGCGCGTGAGTGAGAGGATGTATATATGTAAGAAGGGGATGCAAGATAGACGAAAGAAAGATGGCGAAAAGTGCGGTGTGATTGAAAGGTGGTTAGAACAAGAAGTACCTAGTTAAAATTATATAATTGTTAATTATTTCTAAGTGAGAAGTGAAACAATAAAACCTCTAGACCAACGACGATTTATTATTATTTGCCAAGCCCCAGGACCACACTCATGTTCGTCTAGAGATTGTTTGGAAGTTAGCGCTTTAGGCGATAAGGCTGCTCTTGTACTACCTAATGTTACTTTCGTTTTAATTTAAGATATGTACATTGTATAAACAATACATATATAATATTTTGTTGTTGAGAATAGGTGTATAGGTACTTGTACATATTTAATCAGCAACTCGCTTAGAAGGAGTGACTTAGAAAGGAAGTACGGTGGCATAAAAATATCTATTCATATGACTTTCTAATGCGAATTTTTGACTTTCAAGCATACATTTTCAGTAGTGGTAGGGCTCTTTTGCAGAGCCCGCCTGGGGAAGTACCACACCTTTGCCAGTTATTCCACCGCCAAGCAGTAATGTGCAAACATTACTGTGTTCCGTTTGGAAGGGCATTGTTTCCAGTGAAATTACAAGGCAATTGGGAGATTAAACAACTTATATCTCAGGGTGACGAGCGCAGTGCTGTGCCACGCAGGGTTTTGAATTCATCGAGTTCAAAATTCTGGGTGGCGCAGACCTGTTATGGGCAAACGTGACGTTTAACATCAGGCGAGCGATTTGCTCGTCTCGTCACTCAATTACATAAAAAAAAAAATACACTTTTAAAAGTTATCAAGGTATCAACTCTACATTGCAATAATTCGTTTTTTATTGATTGTCGGTTTGGTGTTTGGGACTACTTTTATTGTGCGCACTGCCATAGTATGGAATACTTTGCCCGAGTGGGTGTTTCCCGATAGATATAATTTGGGTGTCTTCAAGTCGCGAGTGAATTATTGATTACCGTCAGACGAGATGAGTATCTTTTGGGATGAAGATATATTGAAATAAAAAAAAGCTATTATGATGACATAAAACTCCATCCTAAAGTTGCCTGGAAAAGATCGCTTTTAGCGAAAAGTCCGCCCGTTGTTGCACTAGTTTTAAAAATTTTACTGGCTGCGCCTCGCAATTTCACCCGCGTTTTCCGGGATAAAAAGATGTTAATCCAGAATATAAGCTACTTTTGTACAAAATTTCATCCAAATCTGATTTTTCGTGATTGAGTACATAACAAACTTACACATTTATAATATTAGTAGGATTGTCCTTTTGCTGGTTTTAACAATAAAGATTTTGTCTGTCCATCTGTAAACGGAGCCTGGCTCGATCTGAAATGAACGTTCATTACGTACGAAGTAAATAAGAAATCATACCTAACAGTCTGCGTTGATTGTTTACTTTGTGTTGTTGTTGACGAATCTCCTTGGTTCGACCGCTGCGCTGGCAGAGTTTAATGCCTGGAGCACACCTTTGATAAAAATACTGCATACAATGATGTTTATTGTTGGGCTTTTCATTTCGATGTAAACAACTCGTTTGATATTGCATTTTCAGTTTTTGGCAAACTGGCTTCGCCTTGAGGTTTCGCCGGCTATTTTACGGACACCTTTAATTTTTTCAGGATAAATCCACCCTTTGTTGGCGTGTTGGTCGTCAAACCCATACCTATTCGCTATAAAAAAAAAATGGTTTCAATCCAAAGGCTGCCGTCGCTTCAAGTAAGGCACACATTAAAAAAACAATGAGCTCAATACATTATCGATGATAAGTTATAACCACAAAGAGAAATTAAATGAGTAATATGTGTGTGTTTAAGTGCAAAGACGAACACTACATTAATATTTGTAAACCCATGCTATCCCTGAGATATTTAATTGTCTTCATAGTAATAAAGTTCTTCTTAAACAAATAAAACCCTTATCCGACTGAGCGGTGTCCGCACACGAAATAACGTCTTCAGCTTTCTTTCTCCATATTTGTGTTTCGGTATTTTGAGTATCTCTGTAGCTCTCGACTCGCCGCTGTAATATCTAGTTCTACACACGTAATAGATTTGTATCAGATCGGATCATAGATAAATAATTAATATTGTTAGATTAATTATCATTAGATCTGACGCTGAAGGTAAAACTACTCGGGTAACTTTGTTAGTCCTTAGTTAATGTCTGTATAGTTCGGACAGCTTTCTAACTTACACTATCAACCACTCGGCCAATATGCAGATTATAATGCAAAAATACAACTGTAGAGGTATAAACCATGTTTCTCTGTGTTGTCCGAAATTCAATTTAATATGCTTGTGGACCTGGTTTACAAAGTAGGGCAAATAGTAGAAGTTTTCCAGAACCCGCTCGTCAACGTTTTCTCCTTGAAACATTGTTTATACGAGTACATACATATATTATATAGGTAGTATAGATAGACGCTTGATAAAATTGACAATTGAAGAACATTTATCTTCACGCCTTTATTTGAGAGCCATCGGCAAACTCTCGATTCGAAAATTTTGGTATCCTAGATATTTTAACAGGGCTAGGTAGGTATTTAGTATTAGCTTTATGTGCTTAGGGATTCATACATTAATATCAACTATGAACTATTGTGAATACTGAAGTTTTTCTTACTTACCCTTTACCTTACCTTTACGCTAAGCTCATATTCAGGTATGTCTAAGTCTTAGCAAATTTTCTATTTTTATTAGTTTAAAACGTTACTCTTTAAGTTCTTAAGTAGGTCGGTTTTAAACACGTAAGTAGGTCCTGGTTCCGTACATATTTTGTGAACAGTAAACAAAAAGTAAAACAGTTTCCCCGTAACAAGAGGAAAATGACATCGCGCAACTAATTGTTAATTGTTGTTAATGTCGTTTATTAGTTTAGCTCACACGTAAGCTATTTATTCTGGGAATTTATCACATTTTATGATTGTTATCATTTTCCGTCAATAAATAACAAGCATCCCATACGATACTAAAGTAAGTATAGGTAACATAAAAATAAGCATTTCTTCAAACCTCCATTTCTACAGAAAAGTCAAGCATCACCCAGGTTTTGCCCACGTAGATACAAAAATACATTAATAAGACCACTGAACACAATTAAATTAGGTGGCTTGTACATGTATAATATGTTTAAAAATAACCTCGCCGCGGTGCGATTCGCTGGGCTTATAACCTTGCGACGCCGGTTCATAAGTTACACGATAGATGGCGTTGTGTGTCGCGAAAACTTTGCTTCTACAGCATTTCAGCTTAAATCACGTGTTTCGGTCAACTAATGCTTCATATTTGTATTCTGAATACATATGTAGTACTAAATTCATGTTTTACAAAGTAATTAAGCGAAGGTTCCGGTATTTATACATTTTCACCGTAGAATGTTATGTAGGCGGTCCACGTACCTCCGACCACTATCTTATCTCAATGTTATAGAGATAATTTATTATGTATTCAATTATTCAATATTCATGTGCGCAATTGCTTGTTGTGTCGTTTTATGTATGTTTTTTACGGCTACGTAGAGACTATATTTTTTTGCGTCTCATATTTCGAATTGAAGAATGTAATCTGAACACTATCTTTAAATAATCTTTATAAAGTATTACCGAGCTGAAATATTACGTAACATTGTGAAGGTAGGTAATTGAATGGTATAAAGTGGTAGCAAGATTCCACGAAACGTCAACACCTCCCCTGTTACATAAGCAGTCGATTGTTTCTCGGTACATGGTTACACCGTGAATCAGACAACCGCACCGTAATACGATAATATAGCTACGTGTCGTATACAGACCAAGATAACTGAATCATTTGATTGGAATTTGATACAATAACCATGTAAATCGATGATAATTGTGTGGAGAGCTAAAATGATCGGCTAACGGTTGTCTATAAAATGTTTTGAAGGCTTATCCGAACGCAAACGCGTAAAGCAATCAACGTGGCATCATAAAACTTGAACAAATAAAGAGGCTCCTAAATTAAAACGGCGTCAGCAAAAGGAACAACAAAATGGCGGGCGCGATTAAGCCGCGTAGCGTTCTGAAAGCGTCGTCTACGGCGCACGTCCCGTCCCGCTCCCGCGTAGCTGCTACGAGAGCGCGCGAGCGAGACGGCTGAGAACCCCGTCGGGCCTCGTGTCAAGGTGACGTACCCTTGCACGCGCACACATAGCCATGCGCTGCGCCGGCGCAACGCGTTCCAATTTGCGAATTTTGCTTTTGTTCTCTCTCTTTTTTATTTTAATCGACCTTTCGATTCAGCCGTTTGTTACTTGATGAACTGAAACGTAATAAAACGCTAATGATTAGTGACGAGGACGGTGCGAGTCGCTCTGTAGGTGCAAGGTTACGGCACTGGTTTCGGATTTAATAATGCAATTATGAGACGCTTTTACTCGTTTTACGAGGAGATGAATCTCGGCTAATGCGGAGATCGTGTTTTGAAATATGATACGTGCATGAATTATTTCGTATCGGTCGTTCTGAGATTAAATCAAATTTATTGGTACTTGAATAGGTTATTCTGCGCTCGATAAAAGGCAGCGTTTTTCTTTTAGAATCGCAATGGTCGTTTTTCGTAATGATTGTGATGACGTCATGACCTCTGGCTGAGGCATAAAGTAAGCGAAACGAATTACTGAAAGGATATTGTGTATACAATATACATACTTAAATTTTAGGTACGTATAGGTACTAGCAAAAATTGCCTTCGCAAGGAAGTAATGTCTTCTAATATACTTTGTGTGTTTGAGCAGTTTCGACTGTTGTGGGCGTTGACATTATCCATTGAATTTGATTGAATTATTTACGTTCGGCATAGTGGTTTAAATAAAACGTTAAGACAAAAAATATTTTTTCAAAGAAATACTTTGATATATTTTGTATAAAATTTTAAGAATTTCGTCAACAAGAGACTACCTTTCTCAAATAAAATCTGTGTTGCTTCGAAATATTCCTTAGATAAAAACCTACACATTTTCCGTGATCTTGCCTCAAGGCTCGTCTAACCAGAGATTTTTACAAATTGAACCTATTTTTCCTCGAAACTAAAGCTCCACGTTGTAGTGCTAATAAGAAATAAGAACAAGTTTGGTTTGACAACTATTTGTGCTGGCCGTGCGCGAACTTTTCTCCGAGCACACTTACAATATCACGGGAAATGGCGTGGGAAATGTATTAGGGTTATTCGTAAAGGGTATGCTAAGCCGAAAAGGGCTTATAGTACTCATCATTATGAACAACTTTTACTATGGGGCCAACCCGAAATACGCGAAAAAAAAATCAGCTGTTCCATAGAAAAATGTCAATGACACTCGACAAAATGTCTGTAACAGCTGGGTTTTTTTTTCGCGAATTTCGGGTTGGTCCCATAGCAAAAGCTGTTCATAATGATGAGTACTATAAGCCCTTTTCGGCTTAGCATACCCTTTATGAATAACCCTGTATTTCCTCAGTAAAGATCCTCCACCCAACTCTACAAACAAATATTCAGTCCTATTAATTCTTCGACTCCTTTTCATGCCACTGCGTGTATCTCTTTACAATTTTATATGCATCATATTGATATCTAATCTTAGCCACGTCATCATCATTTTCCCCCATACTCGGCCACTGCTCAACAAACATTGAGAAAAATGCCCATCTAAATTCCGCTAAAAGAATAATGAATTCACCTAAAGTACAGAGCATACTGATATGACCAAAGAGTACGATGATTAGCACTAGTTTTTATCATCATCATCATCGTACTTTTTGGTGGTATCAGTATGCTCCGGAGTTCCCGTTCCTGAGCGCGATTGATCAGAATAGTTACGAGTACAAAGCGTTTATGCATAAGGGGGCTATTTTTACAAGTTCTCTTTTGTATATATGTCCATCATGAATTCAGAAGCTATCTGCTTTTTTCCGCCTTACGAGTACTCCCATGTGTACCCACTGAATAATATTCGGGACGAATCTCTTCGTTGCGCTTACTTAGTACTCCCTTACTTTCAGTTTATCTTAAGCACCTAACGTCATATAGGCTGAATAGACAAGCCGCAATCTACTATATAAAAATAAGTCGGGTTTTCCTTCCTGACGCTATAACTCCAGAACGCAAGAACCGATTTCCACGGTTTTGCATTCGTTGGAAAGGTCTCGGGCTCCGTGAGGTTTATAGCAAATAAAATTCAGAAAAAAATTCAACATAAAAGCGGGAAAATCTTTTTTCAGAACAATGTCCACCCGTGCGACGCCGGGATGGGCCGCTAGTGTCATATAATTATTACCCAATTTGTTATTAACTTTGATAGGCCGGTCAAAGGTAATTGACGTGAACAAAATGATGATAATAAATTTTGACAACAAGAGTTATTAATTTGGCACAAATATTCCACATATTTTCGCTGCATGTTGGGTTATATTCATTTAACCGGATAGAGATATAATTTTACATCAAAATATTATTTCCAAGAACCCATTTCGTGGGCCCCAATTTAAGCTTGTGACAGCTTTATAAATTGACACCGAAATTGCTTACCGTCCATACAACGCTTACATTACACCACCTTATAAGCTGCAGATTAACGACAGAATATTAATAAAGTCATATTTCAGAATAAAATTTACAGTACTTTTTATAGTAAGTACTTAAAAAAATGCGTTTCAAAATGTAACACTAAAAGCTTTGGCACAAACAAATCTCAATCGAATAGAAGTTTTCACCTCCAAAGTTAAAACACAACCAAAATTTCACCCCCCAAAGTGAAAACATACCATTTTCATACACTTCTTCAAAGACCTATATTTCGATCATTTCGACGGAACTCTTTTACCTGCCCTAGTTATGGTTCCTTACATGTTTATTACCTTTTCGACAAAGTAAGGTACATAAAAAAATTACGTAAGTAGTCTGAAGCACTTTTACGGCGTCTTTTGTTCACGGAACCGATATAACCGGATGAACGGTTTCACTTCAGGAAATGTATTTTTTATGCAACGGTGAGACGAGACGTGTTCGAAGACATCTTCTTTTTGTATAATGATGTAAATTCAAAGAGAAACCTTTTATAGAGCTTGCTGACAACCTTTCGATTTTTGTTGATCCCGTTTCGTCTTTGTACTGTTTCAGTATTTTATAAAGTAAACGTTTTATGTTCATTGTTCATGTAAGATACCAGCCCCCCTAACCAAGTTGCAATTCCATGATAGAAACGGAAACGGAAATTACATTTCTGTAATAGAATAGAGAATCTACAAATAGATTATGGAAATGTCATTCCCATACATTTTCCTACTTTTCTATAGCGTTTCTATTATGGAATTGCAACTTAGCTAGGGGAGCAGGTGTAAGTGGATAAATTACACTTAACGTTTTGTTCACTTTGTGTTTTTCTGGGTTTCTCGCTTGCAATGTAAACATTTTATTTACTTGTTAACGCTCTTTACTAATAATACGTGGGTGTTCCGATGTAATCATAGTAAAATACACTTCAATTTCAAATAATCAATACCCGTAGTTCCCAAGGAAACGTGCCTACTGTTCGGCATTTTCCACGGCTCGACGAAAACATGTTTTCCTAGAATTGTAAATAGCGATTCTGGAAAACGGTATTCGATGAGAAATGGCTTCCTGGAATTTGGGAAGTTATTTGTTGATTTGTCGAGCTAGCTAAGCGGCCAGCCCTGGTGTTAATATTTTATGCTATCCACGCTTGATTTCTGGCGGTTAAAAAATGAAGTGCACAGTTTCAACTAATGTCCCTTAAATTTAACTAGCGTTTCAATGTTAGGCGTAAGAAAAGAAAAAAAAAATGCCAGGTCATCCTACATGCCTTATAAATAAAACTCCTACTACAAGAAACCTTACCTCGATAAGATGATGGTAACCAATGATGCGGTCTACGATGAAGCACGCTTACCTAGAAGAAACCGATTCTGTCGCGACGCGACTTGAAGTTAATTTAAAGACACTCCAAGCTTGGGTCTTACCTACTCTCAGATTAATCAATGGCTTACTTACAAAGCGTGCTCAAAGTTCTCCGTCTTGTTTTCGCACGTCACATTTTGCGTCAGCGAGAAGTTATCAGAGCATTTTAAGCAGTGACTAACTTTAAGCAGGCTTTATAAGTAAGCCCTGTAACGCTGTATATAGCAGGCCCGGGTCTCGCTCGCTCTTTGTTGTCTTGACATACGTAATGACTTGGCTAGACGAACTCTAAGTGTGATTGACTGCGGTAGAGATTGCTTTTAGCTATAAGTGCTTACATTTATTTATCTACGTGTTTCTACTCCTGTGACTTACGAAAGGAACGTATATTTATTGTTACTATGATGTAAACCTTTGACACCCCGGTAGTAAAATTCACCAAACTAAAATAAATCTTAGCAAGAACTCTGCCGCGCTGCCTGGTATGGCTGCATTTTTAAGCCCGTCACACACGTAGCTATAATATATATTAATATAAATATAGCGAGGCATATTACGATATATTTTCAATACAAATATTGAAGTGACCGCACACGGAGCTATAATATATATTTCTATGACGTCACCAAAATATACCGTAATTTATATTATCGCATATTAATATATATTACTGTATATTATGGTATAGCAAGACATATTACGACATATTTGGAATATACAGCCTGTTCCAACGTGTTCGAGGGTTCGAGCGCACTTCTCCCTCTGTCCCTGCCTCGCCCGTTGGCTCGCCCGGCGCCCGCTCGCTCCGCGCCGCAGTCTTTGTTCGATAATCGATTCCCGAAGAATATCCACGACACTACAATGGAGCATTTGATTGAAAGTATGAAAAAGTGACCCTGTTTATGGCAACTTGATTTACCTGAATCATCAGGCATCAGAATCGTCCTCTGAAGAACTGTCAATTAAATTAAATCCAATAACCATGTACTCGTACTTCTTGAATTCATAATTATCTAATTAGTAATCAAAACACTCTGTATTATAAAACGCGTGCAAACGCTTGGCCGACCATCAATGAAATGAAGGCAAAATATATATTATAGCTACGTGTGTGACGGGCTTTAGGAGTTATTCTTATGTGTATAATTTTGGTACGAACAATAAAGAGGTTATCTATCTATCATATCCCTTTCAGTAGCCATCGCACCAAAAACTCTGGGAAAAAAAATAGTGGCATTTGGATTTGCATTTCAGCACACCTTACCATAAGCTAAGCAATGGTGCGGCCTTCGATTAAGCATATTAATGAAGTTTGTTGTCGCAGGCTTCATTAATTCGTTTCAATTTACAGCTTGGTTTGTAAACTTCTAATTGAAACGTCAATTTTAATCTAAAGTTAGTTAATATGATAATTTAATATGGTCTTCAATGCGAGTGGGAAAAAATACAAAGAAAAAAAATCTAAAGAACATACAAGATACATGTACGCCGCGCGCCGTGTGTCTTGCGTCGTGAAAAACCATAAATGAGTTGCATGAAAACTGCGTCTAAGAGCCCATATCCGACTTTTTTTGGAAAAAAACAAAATGAAAATGATTTTTTTGAAAAGACTAATAAATGCTTGCTGTCATCCTCGACCATCTTATTAGTTTGAGGCTGTTAGTTTAATATGTTTACATATTAAAGAATAAAACGATCGGGACCTTCCTGTACCTCAAGAACTCTTACAAGACGGGACGGGCGAGGGGCGGGGGATGGAAGCGTAGCCTCGTAAATTAGTTTTGGTTGATTTTCCATGAACTTAATAAATAAAATCCGATTAAACAAACTTGGAAAGCAATACGAGGCTATTTTGAATTGACCAAAAGCCTCTTAAACGCAGCTTCGCTTTGTACCTAACAAGTTTAGTTTCATTACTCTGTTAGATCAACAAAACATTTCCCAACTCAAGTTGAAAATGTATTCAGTAAGCCACAAGTTGTTCGTTGTTTAGCAGGCTTCGGGTGTACGACACTACGAGTACACCTACTCAGCTAGTGTTCGGAAATTGAAACGCAACGTGGGAAACTGGGAACCAATACATGAAGTTGGCAACTGTGTTTTGCAAATACAGTCAAACCTGAGTAATTGAGAACTGGGTAAGCGAGGATATTCTTTGAATGAGAGTAACACTTCTAGGTATGAGAAATAAAATTCTCTATAGTCGTTTAGTCGTCACTAAATAAGAAGCCCGTTTGGACGTTTGTCATTGCGACGTAACTAGTGATGTCACCATACGACTCGGTACTCGATACTCACGATAAATCAATTCAAGTTTGTATGAGTATTTGATCGATTTGATTTTGTATTGTAAAGTACATTGGATTAAGGTTACGATTCGAAAATTTAACTTAAACTTGAATATTATAAGTACATATATTGAAATGATACGAAATGGTGCGAGAGGTCAATTTGTCTTTAATTTAATATTTTTAGTTATAATAACATTCATTCAATCACAAAAAAAAACAAGAAGAAACGAAAGTGATTGAATCTTCATTCAATAATTTTCTTCGGATGATGAGCCAAAATCGTCAGTTGAGCTATCGTCAATTAAATAATTAATTGGTTACAAGTTACAACACTAATATTTAAAAAAATAAGACTGAGAACGTTACTGTTTTTGAGAGTTTTGTTATAATTTGACATTACATGCTACCATAAAGTATGCGCGAAAAGCGAAAAGTTACATTCTACGGTCTTTCTCAAGTGTCCAAACGGGCATCTTATTTTGTGACGACTTTTTTATAAAAGCTAGAAACTCGGGTTAGTGCGTGGGTACCTTAAGCGAGATAGAGATTGTGGTCCCTTGAACTCACTCATGTTCGACTATACTATCAAAGATAAAGTACAATTGGAAATCAGGAAGCGTTCCATAAATCAGTTGTAAGACTTAACCTAACCAAACAAACTAAACTAACTTTGCAAGTTACAGTTAATTACATATTTAAGACTCCGAAGCTGAAGCAGAAACCTCTGCAGTTCAAGCATTGTTACAAAAATGAAAAAAATGTTCATAAATGATGAATTCACAGAGGACTTACAATAGAATGTCCAACGGCGGATTCTGAAAAAAAAAACTGAAATTTCCAAAAAAAAAATTTTCAGATAGTGATACAATAAAAAAAAAGAATTCCTAAGAAATCTCGTAATATATTCACTTCTTTCAGGAAAACGTGGCAATAAAAATAAAAGGTTTAGAATCCAGCTATGCTCAGAATATGGTGGCACATTTGATATTACTTTTTAAACAATCGTGAGGAAACCTGCACACGTCCGGACAAGTAATTCAGTGGCGTATGTGAATCCACCAATCCACGCTTGGCCAGCGCGGTAGAATACGGCCTAATCACCCTTCGAGGGTAGACCTGTATCCCAGCAGGAGGAGGATTAAAGGTTATGTAGATAGATTAGCAACAATAGTGGTACTCGCACCTTAATGTCAGTTTCAGGCATTTTGCAGTCACCTTGTCAGCGATCGGTTTTCCTGCGGCCTTCGCTCCTAGCGAAACGTTGCCGGCTTGTACTCGTATAAATATATCTCAGTATTTACGTTTGTTCGTTACATCGATTTTAATTGGTTACGAGATATCCAGTTTAATTAATGAAATAACGTGTCTTTTGTGTAAAATGTATAATACGAATGTAAATAGTATTTTGTGAAAGTAAAAATGTTATGTTATTTTACGCTCAAAAGTGCCTTGTAGGAGATAATGTAGTACTTAATTGAGAATTGACATCCGGCAGTATATGCTTGGAAGGAAAATGTACTAAAAGTCCAAATTATTAGTTGAAGAGGCAAAGGGAGTGAAACTCAACTAAGAACATTTTTTATCAATTAGTAACTTATTCGAACTACAGGCAGTTGGAACAGCATTTCCACTTCAAACTTCACCTTCAATCATAATCAGCCATGATGACCCCTTTAGGGGATTAGCATACCCTTTCCTCATAACCCTGTATTCCTGAGATCCAAAAATGTTTATCGCGGATCTTTAGAAGATAGAATACAAGTTGTTTGTTAATCGCCATAGAATTCGCTCTAAGCAGTTTTCACAGCCACTCTGTAAACATGATTATAAAATTTGATGTAATAAGACTGCACTGGTCGTTAAATTCGATGAAAAATACATAATGAGTTTATTTGATACTCGTACTAGCTATGCCCCGCGGTTTCACCCGCATTACCCGGGATAAAAAGTAGCCTAGGTATGTGTTAATCCAGACCATGAAAGACCATCAGTCCAAATTTCATGTAAATCCGTTAAGCGTTCATTAGTGACAAACATACATACTTTCGCCTTTTTGATAATAGTAAGATTGTTTATTTCCCGTCCGTGGTGGTAACTATTGGAAAACACAATTCGTCACTATATTTTCGATCGCCAGTGGTGACGCAGCCGCCGGCAAACAGCGGGAATATACGAGTACGTCCCTAACCCCATATAAAGTTGACAGTAAGGACGTGAGGGGATGAATACACGGAACGAGTGTAGTGGCGAGACAGTAAATGGGCACACTCGGCCGAGCAAACAAATCATGGTTCTAGTGACTGTCTCGCCTCGTTAAACTGTTTATACAAACCGAGTACTCGGCCGAGGACACTGTATTCATTACGTGTAATCAAACCATAAGGTCGTAAAAACTGACTAACGCTAGAATCAGGACGACCTAGAACATCCTTTACATAAACAAATATTGTTTTAGTAATCTTATTCAATACAACGAGCCACAGTAAGCACGAATGCATCACTGCAGAGCTGTTTACAAAACATGCGCGTTTATAAATAGTATGAGCGCGCGGTCGAGCGCAGAGCGACAGTGTATCGGTTTCTAGAAAGCGCACTTTCCACCCCGTTGCGGTGCCGGCCATGGGCATGTGGGAAAACTGGCGATATAGCGGTTGGGGAACTGTTCCATGCAGATACTCGTAGATAAACTTTTTATTGTTCACACTAGAAATTACAATCAAAAAGGATAACATACTCTTTATTGTTCACTCTAGACTTTACAAACAAGAAGGATTAAACATTTAAAACTAGTGCAACAACTGGCGGCCTTATCGCTGAGAGCGATCTCTTCCAAGCAATCTTAGGAAGGAAAGGATACATAGAGTAAATAGATATGAGAAAACGAAGAAGAGAAGAGAATGTAGAGCTGGGTCGGCAGTTTTTATTAAAGGAAGTTTTTAGCACCGTGTTGATTTTGATTCCTTAGTACGATAGCTGCAGCTTGCAGTTTGGTTGAATTTTCCTGTTTTTCCAGATTTTAAGACACACACGTCTTGATATTTGCGTGTTGAAATGCGTATGACCTATACCTTACTGTACCATACCTACCTTTTTCTATTTTTAGAAGTAACCTTTGGATACCCCATAGAAACAGTCTTCTACTGGTAGCTTTGATTAATGACATGGAACTTCTCGAAGGCTGGTGTACTCAATGAGATACCCGGCGATACCCTATCGGTCTAGAAGTAGGTACTCTAATACTACCCTATGTGTTATTATTGTTACCATCTATCAATGCCAACGATAATAGGATAAATGGTCATTGATTCCAACACACCATAATTAAAGATTTATGCAATTGTGTTGCCGCAATTCAATATCGATTTCAACTTTGCCATTTAAAGGTTTCTTTAGCGTAAAATAATTTTTATCTTATCAACTCGAATAAATTCGGTTTTCAGAGGCAATGGATTATAACATTTAAAAGCAACTGTTCAGCTTGTTACATGTGTTCATATACCTTAACACGACCAAACTAGCAGCTGTAGTGATCTCGATGAAGTTAGACTTAAAGGTACGAGTCATCACTGATCACGCATACTAGTCCTTTTAATGACTCATTCGGATAACAAAAAGACAAAAAATTGGTTGCCTGTAAAGTCGGTATACGGGCGAAAGTTTTACGTGACAACGACTTATGTCTGTCTCTCTCGCTCTTAGGCGGGCTAACCATGCCCGAGTGGAAGGGACGCGTGCCTCTCACTCGCTCTCATTGTGAGCGCATAACGTGAGCGGAGCGTAACGCAGTTTCTTGAAGTGTCACCCGGCAAACCAATTTATAAGACGTTGTCACGTCAAAAATATTTTCGATCCCGGAAATATGCGAAAAACTAGATCGCAGGGCGCAACTAGTACGATAAAACCGATTGGACGACACGATCAATTTTAAGATGTGTAACCGCTAGTAGCATTTACAACTAAAAGTCAAATTGCAAGCCCCGGTTCTATAACAACAACCACTAAGTCCTGTCAGAGACCTTCCGGAACCTACAAATATTGTAACAGCAGGGTTAGAGTATTCTACTCCGCCTGTACGAAAGGCATCTCTTCATAAAACTTGTTGCTATAACAAGCAACCGCAGTTTAAAAGTTGGATCTAAACCTTACGAGCCAAAACCTTGGGCAAGCCATCAACACAGCGCGGAGAGCGTGTATGGTAGTATAGGTAAGGCGATGTGCGCGGCGCGGCGTTGCCACGTGTGCAGGAATGTGCGCGTGCGGTGCCAAGTCGTCGCCGTCGTGCGATAACGAGTGCATTGGGCGGCTGACGCGGCGCGGGGCCATTTTGTTGTGGATTGCCGCTTGCATTGCCGGCCAATATCGACTATTTAACAAGACTTGATTGAATCTTGTCGCATAGATATTATAAGCAAACAGATATTACAACCAAACAGTTCGCTGTGCTATGACAAATAAGTTAAATTGACTATAGAGATACTTTTAAAACAGTCATGGGTTCTTAAAAGTAGCGTACAACAACAAATGCTTTCGTATAGTTGTGGCGCAAAGCATCGTGTACGAGTATATCTTAATGATTTACTTAACTTCAAAACTCGTGATCGTTTTGATCCAATTTGGATGAGACCTTAGAAGTATTAACACGCCTTAGATTAAAAAAACGTTAAAATTGATTTAAAAAACTAGTGGAATTGAAGGTTCGTTCGCATTAGATCACACAATTTTAAGACCACCTATTTAAGTCGTAACGTACTTTAAAATCTGTTTAATAAATTGAATTACGAGTACAAGTAATTTAAAAAAATGTACGAATTCAAAATATAATTTACATCCCAACATCTCGGAAAGAGTATTTTTAATCTTCAATATCTGAGTGGAAAAGCCGTTTTTATTCTCTAGAGGATAAAGTAAATTGAATTTAGAACATCGTGTGCACTAAGTTTGTGAATTAAAAAAAACATTAAACCTATTTACTGCTACCTCTATGGTGCCGAATATATCATACAACTTTTTTTTAATTTGTTAAAAACTCAGACTCGGAACCTTCTTGGTGTTCTTTTTTCAATTTGCTTTGTACGCGGTTCTTTACGCGGCATTTTTTCACGTCATTGTTAAACCTTATATTAAAAACAAGAAACTTGAAAACAAGTGAAAAAACTAAAATGAGTGATTCTAGCGACGAGGAAGTTTGTTTGACGCCAACAGAATTGACTGAAACTGTTAATAATGCGCAAATGAGCTTTTCCACTCAGATATTGAAGATTAAAAATACTCTTTCCTCGCTGAGGTGGAATGAAAAGTTACGTGTTGCACTCGAGTGCAAAGATTTTTCACCTCGTGCTCTTTTGATTCCCTCGCTAACGCTCAGGATTCTAATTTAGAATCCTTCGCTTGCTCGGTCATCAAAATTGAACACGCGGTTAAAAAGCAACTTTGCACTCTTGTATAACAAATAACTATTTCTTTTGAGTTTAACCGCTCAAAAGAAAATAAACATTTTGGATTAGTCCAAAAAGCGATCTAAACTCTATAACATTATTCCCCAGACAACCTTTGCATAAGAGGTAAGAACATTTACGCAATATGGAAATAATGAATTCTAAAGCTATTTTTGCGGAGTATGTAAATATTGAATTTAAAGCAATCGCTTCCCAAAGTTTGCTTTTAAAAATCTAATCGAGTACAGAGTAAGTCCAAAGGTTGTGAAAGGCAGTCAGTATGAACAGGAATCCGATATGATACCACTAATGAACCCTAAATGTGGTTTTAATGAATACGACCCCATTAAGCTATTAATGATGTCTATTAGACCTATTGTCGGATGCGTACCTAACTTTACAAGTGCGTACTTGTGTCTAGGTTTATTTATTTTTTTATTACGAATTGGAATTATATTTGAAACATACATGGCATAACATGGAATTAGGTGTTAGGTAAATAAAGATAATTCAATAAAAACCCTGTTAAATTCAAAAGAACTAATGAAATGTATAGGTACCTACTAAAATTATAAATGTCAAAGTTCGTACACTAAAGTGTTATTCAATCGCAAAAAAACAATGGCTGATCAGATCGAGATGAAATATGGAGGTAGCTTTTACCCTGGATTAACACGTGGGCTACTTTTTATCCTTTACTACGATTCCTGTAAGATAAAACGCGCGTTAAGCGCAGCTAGTATTTAATAATTTGTAAATAGATATTGTGCAATAGTTAATTTATTCAGTACACAGTACAGTAGGTTTGCAAGTTTTGAAACCGGAAAACGCAGTGATTTCCGCGTAAAAACCGAGCTGTAACCAACATTAGGTAACATTCCATTCCATAGCGAAGTGTGAAATCGCAGTCCGAAGTCCAGTTTGCGTTTGAAGTGTACTATTTATTACCGCACTTGTTTGAAATCGAACATAGCTCTAGTTTATAAACGCTGTTAAAGTTTAATCACTGCTTAAAATGCTTTGACAAATTTTCGTTGATCTGAAAAATCGCCTGCGAAAACAACTCGAACTCTAAAATGTTGTATTCTTAAATTGTTGAATACATCAAGGTTGAAGCGTCGTCGTAATCTAATTAGGAATATATTTACCGATATTTTTATTGAACCACTTTATTGCACACCATTGAGATATACGAGTAAGATGTTTAATCTCCTGTTTGCCCTCACTTCATATAAACATAAAACATTTTTTTTAAATAAGTTTTTAGTGTATTGTCGTCGGAGTTACACATGTTTTTTTTTTATGTAATTGAGTGACGAGACATATTAACACGGCAAGTTAAATAAAAGCTTGTAATAAAAAATGCAAAATCCATGCGATACGAAACGTAGGTAAACATAAGTCGCTCAGTCAAAGGCTCGGTGTACAGAGGAAGGGAAATTCTCTGCAGCATTTCCCGGGAGGGTTGCCTCTGCCATAATTCTAGTACTGAAAGATAATGGTACGCTAATGATAAGTATGTATCTCAAATAAGCACTCTGATGATAATGATACGGATTCCTCCGTATTACAAGTCACTACTCGTATGTATAATAAGTAAATACATAGATGTTGTTTGTATGTCACCTAACATGAAAACTAAAAATGAAACTTTTGAGCGCACCTACGTGTTTTTTAGTTTGAAGGGCTGTAATTAACATTGGTAATAAAATAAAAATAAAAACTGTCTTCTTCTGTTACTTTAGAGTAGAGTGTGTAAGACTAGAGAAGTGAAGTAAGCAGTAGACTTGTTATTTCCGAAAAAGTGGTTAATAAAATCCAGATAGGTAGGATAAAAACCCCCAGACGCAGCAGTGATAAAACAATAACGAAAGCCAATAAAGATTCCAAACACGTTCTGCAGCCATTTATCTCCCGTAAGTAATTCCGTACTTAATTCGAGCAAGATTAGTAAAGTTATGAAGAGGGTCGAATAAAAATAAATGTCGTCGCGCCTAGCCTTCTCACTCGGCTTTCCATGACCTAGTTACTCCAAGGTTTAGTTTTACAGTTAACCGCAAAGTGACTTTACTTGGCTCGTTAAGGCGTGCCACAGGCGTTATGGTCTAAAAGCTCTGACTGGGACTCGCCATTCAACCTACTCGAGCTAACTTAATGAAACGGTTGTTTACTGTTAAAATATGGATTGGTCCGTGTGTGTTTAGGCAACTGGATGTTAGAAAGTTGGGGTACCTTGTGTAATAGAAATTTAGTTTATGACCTTCAAGATTTGGGTGTGTGCTTTGTTTGGGCTTACCTAGGTACCTGCTTTGTTCAGGGCAATTAAATTTAGTCTTTATTGAGGCTGCATTGCTTAAGGTAAATGAGAAATAAGTAAATTATTATATTTTTTTAATACTTGTTTTTTTGGTAATTTTCAAAAATTAGAACCAAGAATAACATCTCAGAAAAATATTTTTTTCATCCCTTTTTTGGGTAAAATCTGCATGTTCATGCATGACAGGTGTTTTTTTACGTTTTTTTTTTGTAATTGTATACAGAAATGTTGTACCTTCAGTAATAATAATGTGCACACATTATTTTAGAGGCCTGCTCTGTCGTGCTACGCAGATCAATATACATTACATTGATCTGTGTACCCTTTGCCGACTTAATCAGTTTGCCAGAATTAGTACAACCATTACCTTTTTGACTACTTTTCCATTTTTTCATACTAATAGTCAATGATAACTTTAGCATATTGACTATTATTCTCATTTATTTAATGAGAAATCATGCCAATGTTTCACACTTTTAATTCTGCTAAATGTCCTGCTTTATTATCGACATTAATTCGACAAAAAATACTATTTTTTTTCTTTTTTATATAAACAAAGGACCCGTCGCTGCCGCTTTATAGTAAGCGCTCTCCTACACGAACGGCACGATGTCAATACACGAGCGGCACGACGCCAACGGCAGAGGCAACTGTAGCCGTCGACATCCGTCGGCGGCAGCCGACGACACGTCGGCGGCAGCCATCGACACGTCGGCGGCAGCCGTCGAGACGTCGGCGGCAGCCGTCGAGACGTCGGCGGCAGCAGTTGACATGCTAACGGAAATGGCGGACGCGGCACGTTACAAACACAAACAACTGCGAGCGTCGCCATTGGTCGACGGCTGCCGCCCACGTGTCGACGGCTGCCGCCGACGTGTAGTCGGCTGCCGCCGACGGATGTCGACGGCTACCGTTGCCTCTGCTGTTGGCGTCGTGCCGCTCGTGTAAGAGAGCCCTAAGTGGTTAGCGCCGCCTATGCACAGTGAACACATCCAATATCCAAGGCATCTTCAGTGCCAACAACACAAAATAACTTGAAATTCCTAATTTATTCTTCCGTACAAAACCCCCGATATTTTAATAATAAGAACGTTTCACACTCGTAGCTCTCCATTAGGATAACCTGTGTCGGGGATGCCACGGAACACACACAAAGACAAGGACAACTAACACCCAGACTCAGAACTGATATTTAAATTCATCATTCGAACATCTGCCCGGCCGGGAATCGAACACAAATCGATTTTGACTAATTTCTAAGTCTGTTCCACTAAGCCGGAAGCTGATTACCCCTAACTCGAATGAAGCAGACGGTTCCTCAGCTGGCAACACCGGCAAAGTGGCGGTCGACCCGGCCCTTAATTGGACGACTTAAAAGGAATGCCCTGAAGACCGAAGAATTTCAAAAAGCTTTAAAAATTATTTTTTTTATTTTTGCGTCGCGGGTGTTCTGAATAATTTTATTTATTATTTCTTAACCACACTTACTGATTTTACATCTTTAAAAAAATTCGCGTCCCCTTAAATAGCCAATTGGACAGCAATTTGACCCAGTAACCCAACCGCATTAACACCCTAATATGTTAAAGTTTGCGTGTATGACTAATATCAATCAAATATTCTGGTTTCGGACTATTGATTCCACTGCTTAATTCTACAAAAGGATCCAGTAGGATTTTCAAGTATCATCACAAACTCGGACAATAAGACTACCTACGCAGTCTACGTGAATTTTCGCGAGAAATTTTTTCGTAGGTACCTTCATAACGACTTGAGTTTAACGTAATTTTGTAACCTGGCTTATGAACAAAAAAACACGAGTATACAAATCCGCAGAACGCGAAATTGTAAATATGGATATACCATTTTTATATGTAGTTTTAACATTGCACTTCAAAAGTTACGCGTGGTAAACCAGCATTATTGTAAATGCAATGAAAGAAATATTTTTGATAGGTTAAAGAACAGAACACAATAAAACTGTATCGTTTTGTGCTTTAAAAAGCTACCCGTACGACTCCAAATGTTCTAACATTGTAGAACTGCATATGCGTGACGACAGCACTTATCTACTGCATTTCTCTGTCAAATTAACTCGATAATCATGAGATCGATTGTTATTGAAATGAAATAGCTTCCTTTCTTTTTATACTGGTTCGGCGAACGTCGAAACACCGCAGAGAAATTGTTGAATTGTCTTTTATTGTGATTTTGATTTATACACTGAGAAAAATTCCGCTAAAAGAGTAATGGATTCACCTAAAGTACGGAGCATACTGATATCACCAAAAAGACGATGATTAGCACCAGCTTTTACGGTGACAACTATCATAAACTGGTGCCAATCATCGTACTTTTTCGTGATATCAGTATGCTCCGTACTTTAAGTGAATTTATCACTCTTTTAGCGATTTTTTTTTTCAGTGTAGGTTTTCAGAAGCTTTATTCTTTAATCTCATGTGCAATATAAGTTCGTTGAGTGTAATGTACTTTACTTGTGATAAAGGTGATTGGGTAAGTTTGAGATTATTACTCTCAGTTCTCAGTACAATTTTATAAAAAACTAGCGGCTCGTCCCGGCTTCGCACGGGTGGACACTATTGAAGTTTTAGTAAGGATCCCTAATTTTTTCAGGTAACAAATATAGCCTATGTCACTTTGGGATAATGTAGCATTCGAATGGTGAAAGAATTATTGAAATCGGTCCAGTAGTTTTTGAGTTTATTCCACACAAACATACAAAAATACAAATCTTTCCTCTTTATAATATTAGTATAGATACGAGTATGTCGTAAACGTAAATCATATTAGTAACTCTGGAAATTTACGTTTATTTCGCCTCCCTGGCAATAGTGGCAATGATAATGCAGGAAAAATCGAAAAAGTCCATTAGCTTCCGAAAAATTATGGACAGTCAATGTGAAACAGAATTTAAATAGTTAAAAGAAAGAAGAAACTACATAATACGAAATATCTTAACATTATCCATGACTTGTGTTGTGGGATAATATAAGGACAGAAGGACACACAACACTTACTTGAAAATCGGCTCATGCGTTCAAGAGTCAGGATGGAATTAGGAAACCCGCGTGTTATTAAATAAGCTCAAAAATACAACATGCCTTTTTTAAGCAGTCATATAAAGAGTACCTACAGTTGATAGAGAAAGGAAGAAAGTTGCTGCCTCAGGATAATAATCTCAACCAAGAAATCAGAAACACAATAAATATTTCAGATTCTTGAACTTGAAACTTGAATTGAATATTTCAGGGAAATCACTTTTACACTCATATTGAGCCCAAAGAAGGCTTTATTTGACACATCTAAACTTACTAAAATGTATTATCTGTCTTTGTTATTGCAGCCTACTAGACAAGGACATCAATACTTTTAGAGAAATACGATCTGTCAACTGAAGCCAATTGGGCCCATTTTAGAATAAAATAAAATTAAGCGCATTACTTGGATTGAGTACTGTACCAATCCGACCATTGGTTAAATGAAATGAGGAAAGATGAATGTTCAGTTGACAACATCGGGCAATAGTCAAGGAAATAGTAATTGTTGTTCTAGTCTAAGATGAGTCACGGTATTTTGTCTTAGACTAGAATAAAGCAATAATTAAACGATATCAAAGGCTTTCGGGTGGCCTGAAAAATCTGACACCAGGACTAGCCACGCCGCCTATACGAACTTACTTTTTACCTATACTTTTCGTAATTATAAGACAAGGACAATAGTATCGACGTATTTTCTTGATCTATTCTTTTTGACACGAATGTTCAAAAAAGTGTTTGATCGAATATTAATATCGTTTGTTGTTTGAAGTTGATCTACACTTGATACTAAAAAGTAAATTATCAATTTAATAATAATCCTTATACTACAATATTTAAAACTCTTAATGGCGTTGCTCTTTTTAGAGATCGATCTTAGCGAAAAAATCTTTCTGCTTTTCTCTTATGTTTTCATTGTCTTTGTGGTTTGTGTTTATGGTCTTTGTGGTGTCGATAAAGAATTTTCTATGGTGCACGAATTAAGTATTTGAATAGCTATAACTCAATGCACACTTGGCTAGCGTGGTGGAATACGGCTGAATCACCCTTCGAGGCTAGACCTGTATCCCAGCAGTGCGAGGATTAAAGGTTGAGTAGTAGTAGTTTAAATTTCGTCCACCTGAGCTATACATAATTGTAACTATAGAAACTAAAGATCATCTAAGACACGGATGAGGTTGCCGAAACCTCGCGCAGCGTGTGCGCGTATTTGCGCAACCAGGACCTTGGACTTTCATTATCTTTATCTAGCGACGAGACGAGGCCCGCCGGCGCGCCCGATAGCTGCTCTTTGTGAAATCGATTATGGACACTTGTGGCTCAGAACAACTGCTATTATTTGAATAAATTCTAACCTGAGACAGGTTATTTTAATAGGTAAAGAAAATTAATAAATCTGACCTGACAACAACAACGAAAAATTATGAATTTAGATTTGAAAAAATAGTCTACAGGTAAAAAGACAGCATTAATTAGATATTAAAAGAAGAAGAAAAACTCGACTGTAAAATGACACGCGGAGTGTCGAGGCGAATGGTCAAATCCAATCTGACAACGCCTCGTAGTACAAAATCGGTCAAGCCGTTTAAGTGGTAGGAAGCCCCTTCGAAACATACAAACTTACATACACACATGCGAAAAACTTCTTTAATCTGTTACCTATTCCAAGCAGCAAGTTGCAAATTGGTTCCTTGAACCATTGTAAATAGAATCGAAAATCATTTACAATTCAAAAAGTCACAGTTTCACATATATTTTCAATGATCAAATAAAATTTGTTACTACTGCTTCTATTTGGACTTGTCAAACACTTCTGCAAACTAAAATATAAACCGAGATTTGCAAACCGATGTTATTGGGACACAGGTTGGATCTCAACCGGCGGATATAATAAAATATAAACCGAGATTTGCAAACCGATGTTATTGGGACACAGGTTGGATCTCAACCGGCGGATATAATAAAATATAAACCGAGATTTGCAAACCGATGTTATTGGGACACAGGTTGGATCTCAACCGGCGGATATAATAAAATATAAACCGAGATTTGCAAACCGATGTTATTGGGACACAGGCCGGCGGATATAATAAAATATAAACCGAGATTTGCAAACTGATGTTATTGGGACACAGGTTGGATCTCAACCGGCGGATATAATAAAATATAAACCGAGATTTGCAAACCGATGTTATTGGGACACAGGTTGGATCTCAACCGGCGGATATAATAAAATATAAACCGAGATTTGCAAACCGATGTTATTGGGACACAGGTTGGATCTCAACCGGCGGATATAATAAAATATAAACCGAGATTTGCAAACCGATGTTATTGGGACACAGGTTGGATCTCAACCGGCGGATATAATAAAATATAAACCGAGATTTGCAAACTGATGTTATTGGGACACAGGTTGGATCTCAACCGGCGGATATAATAAAATTCTAAACCTAGGGTTGATCTTTTTCTTCCGATAGAAGATACGATATCGAGAATGGCTGTTAACCACACGAACCTTGAAGCTAGGTACGGAGTTAAAAACCTAAAAAGACGTAATTATATATACGACTTGTACTTATTAGATTACGGACTTAACAAAATTATGCATTCGTGTATCTTCTAGAATAGCTGTGTTAGAGAAAAAATACGCTTCAATATGTATGTCCAGCAAGCAACGACGGTACCTGTGCAAATGAGAGTTCCTACAAATGAGACTTGAAGACGGACTTTTTAGCATGATACGAGTAGGTATTTATTCTTGAGATTCCGGGACTTTTAAACGCTGTTTAAAGTTAAGTGACATTAGTTATTGCGCACTTCGTTTTGAATTGCGCACAAATTAAATGAAATTTGTCAATCTAACGTTTATAAAGAAGGCCATCCGTGTTTATGTAGAGCGATATGTTGCTTTACGTAGATTGTATGCAAATAAAGCAGAACCACCAGTATTTTAAAATCTTTTTGCCAAATAAAACCCGAATCCCTAAAAACTTTAGACAAATAAAGCCCTAAAACCTCATAGTTAAAACATACATGTAAGCGCCAATATACTATGGAAACTAACGTAGTTTTCAAACATTTTTGTTATAATTAAACACGGGAAATACTCACGTAAAAATTAAGTCGTCTACTACGACCAACAAAATAGTCGTCAACAAAAACGCCAATATGTTTTCCTAAACTCCGATACCGTAATTAGCTCGGTCAATACGCAAGTAAATAAAAAACGCAAGCAAACAATGTATAAATAACCCAATTTGGTTAAAACATACTTTATTACTATCTGGTATACCGTTATCTATTTCCCAGGAACGACTCTATTGCGGTTTCACACGAAATCACTGCGCTCAACGCTATTTGTGGCTCTACATTATTGAAATATCGTGTGGAGCTGCTGTTTATTGAGAATACGAGCATTTTTCCTTCCAAAGTATCAACCTTTTAGACCAAGCGAGAAAAGTCTCGGGGAAAAATGGCAGTACTAAGTATACCAGGATAACTTGCGTCTAGTTGATTTGATCTTTAGTAAGCGTAAGCAAGTACATAGTTAAAACCTATACAATTTTTCAGCTCGAGTTTGAGCAAAATCGATCGAAGTCTTGTAAAGATATAAATAAGGGTTGCAGACTCTCAGTTCGACGAGAACAACAAATTTAAAAAGTCGAAAGTAGTCGTCTATCGGTCTATCTGTCCTACCCTTTTACGCCTAAGTGTCTGAACTCTAAACCAATCTTGACTTTTTTTAAGCTAAACCCTTATACTTTAAATTCCAGTAAACACTAGATAGCATTGCTGAATTAGACTGACAAGACGTAAAACGCAAACCTCCAGAAAATAATCACTGTACGGTCCATAATTGTATAGTTTTTAGTAAAAGTATCTACTCGTATTTATCTGCTAACCCCTAAAACCAAAGTTAGTCTTCGCCCTAAAAGAGCTTTGCTTAATTTGATATATGTCTTCGTGTAAATTATTGGATTGGATCACACAGCTTTATTTGTAAGATGAATGAAAAGCTTGGCTTAAACATTTGAATCTATTTAGTTTAACTTAACATCTTGAAATCAACTTTAGCACAATTATGCTGAATTTGAAGAATAATTCGTTTTATTTTTAATTCAAAGCACATATTTTAAGTAAAGATATCTATGCAATATTCAACTATCAAATATAACTTTCACTTGAATCTTATGAAATTACATGTAAGAACATGTCTAGACTACGAAATACTTACAATTATTAAACGAAAACAACACGAATATTAATAGAAAAATGAAATGAAGACCTTAGTCATAACTTATTTAATCTTGATATTGAATTGAAAACTTAAGCTGGGCTCAGACGACAGGCGAGCAAGTTATTTTGGTGTTAGCACCGGCACCAGACGAGACGGTCTCGAGAACACGAATTATCCTGCAATTTTTATGCGTTCTAAATCTCTTCTTTGGGATTTTAAACTCGAGGAACGAAAAATCTTGAGTATTTCAGTCATAGCTTTAAAAATAGTTTTTCACTATCCTAAAGTTTACTACTTTACGTTATATGTTGATTATACGTAACGAGTACAGTGACGAGACAGTAAAATGGCACTCGGCCGAGCAAACAAATCATAGTTCTAGTGACTGTCTCGCCTCGTTAAACTGTTTATACAAACAGAGTACTCGGCCGAGGACACTGTCTCACCACCGTACTCGTTATGTGTAATCAACCCATTACTTTCATGTTGTTTAAATTATATTAAAACCTACAAGTATTAGGATCAGCCTATCTACCCTGAAGACTCGCCATGCTCAGATCTTGAAGCATCTGTTGTATCTCTAAAGCAGTTAGGGTAAAGAGCACAATATCATCGGCAAAGCGGAGGCTTGTGAGTTTTTTTTCCCCAATGATGATGCCTTAGGTCTGCCATATAAAGGTTTTGAATACCTTTGCCTAGCAGTGGGACAAAACAGGCTGAGAAAAAGAAAGTGTTAGAATCCTACTAATTTTATAAATGTGAAAGTTTATTTTGATGTTTAGATGTATTTTACACAATCAGTGCAAATAGGCTAAACGGATTTGTATTAAGTTTGGCAAAGGTAAAGGTTTGCGAAGTAGCAATCGTGGATTTACACATAGGCTCGATATTATCCCGGGAAGGTATCATACATAGCGGGTGAAACGTGGCGGACAGCTAGTGTCTAAATCATTAATGGTATGTAATGCCAGCCATCTTAACTCCGAGTGTCAACGCCCTTCAGCCTTTCTTTTTTCTCTACACCATGCTTTAATATTAGTATGATGACATTGACCAATGATATTCCTTACAAGCAACTACAACATTGGGTTCTTCAAAAGGGCTGTTAATAGAGTCTTAATAGGTCGGCAGCGTATCTGTGACGCCTCCAGTGTTACAGGTATCCATAGGCGACGGTGATCGCTTACCATCAGGCGGCCCGCTTGCTTGTCTGCCACCAATGGCATAAAAAAGAGCATTTAAACCTAGTAGTTTTGCTGCTGTTTCAGAGATGGAACGTCGATTGAATTTCATTAACGTCTAGCGAGCGTCAAGCGTCAAACCTGGCGCAGATAAGATTGGACACGTAGGTGTCGTGACGCGCCGCTTACGTAACTACAAATATGCCCAGTTTATGTGCCATCAGTATTTATATCGCTGACCGCACTGTCACATACTTTTGACACTTTATACAGTAATTAAATCTTTTTTTCGTTTGTTTTGGAACTGGTCTGACTTGGCGGTGGTAGTTGGGATTTTGCGTCCTGCTTTATTGGAGTCTACTAGACGAGGACAGCAATAGTATCATTGCTGGTGTGAATAATGAGTACTTATTGTGTTCCATGTATCAATTTAATCATTTTGCTACTGTTAACTAAAAATACAATACAATAATTATTTATTGTTACCAAAAAAAAACACAAACACATGTGAAAGACACAGTCGGCGGTCTTATCGCAAAGAGCGATCTCATCCTGACAATGATTGAAAATCGATGTCATCTTAAAAATAATGTTAACATTCTTTTCCATATAAACAGTCACTAAACTTAGTTCTAGATATTTATGACGCTTTCACAAGTAACATTTCTACCAGAGGAAAGTTGACTAGACATTTTAAAGCATAGTTTTACTTATCAAGCATTTCATACGTATTAGTAAGTAAATAAATAACATAAAAAATACCATATACGCTTTTATTTTGTTCCTCAGATGATACTAGTATGATTCACTGCTTCTATTTTCTAATTTCATCGTCTAACTAGAAAATCATCTACGAGTAAAAAGATACAAGTCTTAGAATGCCGACTAGGCTACGCTATATTGTATCCAAATGTACGTAATGTCCGTTACATGAGCGATATGACCTCCAGTTGCGTATTGGCAAGTCTGGCAGCAGTGTCAATAAAATAAATCTACAAGGTAACAAAACTATATTGAAATTCAGCAAAGTTTAAAATCAAAATCTGAGAAAAATAAAAGAAATGAAGTAAGGAAATAGTAGTCTGTTTCCAGTCTCGGTATTGTCTCGGTTGATATTTTAAAATTGTAACAAAAAGGTATATGTAACTAGTCACGAGCCTTCTATGCATATCATGATTGAAAGCAAGTCTACAAAATGAGTCGTAGTCTCGCTGTTGATTCAAAATACCGTCTTAAATTACCACAAAAACATCTTAATTAATGCTAGCATGCAGCAAAGAGGTTATAAAATGGCAGCCGCCCATAAAAATGGTCAAATGTTTGATACGAAGGCTCGCCTTGGTTCTCTGCCAAGGAGCATTTATTTTTGTAGTAAAAGTCTGCGCCAGCGCAGCGACCATCGAGGAAAAGAGCCGTTAGCCGAGCGCGCGGCGGAAACACACGAACAAGCCCGAGCGCATCGCTGTGGGACTTCAAAACCACCCATGTGCCAGCAACATGAAAACCGTCTATTTTCAACTGTTTTTAACCGTTTAAGTCCGAACTTTTCCTCATTTTATGTTCTGGTGTGAGTTAAATTAATTAAATCACCGAAAATTTTTCGAATTGACGGTTATACTGAGCCGTAAAAGGCAGTTAAAACTGTGCGTCGTGTCCGACACATGCGCGGTTTTGTCCGTGTCATTCTATTTACATTATCGGCGGAAGACGCAGCCCCTCTGTCGAGAGCGATTTTTTCTCTCGTTTATTATTATTAACTTGGCGATGTCTGGCACGTACTCGGGGAGACGAGTGGCTCTGTGAGCTCTATGTCGGCGGGGTAAGGCTCAAATTGCGCTAGATCAGTCCCGTGGAAACATACATAAGTGGCACGTTGGACGTATGAGTCGATAGCTTTGTTCCTCGCCTTGGGAAGACGCTCTACCGCGTGACTGATGGAATTAACGCCAAATACGAACAAATTGTAGACTCCCCGCTTATTCATGGAAACCTGGCTGCATTTGAAATGAAATTGCGCTGAACTTTATGAAATAAACATTGTAGTCCCTAGGTCTTTGTAATGGAAATAGGTAGGTAAGG
Source organism: Alcis repandata (assembly GCA_949125135.1). Taxonomy (NCBI): domain Eukaryota; kingdom Metazoa; phylum Arthropoda; class Insecta; order Lepidoptera; family Geometridae; genus Alcis; species Alcis repandata. The sequence continues at coordinate 1,533,126 of OX421235.1, forward strand.
AAACATAGTATTGGGTTTATGCTTTGCTTCATTCCAGATGTAAGTATTTAAATGAGTCGTGAATACCACTGGAGGCCCCTAAATGACTTTATAGTATAACTAGGTAGCTGTTGCAGTGAAAGCTAAAAATAAACTAGAAATACGATATCTTTGTGTAATGTACGTAACAACGTAAGTACTACTAAATATACTCAAAGGTAGTTCAAGTTCAAAATTATTTATTCTAGCATATTACGTGTGCTTAGAATCGTTTGTTGTTACGATGAAGATTTCGTGGAGACACTCAAATGTTAAGTATTATACACGGTAATGTAGTATTATAATAGGCAGTTAGAAAATAATTAATATGTAGTTAGATATACAAATATACCTACCTAATTTTGGATTATTGCAAATATAGCAATGGTGTATTTTCAGCATAAGTTACTTTATCTGGTTTGTTTTTATATTTTTCATACTGTCTAATAAAAGCTTAGCACAGTAAGTATTGTAGAGCTTTTACAATGAAACATTTCCAATCATTATTATAATACTAATTGCTAAAAACGACAAAAAAAACCTGCAAAGAGTATACATAGAGCGGTTTGGTATCAAAAATAAATAATATAATAATAAACTATACCTTTGTCATAAATCGTTCGATATGTTTATTCTGGCAAGCTTAAAACAGTAAATTTCATTGTTTCATTTCAAAGTGCACCACTTCTAAGAGTCAAGTTTCGATTTTAAAAATAATTCCTTATTTCTCCTAGTGACTTATTGATAACAAAGACTACGCTTTACGATTATGTAGTCTCTACTTCGGGATTTCCCAATAAGAGAGTTATTTCTAATGAGTACCATAATGAAAACCATAGAATAGATCATACTGCCCAACGTAATACTGTTACAAAGCAGCCTGTATTCCGTGAATTGCTAAATTGCAGAGACGGCTGAATTAGTGTTAAAATATTCATGGCAAATACACGGCTTCCAACACCAAATGTACATAAATACCGTATTAAAATGTAGTTACATATTCAGTCTCATAGAATAGCTTATTCTTTATTACAAGGACTTTGCTTTGTATTGTGTTTGAGTACAAAAAAGGAAGATTAGGAAAAAGCTTGATAAATCTCTAGAAGATGGTAGATAGATACAAGACCCAGTCAACATTATAAATACACTTTATTGTTCTCCCCAGAAATTACATAAAATAAGATAATAACGCTTAAAACAAGAGCTTCCTTAGCATTAAAAGCGATCTCAGAATGTAGAAATTAGGCCAAACGTTCGAAACTAATCATGACTACCTCAATAATATCAATAAAACGGAAGACTGACAAAAAAAATTGCAGACCAAATTAAACATCTGCTATAAACTGCACCTCATTTCTATCACTACCATAATTATATCAGTAAAACGGAAGACTGACAAAAAATGGGACTTGCAGACAAAATTGAACATCTGCTATACACCTCATGTCTATCACCTGTCGCGTTTCACTTCTTTCGATCGTTAAAGGACCTTTGTACAATATTAGCGAACTTTTTAATTTCATTTTACATATTTAGGAAAACTTACAAACTATGTAAAAATGATGGCTAGATAACTGGGGAATTACAGAAATAAAATAATGGACAAGCCAATTATTTAATTTAAGTTTTTTTGTAATGTATTGTGTGACTGTACTGTACTCTACGTGGTTTCTCTTTTCTTCATACATTTTACCAATATAAAATTCAGCATTCGATTGTGAAGAGTAACCGAAACTTGCGAAGTTGTTTTAATAATGTTCAAGTTGGTTACAATGTTTCTCTTGTGTTGCTTTCTATTCTATATCACAAGTTTTAAATTAAAGTGGTCATAAGAACTACTGGTAGAAGTATACAGTTAGACAAGTTTATGACTTTAATAATACGTTCTGAGAGCTGACGTTATGTCTGGTGCTTATCGAGAAAGGTCTGCTAGATAAGATAATATTTACACGAGTACGTGTTTAATAATCTGTCAAATTACGTGAAAATAAAGGGTGAAATACATACTTATAGTTTATTGATGTTTCCAATACAATACCGCTGCATATAAAACCTACCTGTGTTATAAATACTCGGCCGTACATAGAATCATTTATTAACATTCTTCGTGTGTTCGCGTGAGAGCGGCCCGATTTCATTTTATGAAAACATTCACGTTACACGCGCTTGTGTGTGTGCAGGCTGCGAGTGTGCGTCGCGGTGATCTTGCGGGGTGGCGATGGCATTGCTGTAGATAGATGGCGCTTGAATCGCTGTTTAGAGTAATAAAGCTACTAGACTTGCTTGTTAGCACTCCGTACTTAAACTTTGGGTCATTGTGATTGGCGAGCTTCTTACAGCTTAGTTTCGTTCCAGACTTTTGTCTCATAAGTTTTTACGTTTGTACGATCATTTGTAATCTTTTACAGGAATAGGTCACCCAATGTCAATTAGTCCAACTTTCGTCTTTTTTGACTATATAGATAAATAGCCGACATGTAAAATGTCATCAAACTTGAACCCATGCATCCTACGAGTATGTATAAACTAAACAATCACGTAAATAACCAGTCTGGTTTATCCTATATACCCCTATAACACAGAAAACTATGGTCCCTGTAGGATAGCGGGTAAATCCGTGAGGTGCAGCTAGTGTATTATAATGGGACTTATAATAAATTATTCGTAGGTAGAGCAGTATTTGAGCAGGTGGTAGGGCTTACTCGTACGTCGATCCATCTGGGTTCGTTACGAAAGTGGCTTACCATTTTTTCATAATGTTATGTTTGCAAAATCTATTTACAAATACTCTAATCTGTATAGAAAAGGTAAAATATTTTGGGACGAAATTGCTTGTGTATTTTTCTAGTTCTCAATAATATAAATTTAATATTCAAAATCATGTACCAAAAAATATAATAATCAAATCACAAGTCAACACAAATAATATTCAAACACGTACTTACATATAAAAATACGCTAGTCTAGTTTTTCTAGTTATAAAATTGTATTTCACCTATTTCAAGTTTCTAGAATTGGTCTCCAAATCTCATCAAATCTTTTCAGCGATGCTGAGTGATAAATAAAAGTCTTTTGTTTATCTATTTTCTTTGAAAAATTACTTCGGCCTCTAATGCTCAGTGGCAGCTCCTTCATTCACTTACTCATAATTTGATTTACTCTTTATAATATTTGAAAATATACATATAATATAATTTGTATAAAGTTGTACAGATTATGGGGTGCATATTTAAGGTATAACGAAAATTTATTTATAATACAACTTAAGCGGAATCTTATATTTTAATTCCTCATCACTCTTTTCTATGAAATTAAACGAGAACTTACGCTTACGAGCATTGGTGTAATTTATGAGTTCAGTTCAGTTGTTTACCTACATATTCACTACCATTCATCCCCGTAATCATCAAAAATATGTAAACTAACCCACCCTCTTACTCCCCTCCTCTTTACCCTTTAAATAGTTACGTTATACTTAAACAGTCCCTAAGATGTAGACACGTGATATGCCATTCTACCAAGTCACAGTCCTTCAGGTAGCATGAAAACTAAAACTAGCCACTCGGCATGTACGAACTTATTTATCTAGAACTTAGTCATCTAGAAGGAAAATGATACAGTTTTTCTATATATCTGCCAGTAATCTCTATAACTACTGCACAGATTTACATACATTTTTTAATGGATTAGGATTCCATTGAATCAGGACCTAGCCAGCAGTGCAAGTTTGAAACTTTAGCTGTAAACAAATTAACGTTTGAATTAGACTAAATCAAGAAAATTAATAGTTTTGTCTATGTTCAAACAAATTTATAAATTTTAACCATTCTGTCGAGTCTAAACGTCAGTTTGTCGATTGACAAAACTCTAAACTTGCACTGCTGGCAACTCTAATACAAGCATTTGAGTTTATTCAACTGGTCCTTATAACCACCTAGCTGCATTAGATATTGTTTTTCGAATACAGCGCTACGAAATCTCGCCGGGTGACCTCGCCCGGGTTATACATAAGTTACTTGTGAAAGCTTTGATCTTATATACTTACCAGTTAAGCGGGGTTGCGCAGTACGATGCGCAGAGGTCGTGTCTCTGGAAATGTTGTAAATCTCTCTCCTTTTTACTGTCTGGTATAGACAAAAGCATTTAGTCGTATATTTCTATTGAATGGATTGATTCTACTGGCGCACTAGTTATGAGAAATTAATGTTAAGTAACCAGTTAAAAACATTTTGTTTTAAAAATGAGCTTTAATTGCATTGTCTTCGGAATTACACAGGTATACCAGTTTCAGCTCAATCGGATATCGGGAAGTGGTTCAAAATTCAGTTGCAATATTTGACCCATACTAACAAGGCAAGTTGATTAAAAGGTTGTGAATAGTTATAAATAGGAATCGAACCCTATAAACGAGGTTCTTTCATGAACAAATCGCTTGGAAATTGTCGTGATCGATGAGACCCAATCCAAAATATCACTAGTCAAAACAAATTCAACACATGACAAATATCCGGTTTCAACAGCTTATTTTAGTTTTATAGTCGAGTATAATTTATATTTCATGACATCTGCAATTAATTATCCAAAACTAAAGAAGTAAATGAAAATTTTATTTTAATTTTCTACTTCACTTTGATAACAAACTCTATAAACAAAAGTCAACACTCCATGATAACATGTAACATTTTTATTCGTTAGCAGAAAGTGATAAAATTGTAATCCTTCATCACCAAGAAATACATAAATGGAATAGGTTACCACACCAACTCATATCTTGGTTAGACTGCCTAATTATGTAGTGATTTTCGTTTGCGCCGCTGAGTACCTAAAACGCAGTGGGCCTAAATGTCTTCAAATAAACGTTCGAACTAAGTAGTAATCGCCGTTGCTATTGGTCTATTTCTTTGCTCATATCGAGATAAAGTTCTAAGCTTAAGTTAAAGCATGACATTTCCAGTGTCACACGAAGTATATAGTGTGGTGTAGAGGTAATGTTGCGTAGAAGTAGGTATGTTTACGGTATTGGCCGGCGAGTAGTACAGTTAGTTCCGCGTTTTGTAGGTTGCACCGTTCGCTGCATTCTCTTGTGCTGCTCCAATCTGAGCACCTAATGCGAATATTTCTGTTCTGTACTTTGTATCTTTATTATTCCAGTCTGAAAACGTACTGAGTTGTCTCTTAAACTGAGTAAAGTAAGGAATTCTCCTAAATTAAAGCATGACGTTATTTCGGTAGTGACTAAATCAAAATACTAAATCGTCGTATTATGATTTTTAACATTTATGTGTTCAACGTGAAGTAGTGGGCAAAAAAAAGCGCCTCCTTTTTGTATTCTTTAATTTCAGCTTCCTATATTGTCCTTTGATGTCTTTTTAACCAAAACGGGACGGAGAAGGTATACGTTTAGGGAGATATTGTTGATTTGTACTCATTTATTCTATTCAGAGAACTAGTAATACATTCCATTTTCCAGTAGTTCTGTCATCCAAATTACGTAAGGAAACAGGCCAGCCAATACCATGACATGTAATGATAGCCTCTCAGTGTCTCCCAGGCTAGTGATGGGGTAATCCCAGCCTGTCTTACTTCGCAACAATGAATAATGGAAGCCTCAAGTGATTTAACCATTTGAACATCGAATTGACCTTGACACGGGGTTATGACTTGAAAAAGCTAAATCTGAACCTTTTGTACTTTGCGCTGTAAATCGAAACAACTATGACTGTTCAAAACCAAGTTTTGATTGATTTGGTATGACAAACTGACGAGACCAATTGTATCCTAATTTATTAAGTTGAATAACAAACTCTTTACAGAAAACCGCATCGGAGTCGGTCGAACTCCTTTCAAGAAGTAGGTAATAGTAACATTCGAGTGCACAAACGAACAAATAATCTCTCAACCTACACGCATATACCTTCTCTGTTCCCTCGTGGGCACAAATAAGAGCCCTGTTGTAATGCTGTAATTCTTTGTAATGCTACACTTGCGTGTACAAGTTCCAATTTTTCATCCATTTTATGAAGGAAATTGCAGTGCCGTCAGTTAAAATGGCCGGAAAAAGTCGCAGTTTACGGTAAATCTAATTTATGATCAGGAGATCTCATTACCTGTCTTACAAGGTAACGAAGTGTAAACAAAATTGAATGGAAGTACATTGGATTAAAACGTTACGTTACTTTGTTTTCATTCCAGCGCAATTATTACGGTAAAAGACAAAACTAAAGATACAAAACTCAGCAAACTGACGTAAGCATCAGTGTTCTCTTAAATTGGTTTTATGACTAAACTTAGGTACTCTGCATTTTGTTCTCAACTAATACATACGAGTTTGGACAATATAGCAATGAAAACCAAGATCATTTTCAGGCATATCTTAATGTTTTGGGGATTTCAACGATTTCTTCTAATAAAATACCTCTCAGCGCGAAATTTTCGCTCAATTTTCGCGTGGGCTCGATATCGTAGCGTACATTACAGTGACATTGTTTACATGCAATTACTGATAGACTGCCAATGGACAGCCGTCTATATTTGGATGACTATCGTGTATACTATCTCGTCCCAGAATATAGAACTAAAAAAGTATATGTATTTGTTGTTTATTATAAGCTTGCGCTCTATGTTCTCTATTTCAAGATAAAATTTCTAGACAAATGATTGCATAAAGCAGAAAATTGGTTCATGAGACGTTCTATAGGAGTCTTACATTTAGTAATGAACAAACATAGTATTGTATGAGATGATTGTATGATGATCTGGACAGCCAATATCCATTCTGGACAGCAAAAATGTTTGTTCACAGCCAAAACCAACGTTCAAAATTTAAGACATAACTATTTTTTATCTAGACTTTTTATCTTTTGATCTTTTTGAGCTACATCTAGATAAAAATTATTCGAAACGATCCACATCCGCTAGATTACGCTTACGTCATTATTGTCGAATTTAAAACGGACGTGTCACATTCCACATTCATAATTCCCACAGAGTCCACAATATATACTCGTACATACTTCCCAACCAATGTGCACTAAAATTTACAAAATGTCCTGACGAGAATGTATTATAGTAGATATGGCCCAATTCGATCTTTAGCCCCGAAATTTAGCAGTTAAACGTAGTCTAAAGACGTTGATTCCTTTGTGGTGTAGAAATGATTCCGATCAGTGGCGTGTCGGCGTCGCGTCGCGCTGCAGACGCGACCCACTGACCCAGTTTCGGCGAGATATCGCCTCGGTACATAACTAACTACTGTGCTCGCTGCATTGACCTGAAGCCTGAAACCTGTAATAACAAGTATGCTGTTGATATTTTGCAATAACTTTTTATTGACACCAAAAACGGAAAATGTTTGAATCAAAGGCAACAGACGGTTTTACGGTTAAGGTCGATATGTTTATTTCATTTAGTGAAATAATTGAATGTAGGTCCTTTTTATAGGTTTAACAAACAAGTTTCAGGTTTTTCATGGTAAAGCTTTCGACTCCTAAAAAAAAAAATCTGCTGTATAACCAGGGTTTGGCAAAAGTTGAAAATAGTAGTTATAATACACTTAAATCAAACATATATTTACGTTTACATCACACGAATTCCAAAGTTTATAAGTTTTTTTGTTGCTCAACGACACCATAGCGGCTTGCGCCCACTGAAATGCCTCGTTCCTGGACTAATGATTAATTTGCTACCATGTTTGAAAACATATGGTTACTAATAACATATATTTTTTTTTCTGAAAAGACGTTAAATTTGTTTATGATAACCCGATCTGCGACTCTTAAAACGAATGAACCGAACATCATTTAATCATATTATCAGACTTTAGTCTAATACCTACTATATTTGTGAAAGAGTGTGACGTTTGTTCTCACTCAACGTCCAAACGGTTAAACGATTTTGGCATAAAGGTAGGCTGTACCCCGGCTACTTTATCCCCAAAAAATATATTGTCTCTAGGATAGCAGGTAACACCACGGTGCGGTAATTTAAAAATAAATGTGACAACCCTAACTGTCCCACGTCACGCGCTGAAACTTTTACCTGACCACCACGTATTGTAAAGTGAAGCTCATTGTTCTGTGTTGGTTACGGTACCAACTTGTAATGTGTGGCTCAACTTTTCATTGGGAAAGGTTTGTAATTTGTAACTATGACAACTAACGTGGTTTCGACATATTTTGTTATAAATACACGGGTCTATTCACGTAATGATTAACTCGGATACTCCGACTATAGATATCTATAAACTTCCATATGCGCCACTACTATCCACATCCGGTAACTTTTGACTCAATTTTGCGTGAGCAGTCCCGTGTATTTTTCCAACCTATATCTATTCTATTAAAAGTAAAATCATCTTTATCTAAGGTCTATTCACTTCCGTTGTTGATAAAATTACAAAATTAACTTCCGCTTTGGGTACTGAATGTCGCTTGAATCTAAATAGACCCTAACAAATATTTATGTTAAATACTCATACTAAAGTTTTCTTCCATAACTCTGAAACAAATTTCGGAAATTGTGACAAAAATAAAGTTTTCAAAAGTTTCCTACAGTACCAAAGAAAAGACTTCAACGACGATCGGTAGAACGGAGCGGGAGGCCTTCGGGCATTACATATATGAAAAACAGAGTTTGATTTTGAATATTAGTGTTTAAACATTTAAGAACCTCGGGGCACATCAAGATTGCACATTTCGTTAGTGAATAGCGGAATGCTCGACTTGGCGGCGGCGTGTATACAAACCCCATTTTACATTCCGAGGTTCAAATTCCAGCAAGATTGTAAACAAGTGTCGTTCTCGTACACACAGTTATATCGTATGACAAGTTTTTAAATTTTAACGCATATAGAAGACATGCGCAATGCACATAGAACTTACTATGCACACTGCTGCACACTTACTAGTTGTTCGTGCTGAACTGATCATGCGACCTCTTATCTTCACAACCCCGCGACAAATTTTGTTCATGTTCGAGTTTGAAAATTGTATTCGAATGAACTACTCGTACAAAATTTCACAAAGAACAGATCAATAAGCGTTATTTTTGCTCAAATATATTATGTTTTTAAACATTCCAACGCTTTTTTTGTCTTATTAGACTGCGACCTTCGCTCAGTCAATTGCTAGCTGCGTCCTTCGATTTGATATTTCGCTACATAAATATTTTATCTACGTCCGTGGTTCTACCAAAACACGCATTCTGCAGGATACCGCAGCAAGCATGCAGTTTCGAGTGAAAAAGTCCATGTGTTTATCCAAAGTGTAGGTACTTAGCTACATTTTTACTGCGCAGTATTCATCCACATTTGATGAGCTGTTGCAGACCTAAGTAGGTAAGTAGTAATACATAATTACATACATACTGACTCCAAAAGTTCAGATTTTATCATTTTAGGCCTCGATAGTATCGATAGTAAAAGTATGTGCCTATGTCCTTTTCTGTACTCAACAATTTTACAATTTCAAGATGATTGAGTAGTTAAGGCGTGAAAGCGTAACAAACGAAACAAACTCACTTTAGCATTTATCATATTAGTTACGATGACTGTGATAAAACCAGACTGTTTGTGGCTCCCTGTTCAACAATATGGGTCGTCCCGTGATTCACGCCACTTCTTATTTGGACCACGATAAACAGCAAGCGGCTGCAGAATAAAATGTATTTTCTAAAAGCTGTTATTTAACTTGCAATGTATGTATAATATGTAACTACGGGTATGTTCGGGTGGAATCTTGCAACTCAATTTTGAACCACTTACCGATGTCCGAAAAAACAAACACAAAAAAGTGAAGTACTAAAGTAAAACATTGAAATACTTTATTGGCTATTAGTTAAGCTATTATGAATTTACTAGAGCAGCTTGTGGTTTAACCGCGATTTAAATGTTTTCCGCCCTTTTCTGGGTCAAAAAGTACGCTATATTTAAATTTTGGTTTGCGAACCACATTCGTGCTCTTAAGTTTGCCATTGACGGATACGTCATAAAGGACTATATAACATATGTATCTATTTCAACAGAATTTTGTTTCGCCTAGCGTTTTATCCGAATGGGAACAAAATAGGTACAAATTGTTTATTACCAAAAAAGTTATAAAATTTATAAAGAGCTCTCTTCTCGTCTGGTCGAAGCAACACGTGACCAAAATGCTGGCCTCTATCTCGCCCAAAGGGTGAGCATACAACGTGGTAATCAGCGGCCTTTTCGATTAGTTTAGTTTTATTGGTTTCGTTTTTAATTTAATTATATTTTAGTACTCATATGTATTTGCACTATTTGCATAATTTAAGTCTTTGTGAATAAATGAAAATTTTATATTTATGTATTAAACTAACACACTGTAAAAGTAATAAATGTTGTTTGCAGCAAAAAAAAAGTTATTAAATATGGTGGTAGCAGAATTCCTCATACCGGATTTATTGATAACCATTCCCTTCCTTGAGAATTATTTTGTAGATACTGACAAACAGATAAAGACAAGGATAAAGGTACTTTCATGCATACATAACATAAGAATACATATTTATACTTAGGTAACTTTGAACTGTCTATCGTCCGTCCAGTTTTGTCAATTTAAAATAGGGCAACAATACGAGCGTCCAGTAAACATAATTATCATTGTCCAAAGTTCAAGCGTATGTAAATACCGAAAACATTCATCCGCCTGCGCCGGCCGCCCACTCTGCATATAAATGCCGGCTACAAAGTTACCCACGCCAACAAACACTCCGTTCTGTTTTTCCTGTACAAGTTTAAAATCTTATAAGGCCATTCATACACAAAACAAGAACATTATTTTTACAAAACAAAAAACAAAAACCGACTTCAAAAGACCGACTATTGAGTTATTCATCTATTTGTCGCGCACGTACTTAATGCAAATTTAAGACTTATATGGTTTTCTCATGGATACCATTATCAGAACTGGACTAAATTGAAATGGGACCAAATGGGAAGCGTCAGCTTTCTAATAAAAAAATAATCATCAAAATCGATTCACCCAGTCAAAAGTTATGAGGTAACAAACATAAAAATAAAAAAATAAAACATTCAGTTGAATTATTAACCTCCTCCTTTTTTGAAGTCGGTTAAAAATATAAATATATCTGAAATATCTCAATTTAAATATTCTGTCTGGGTCTGGGTATTAGTTGTCCATGACTTTGTGCGTGTTCCATGGCATCCCCGACACAGGGTATTCTAGTGGGGAGCTATGAGTGTGAAACGGGTCGAAAGCAGGTCGTCCCATTCGCAACTCGTCACCCATTCGCAGCTTGTCCCATTCGCAACTTGTCCCATTCTCAGCTCGTCCCATTCGCTGCTCGTCCCGTTCGCAACTCGTCCAATTCGCAGCTCGTCCCATTTATATTTTTTTTACAACTCGTGGTATCGATAAAGATTACCAGGATCTTAATTTGAATGCATGCCATAAGTTAGGGGGTGATTTCAGTATATTATTTTTCTAGTCGAGCTAGTGCTCCATCTTAGACCGCATCGTCGCTTAACAGCACGCGAGATACGTGACTCTTTATTATTTTGTTGTATTTTAATAATTTACCTATTTTATGATAATTATTCATGGTAATTCATATAATATTTAAGATTGACTGATTATAAATCAAAGAATGTGAATATTATTTTTTTGTGAAGGATAGTGAAACCACTTACTTGATTTTTGATTAGACATGTTTGTATATGACATTATTATAGTTTATTTATATTTATATACATTTTAAAAAGAATAGGACTAAGCCACATCTGCTTCTGACCCACATGAAGCGGCTTAATACTTTTTTTATGAATAAAAGAATTTGAATATTCTTTTTTTATAAAATATTGTGTAAGCACGGGGGACCAATTGAGAATTTTGTTGTATTTTGATAAATGATGATTTAAGTTGAGTTGGGTTAGTTATATACCCAATGGCGAGCCAAGAACGGTACAAGTAGCGAATGGGACGAGTTGCGAAAAAAAATAGAGAACAGGACGAGTTGCGAACGGGACGAGTTGCGAATAGGACGAGCTGCGAGTGGGACGGGCTGCGAGTGGGACGAGTTGAGATTTGGACGAGTTGCAAATGGGACGACCTGCTTCCGACCCTGTGAAACGTTTATTTATTTCGACGCTACTCAATTTTTTTTATACCCAACGATTTTGGTTTCTACGCGACTAACGCAAAATAAATTCATACAGGTTCGTACACAAGTACGCGTCCCCGATATCCCAGATATTCACGACATAAGTTAACAACATTAGTGTCGAAGATATGCGTAACGTTGTGTACGAAAGGCCTTACGATCACATACCACCTTTACTAATTTCTATAACCGTCCACACTCCGAGAATGTCTTACCTCTCATACAAAGGTTGTCTGGAAGAGATCGCTCTTAGTGATGAGACTGCCTTTTGTGACTATCTCTTAAGTATTTTACTATGTTTGTGATTTCTTTTTTGTGGTGTCAATAAAGAATTATTGGGTTATATTGTTTAAGTGATATTTAGATTAACGCCGAAGACTAGACCTCTTTTTATGTATGTTTCGCCCAATACTAATGGGTTGATTACACGTAATGGGCACAGTGGCGAGACAGTAAGTAAACAAGCAACAGTAGCGACAGTAGCAATATTGGGTTCTTCAAAAGGGCTGTTAATAGAATCTTAAAAGGTCGGCAGCGTATCTGTGATGCCTCCAGTGTTACAGGTATCCATAGGCGACGGTGATCGCTTACCATCAGGCGGCCCGTTTGCTTGTCTGCCACCTATGGCATAAAAAAAAAAAAAGTAAGTGGGCACACTCGGCCGAGCAAACAAACCATACTCGTAGTTCTAGTGACTGACTCACCTTGTCAAACTTATACTACCGAGTACCTACTCGGCCGAGGGCACTAGACAGTGCACACTCTCACACTCGTCACTGTACTCGTTACGTGTAGTCAACCCATATCTAGTAGCCCCCGATGCAAACAAAAAGATGTCAAAAGTTAGAGGTGTGTAATACGGGGTTATTTACAGCTCGATGCAAAGCCGAAAAGGGCTCATAGTGCTCGTTATTATGAATAACTTTTAATATGGGACTAACCCGAAATTCGTGAAAAAATAGCTGTTCCATATACTCGTATTTTGTCGAGTGTCGTTCTCATTTTTCTAAAGAATAGCTGATTTATTTTTTTACGAAATCCGGGTTGGTCTCGTAGTAAAAGTTGTTCATAATGATGAGTACTACTACTCGTATGAGCCCTTTTCGGCTTAGCATCGAGTTGAAAATAACCCCGTATGTAGAGAGCCGTGGTAGCTCAGTGGGAGAACCGACGCTTCGCATTCTTGAGGTGGCGGGTTCAAACCCCGACTCGTACCAATGAGTTCTTTAGGACTTATGTACGAATTTACATACCACTGGCTTTTCGGTGAAGGAAAACATCGTGAGGAAAACCCGCATATGTCACGCAAAAAGGGCCGATTACCGGCCTAGTTGCGGAAAAAGAGCCCGCTCTTTACCTTTTAACCCCGTATGTATCTGCAGCATCGTAGCTTCAAACTACTTTTTGAAAGATTTTAAATCTTGTTACTCATTCGGGGTCCTGAAATGAGTACTGCCCTTTCAATGCAATAGTTTTCATAGTTCTTAGGACGTCTGCTGGGACATACATACTACGGTCGCCGGGATCTTACCACAAAGGTTCCTTTCTACCATCTAGACACAAATGCGTTCAAGTACAAAACAAGCATTGGTTTTATTTTTCTCGGCGAGATAAGATCGACGAACTTGATAATTAGTACATTTCGATAATTATTCAAATTACCCAATATGCAAGTAACAATAAGTACCTACACAGTTTTTTTTTTTCGTATTTGTCGACATAAATAAATGCTTATCAAACTCCTGTTCAACGCCGACTAAATAATTTTCATAATTATTATATTTCTAAATTCGGTATACATTTTAATAACTCCTTTAAAGGTAGCTCGACTAAATGGTCAAATTACTTGTCAAATTCGGAAAATTTAAGCAATTTCGTCCAGATTAATCAATTGGTTGATTAACAAGTCCTGTACTTGCACTGCAACTTGCTAGACAGGTGGACAAACATAACAGCCTATCAAAATTCATACTAGTATTAAAAAAACTAAAACGAACGTCTGATGCCTTGTGAAGTAGATGTTAGTTCTCATCTTTATCTACAAAAAAAGTAATTTGTATGTTCTATATGCCCTTTTTACCGACTTCAAAAAATTGAGGTTATTTACCCTTTTACTAAAGCTTAGTCAGTGCATTGTAGCAGCCATAATTACAATTATTTGGTCAACTATGGTCATGTCATCCTCATCATTATTGACTTACCACGTACCAAGAGATGTTTTTTTTATTAATAATTATAGGCTTGCGTTTGACCGCTATTTCGCCTGATGGTAAGCAACGATGCGGTCCACGATTATTTTATACCGTCAAGGATTTGATCCCCAAAACGCCCGATAGCAAAGTTACCTATTTAAATCAACTAACTTCGAAGCCAAATACCCTGAGCGAGAATATTGATCACTGTGCCCGTTTCTCCGCCGGCTAACACTTCATAGCTTAATCGCTAATTAATCAGTAGCTTTTCATTGAGTTCGTTTTGTTGTCACGACTAACTGCAGCTTTTTGTTGTCTATTCAATAAATCACTGAAAAGTTCATAAGTATATACATGGTTATTCAAAAAGGGTATGATAAGCCGAAAAGGGCTCATAGTACTCATAATTATGAACAACTTTTACTATGGGACCAACCCAGAATTCGCGAAATAAAAATCAGCTGTTCCATACATTTTGTCGAGTGTCATTGACATTTTTCCATGGAACAGCTGATGCCTGTAGATATGTAGGAAGTTCTTAGGTATAAATGTAGGTGGAAGTAGGTAATAATGCTGATCGCTTCTTACTACAGCCCACGAATGTTGATTGTATTAAAAATCTTCTGTGGGCGTGTAAAGGATTAATTACACGTAAGTAGTATAGTGGCGAAAAGGTAAATGGGCATACTCGGGCGAGCAAACAAATCATAGTGCTATGACTGTTTCGCGTCATCATAATGTTTATACAACAAGAACATTATTTTTAACCGACTTAAAAATAATGTTCTTGTTACAAAACAAAAACCGACTTCAAAAGACCGACTATTGAGTCTCGTATTCATCTATTTGTCGCGCACGTACTTAATGCTTTAAGACTTATATGGTTTTCTCATGGATACCATTATCAGAACTGGACTAAATGAAATGGGACCAAATGGGAAGCGTCAGCTTTCTAATAAAAAAAGAATCATCAAAATCGATTCACTCAGTCAAAAGTTATGAGGTAACAAACAAAAAAAAAATATATATATATATACAGACGAATTGATAACCTCCTCCTTTTTTGAAGTCTGTTAAAAAGAGTACTCGACCGAGGGCACTGTCTCGCCTCTGTAATCAACCCATAAGTATTTAAACTCAGACCTAATACGTAAATACGATACGTATCAGTATGATCGATAGAACAATTCTTTACAAAATTAAGTACCTATCTACTTAATCATGCTCAGGTACTGCAAACACTAAGCCACAACTTCTACCTGAAAGAGATCGCTCTTAGCGATAAGACTGCCACTTTTTGTACTAGTTTTAAGTGTTATTATCCTTTTGCTGTATTTTCTGCTGTGAACAATAAAGAGTTTTACTATCTAACTACCTCTACTAACTGGTGCTGGTGGCGGGTGGTTACGGTCAATACAATTTTTTTTATTGACGCCACAAAATAAATTACAAACACAGTAATAAGAATAACATTAGAGGAAGGAACAAATGGCGGTCTTATAAAAAAGCAGTCCTAAGATGTCGTAGGTAGTTGGTTTGTCGTTATTACACTATGTTCGAGACAAGTGTGTGCCTTGGCGGAAATTAAATACATATGTATGGATAATACACAGATACAAATTAGGACTTGCGTAATGTGTGCCTCCGGGCCTATATTTTCACGTTCGCCCATGGCAAGTATTGGTAAGCTTGAGCTGCGCAAGTATTGTACCATAAAAACGAATATAATATTTTTACTGACAGCTGTTAATATTCATATGACCTTCAAATAAGCGTAAATTGCTTAGAAACTAGAAATCGACCTTTTAAAATTCTAAAAACTGCGCGGCCTTTGGCCACTTCCTGTTATTTACTTATGCTCAAACCGTAATGGTATTAAAACCAACATTTCTCTAAGCACTTAGTTTATCCATTAAAGCTGCCTCGCATCTGCCTCGTACTTCGTAAACAAAATTCAATTTCGATATTTCAAAAATAGATATTGCAAAGTCAATCAAAGCCTAGGTTCGAATAAATGTTTTTATATTGATTATTTTATGCAAATGCCATTTAAATTTAATTATAATTGCTAAAACATTAAAATGAGTACATTGTACCATATAGGTACCTAAAATTTTATAAGTAAATACCTAAGCATGGTACAAAATGGTAACGGGACTTAAAGGAGTCTCAGAAGAGCTCATCGATCGAGCGCAAGGCGCGGGGCGCGGGGCGCAGTGCGCAGGCCCGTGACGCGCGGACCGCACGCCGACGTCATGCACTCACGGCCGCCATCTTGATTCACACAAGTCCACAATTATACAAGCGCGACCACGCGCTCTCAACAAGTTATTAGTTTACAAATACAAGCAGTTTATATAACCACGCCAATATTTGAACGCTGATTCTACGAACGGGACCCTATTTGCAAGTCAATAAGAATCATCGAAATAGAAACCTGACACCGACGTTTCGTTTTGAGGTTATGCGACTTGAGTTTGTCATCTAACATTGCAAATCTTTGACCTTGAGAATGGATAAAGTCGTCGGCAAAATAATTGTACTGCGAGAAATATGCGAGAATAAGAGTGTGTTATTCGGCCCTTTTAGCGAAGATATAACTTTTCAACGGAAAGTCGATCTGTGGCATCAAATATTGACCAAAGCGAAAAGCCTGGGCCTTATATCATATGACAAAGATTACAAGTACATGAGAGACGTCTACTGGCAGAATTTGAAAAGAGGCGCGTTGGGGAAGAAAACTAACAAGACGAAGAAAGAGAGAAAATACAGTCCAATAGATGACTTAGTTTTCGAGATACTAGAAAAATCGACTGAACCTGTTCCTCTCCTGCCAAAAATTGTGGATCAATTCTCAACCAAGCAGGAAGATCTAGACTCTTACGACTCGGCTCTTCTAGATTCGACAAAACACGATGACAATGAAAACCCGAACATTGTATACTTGGATGAGGCAGAATCATCTCCAATTTCCAGGAAGAGAACTCGACCAAATAAAACTAAATTTCTGAACGAAGATAAAATTAGAAAGAAGAAGATGGGATTAGAGGTGGAGTTTATGGAGCTGCAGAATTATAAGCTAAAACTTGAAGAGTTAGAAATGGAGCAGAAGCTCGGAGTCAATCCGTCGAAGTACACAAAAGAGATAGTGAAAAAATTGAACCCCGATAAAAATGCAGATGTTTATATCCAGGAAGACTCAGAAGAATGCGAATCTGATGATGATTAGTATGTAAACGTTTATAATTGTAATTTTGTAATAAATTTGATTTAAAAATTCATAATTGTTTTCGTTGGCGTATAACTAGATCTACCCAGTTTAGTAGTAAATTTTAGTTTAATTTTTTTTTATAAATAATTGACTTGCGTTTGACCGCCATCTCGCCTGATGGTAAGCAACGATGATAATAATAAATATAAATATTTCACATAATGATATCGATTTATAATAGTAAATACGTTTTCATAACTAAATTTAAATTTGATAGCTCTAGAATAATACATTTTACAGGTCTGAAATAGGGGCCACTTGTTTTTAACATATTAAAATGAAATGAGTCGCATACATCGATCTAGGACGCCTATTATAATAATTAAAGGTCAATATTTCTCGATGATCAAACATATCTATTAAAAGTCAGTTCTTGGACGTCATGATAATAAATAAAATAAACTGATTTACGTATACTTTATTGAATAAAATGCGTGTATTGGTTTCCCATTGTTCGCCTTAATTTATCACACAAGGTTGTAACGCTCAGAGCACTGTAATTAAAATTGAATTGATACACCAATATCGACCTTGTTCCGCCGCAATAAGAACCTACATCATTCCACGCATAAAAGTAAGATACTAAAGAGTAAAAGGCCATGAATTAAATGCATTGAACGTAAAAAGTAACGATACTTTTTACTATTGTACGGTTTTCGAATCGATCAATGACCTTCGTAGCGTCGTAGCACTCTCGTAGCAGCAGTGGTGCTACGAACATGTTTTTATATTTTTTTTATTTATGTATGAATGTATAATTAACATTTTTTAATCATGATACATTGTAAATAACTACTAAAACAATAAACAGCCTTAATTAAAGTTTAATCGTTTTAATGGAAATATTGGATCATGATATTAAATTTATAAAATAATTTATTTTAATCTTTTTATTCTCGTATCTATAATACATAACGACGTTTTATGAAATGCTTATAAAATTTTCCACAATTTGTATGAAAATAGAGCCTTTGTGACGTAGGCTTAAGTTAATCCTTCAAGCGAAGCCAAACGTTGGGCACTGTCAGCGCTGATCAGAAACGGAAGCCTACCGGGTAGGTTACTCATGATCAAGGATTGTCAACTTAAAAACGTCAAATCATGAAAAAGAGAAACTTCACGATTGATACCGATCACATGATTAAAAGAAGTCTGGCAGAAATCACGAAAAGACGGCCTTTTTAGCCTTTCTCTGATGTTTTTATCCTGTCTTTGTACTTTCTTTTGCTGGTGACAATAAAGAATGATCATTGTATTGGATAGTTCAAATCAAAACCCTCGACAAGTATCGCCTCCAGTGATATTGAATAATGTTCGGAGAGTAAAAAAAATTGCCAAAAAAAACCTTGCTCGATTAAAATTATAAAGTTCAAACCATAAAGACGTATCCCACCTTTTTAATACATCGCTCATAGTAACCAACGCAGTAGGTACCACATCCCATTTTCTGTCTCTTCCATGTATCTATCCTAAAGTTGCCTAGAAGTGACTGCTCTTAGCAATAAGGACGCCAATTGGTGCACTGGTTTTAAGCGTTACTATCGTTTTTCTTGTAATTTCCGGTGTGAATAATAAATGGTTTATCTTTCTAATGTTCCGCTCGTTTTTGTTATATCGTCACACAGATTATTTTATAAATTGCAAAAAAAACTCGACAAGAAGTACCGAACAGCTGATTTTTTTTTCTTGATTTTAGAATTTGTTCTATAGTAAAAATAGTTCATATCGATGAGTACTATTGGCCTGTTTCGGCTTAAAATAGGGTATATTAAACCGAAATAGACTTGTAGTTCTATACTTTATTATTATAGGCCACTAGTTCTTGCTTAAAACCCTAAACGCAGGCAACTAGACACACTTGTCCAGTTATAAACAGAACACAATACCTACATTTACACTGTAAGTCGATAGAACATGGGTCGACGCGACAGACTAATAAAATATAAAGTAGGAATCGATCGAACTTAGTGCTTGCTCAGTTGTTTGTATTGTTTGGCGTTGGTTATGGCGCAGTGTAGTTATGTTGAAAGGAGTAAGTGTGGAAATATACTCTGCTGTTTTGCGAGCGGATGTTGCCCGATGGATATAATCTGGGTGTCTTCAAGTCGCGAGTAAATCGGTTCCTTCTAGGCGCGCGTGCTCCATCGCAGACCGCATCGTTGCTTACCATCAGGCGAAATGGTGGTCAAACGCAAGCCTATGGTAGAATTAAAAAAAAATCTTTTCTCCTTAAGTTTGCTGTCATATTCCTTTATTTTCTTGTCAAACTGCATATAAACATGTACACATGTAAACAAGCAGCTTCTATTATAGAGGTAGTTAGTTTTGAAAGCATTGTAGTTTGTCTATAACTACTCTATTTATTTCATCTCACTGCAATGAGAAAAATTCACTATCATAATATATGGTTGTCATCGTTAAAACCAGTACTAGCACCAGTTTTTAGGATGAGAACCATAAATTATGATAGTTGTCACCGTAAAAATTAATACTTATCATCGTACTTTTTGGGAATTATCACTATGTTCCGTACTTTAGGTGAATTCATCGGAATTTCGATGACCATTTTTCTCAATGTGCTCGTTACAGCTTAACATGGTCAGTTCCCAAGCATTAACACCAAATGAGTCAGACGGTTACTCGTTGGGAATTATTTTTCCCGGCGAGTTACACTTACTGGTCGGATGCCATTTTACAGCAGCTAATTTTTTTGTTTGTTGCATAACCTTTATCCTTTTAATCCTACTAATAATGTGAATGCGAAAGTGGGCCGAAGTTTGAAGGCTTTGACAGATCTGAACTAACTAAAAATATATCAGTCTTTGTCATTTGTCTCCGTAATTGCAGCCATTTTAATGATATTTCTAAATGTAGATAGTTCAAATATTGAAATAACACAGGCTACTTTTCATAATCATTATCATCGCGGGTAAAACCGCGAGGCAAATCTAGTAAGCCATAGTCAAGATTAAAATGATGTATTGGACGTTGCCAAGTCTCGTAACCATTCTATGCTCCGAAAACTAAATTAAATTGAGTCGGATAGAAGTAGATCGCTTCGTGCTTCAAAACAATAGACAAGGAATAATGTAAAACGATCCCGATACATCATTGAAAACAATAACATGTTTGCTTATCTCACATTATAATAAAGTAGCGGCCACGTGATCGGATTCAATTAGTACAGAATACACGAGTATCCATCGATGTCATTACAGAGACTATTCTTGGCCGCTCGAGATTATCTCCGTCACGCTCACTCTCATGTCATTTCTTATGAGAGCGACAGTGATCGAGATAATGTCTCATTCGCCCTGGGACTTTATTCTGGCTAGTGCAGAGTGTGACGAAAATGATGGAGATAATCTCGAGCGGTCAAGAATAGCCTGCTCTGAACTCGAATGATTGCTGTTACGTTGCGTTGCAAATACGGGGTTATAAGGAAGGGGAATGCTAAGCCGAAAAGGGATCATAGTACTCATTATTATGAGCAATTTTTACTATGGGACCAACTCGAAAATCAAGAAAAAAAAATCAGCTGTTCATACATTTTGTCGAGTGTCATTAACATTTTCTACGGAACAGCGGTTTTTTTCGCGAATTTCGGTGTTGGTCCTGTAGTAAAAGTTGCTCATAATGATGAGTAATCCTTTTTCGGTTTAGCATACCCTTTCCTGTATACCTCGCATCCTCACAAACACCCACAATGGTGTTTCGTGCCTCGACGCACACTTTAGCCAGATAAACTCGCTCGCCAACTGACAACGCAATAAGAAACGTGATGTTTAGAATCCAGACATTACTCTAGTCTAAAACAAACTTCCGTGTGATTTTAATGTTTTTTTGTCCAGTACATTTTAAGAAACTAGACTTTTCTATTACTTTATTATTTTATATCTCTCGTAATAAAGTTTTACAAATACTTACCATAGGTATTTTATTAGGTAAACTACAGGGTTTTCTGTTTTTCCTTAGATTTTTTTTTTTTGGAAATAATATGGAGGAAAAATGTTTTTGTTTTTTAATTCTTCTTAATCGTTTCTTAAACAAATGCAAAGTGTGCGCACTGCGCAGTATTCTCAGTTTCTGTTATAGGTATAATTCAGTATTTAAAACTACTGAGGAAAACCTATGTATATGTCTCTAGAAAGAAACAACAGGATAAAACAAATAAGAAATATAAAATACAACTTAATTTTATTTATCTACAGCCAAATTATATTTGATTAAAACATTCTGGGGCAGAACATGCCAAAAGAACAATTGTCAGTCTTCCAACTCGTGTGCTTTGTCTTTACGACTAAGCACTAGTTATTATAAAAGAGATAACAGATCTATGTCATGTCATACAGAAGTAAAAACTCTAGCTGAAGACCGCCAAGCCTGACACTCCACAACAAAGATCGTTCATCAATACTTTTGTTTACCGCAAATAAGTGCTCATTTGACCACTAGCTCGCCAGTTGGTAACTGACGATGAGGCACAGATGATGATAAGGTTACACAAGTTAAGTACTCGTCTCATTAACATGGTAGGCAGAATAAACGGCCATCCTAACCGTATTTGTCACGCCCGCGCCGCGCCGATGCCGTGCCCAGCTGATAAGGAGCGGTTATCTCGAGTCATCTCAAACGTTGATCGACCGCCAGCGCCACATACATACGTTTACATAATATCATTATTTCCTAGCAGCGCCCCGCGATTTTTCCCGATAACCTACAGGAATTTTACATATATCTGGGACAAATCGTGTACCTATATATGTACTTGATTACTTACACAAGATATAAATAAAGTAGCTAATGCTCGGGATTTAATGATCTAATGTTGTGCTGCTGGTTTCGTGGAAACATATCCTTTACCACTTACCGATAGTGTAGCTTTCCATAAGTAAAAGATTTTTTTAAATCGATCTAGGAGTTCCTGAGTAAGTACAAACATTTAAACTTTTATCCCACTTCGATCAAATTCATTCAGCCGTTACTCAATAGTGGGAGCTAACGTAATACATACACACAAACTTTCGCATTGATATAACATTAGTGTAACATATGTTCACAATATTGGTGATATGGGTAAAGAAAGATATCAATGAGTCCACCCGTAACTAAATTGATGGTTAAATTAGCTTCCACACAGGAAAAACAAATTAAACCTAAATTAGGATAATGTTTTTGCACTATGATCGTCAGATGTAGCAGTACTTTGAATTAATATCATTTTGCTTATAATTTCTATCTTTCCTCTTTTTCTCAAACTTGGAGCCAGTCTTTACGTAACCATCTAATTATTTACTATTTTGTGTACTTGTATATGAAAAACAAGAAAAGTTTACTCTTAGCTAGTCAGCTTAATCTTTTATTAGATACTAGCTGACCCGGCAGACTTCGTACTGCCATACGTTTGTATGGGAAAAAGAAAAGGGCTGTTTTTAGGGTTTTTCAATATTTCTGAGAGATTTTCTTAATATTTTTTTCCGTAAGAACCTTCTCCTAATAATAACAAATACAACAAAAAAAGAATTAGTGAAATCGGTCCTGCCATTCACGCGTGATGCCGTGACCAAGGAAAACGGGTTTCATTTTTATATATATAGATTTTTGTAAATTAGATTTTCCAAAGTGTAACATTTGTATTCTAGCAGTTTTCTTCGTAACTCGACCTTTACGTTTGAACTGTGGCATTTAGAAAAAGAAGAAAGCGAGCCGAAACCTTACTAAATTTAAAAATAGTCCTCAGTTTTAAGCTTATTATACCATAGAATAAATACAAAAAGGTTAACATTATTCACAAAACTTTGTAAAACATACAATGGGGAAAAATGTAATTCTTAATTATCTTAGAGTAGCTTTTATAAAATGGGTGTAAACATTCCTAACCATTTAAGTTTATAAAATTGCGTTATTATAATTTGGAAATTTTTCTTACTTTGTTGTATCGCCCACATTAGTAGGTAAGTTATAGCTACTAACAGTAAGAAAATTCAAATGAAGTGAGGTGGTATCATTATATAAGTATCTACCTACTTGTTAAAGATTGACTCATCGTTTCCATTTACGTCTTTGTCGCAAATGCAGCAGCAGCCTAGAGCCACGTACCAAGTACCAACGTATTTATTTATCAATTACTAGCTGCGCTTCGCGGTTTCACCCGCGTTTACCGGGATAAAAAGTAGCCTATGTGTTAATCCAGACCATGAACAATCTGCGTTCCAAATTTTATGTAAATCCGTTCAGCAGTTTTTGCGTGAAAGAGGAACAAACACTCTTACAAACTTTCGCGTTTATAATATTAGTAGGAGTATGAAGTAGGATTTAAAAATAAACAAATACCACTACGAACTTTGGCTCTTAATATTGTCGTTATTTGAGGGAGACAAAATACCAATAAATAAATACATTGTTACAATCAGTTTGACGACTACATAAAAGGGTCATTCTTCGTATTTCATTTGTGAAATTATTATGAATTTAATCTAACCGTATGAGAATTATTGAAATCCTATTTTGATAAGTGGGACTGATAACTGATGGAACTGGGATACTTAGTTTAGGCAGTCCCGATGACATGGAATTGCAGAGTATACCCAAAGCAAGACGTCATTACAATACTCATCGATCCTTTATCGAAGTAGAATAAAAAGTCCGACTCGACTACCTAATTACAATTCAAATATCTCCCATTTAAGGATGGTCTCAAATATTACATGAATAAAAACAAATCGATTCCCAATGAAGTCACCGCCTCGTCTTTCTGCAATCATCCATTTATCTATTGAAGTCCCGGTGACTCACCGCGCACCGCCTAACAAAGTGCATGGTTCCGAGAATCGCCGCTTTCAATGAATCAGGCATCGCATTCTCCGTCAACTCATTGTAAACAGCTACTTGTTTTGAATCGAAACTCAATTCCAAATAACAAAATCGTTGAGTGTAGCCCAACGATTAAGATATGAAAATGCTTGAAAACATACTTTTCAATATATTGTGTGTTCCCCGATTACCCCGTGTATTAATAACAACAAATAAATTGAAAGTATTTACGTAATATTCAATCAGGTACTCCGACTATAGCTTTGATCCTATCGGTGATCTTTTTTAAGGAGTAATTTCAAGTGTGACGATCTCGCGGCCGCATCCTGCCTGAAAGGACGTCATATTTAGGTAAAACAAAATGTGCCAATGTGTTGTGGTGTTGTGGTGTGGTTGACTTCTTGATCTTTAAAACTTGAGAATTCAATTTGAAATAAATTTGTATTCGCTCGAAATATCAGTTCAAAAATATACAACACCAAGTCCTCGTTACAAAGTCGTACAGTTACCAGTACAGGTTTTTATTTATATTACATTAATTTCCTACTTTTCACTGTGGATGGCGCATGGCGGGTGGAACTCACTCATAAGCACATAGATACGTATATTACCTAAAAAACTAGCAAATATACACATATGCATATCACTAGACAGAGACAGATAAAAAAAGCATAGGCAGGCCTTTGTCTTGCAATGGGACGCATAAAGCTAAAAATAATCATAATAATTTTCAACTTAAAAAGTACTTGTAAGTGAACGTTTGTTGTCAATTTATCACTATTCCCCTTGTTAATAAACACAAAGGTTACAAGGCTACCCTTGTAATGGTTACTTAGTATTTTCGTTTTCTCTCCGTCGTTTTCGATTTTCGAATTTTAAATAGAGAAAAACACAAAACACGGATTAACTATTTCAAGAATGACGTAGGATTACTGACCCCGAGGCTACCACGCATCCTACTAATAATTTTTATAAACGCGAATGTTGGTAAGAATGTATGTCTGTCGCTCTTTCACGCAAAAACGGCTGAACGGATTCACATGAAATTTGGAATTAAGGTTGTTCATGGTCCGGATCAACACATATTTACTACTTTTTATCCCGGAAAACGCGAGTGAAACCGCGGGGCGCGGCTAGTTTATATATAAGATTAAATCTGAGCAGAAACAACACACTGCATTGATAATAAATTTACTTTCAAAGTTCGCAATATTAATTATGAAAAACCTTAAAAACTCCATCAATAATAGCGTTCGTAGCGTTTAATTAAGAAATGCATAATATCGTGGCATTACTGACGTGGGCAGGACACGCGATGCGAGCACTCCGCCGCCGCAAAACTGCTCGAGGATGAAACTTTGTTCTGTAGAACCACAAACAGAATAATAAATATACCTATGTTACAAAAGTTTAGTGTGCGAAGGTTATTCAGATTATAGGATAATTCACTTGGTCGTGAAATACACAATCTTAATTTCAATATAGCTTTGAGACACTGTTTGTATTATAAAATTTTAATGTTGACTTATATTCCAATACCTAATCTGAAACTAAATCACTGTTAAAATTCTTCATTATCAAATTTTTCATTGTCCTGTTCATTTGTCTGTCTTGTTTTCAGTCGTGACATTTCACGTCAGCGAGAAAATGTCACAGCATTTCAAGCAGTGACTAACTTAAAGCAGGATTTACAAGTATATAAGATCATAGATGTTAAAGTATCAGAAAAAAATTAATATCACGGTACTAGATGTTGAGCAATTTGAGGTAATATAAAAATCAATGACGATATAAACCTATGATTCACTAGCCATTTATTTTATAATCAA
Organism: Alcis repandata; assembly: GCA_949125135.1. Taxonomy (NCBI): domain Eukaryota; kingdom Metazoa; phylum Arthropoda; class Insecta; order Lepidoptera; family Geometridae; genus Alcis; species Alcis repandata. The sequence continues at coordinate 1,559,387 of OX421235.1, forward strand.
TAAAAAGATTGAAAAGTGGTAAGTAGATAATTCGCATCTATGTTTCACTTTGAACTATTATTTATTCTGTGGTTTCACTTAGATTGTATAAATATTGGACCCAAGCAACGTCAATAAGCAATAATAACGTTAAAAATAATGTTCAATAGGCGTTTGCCCATATCAGGCTCTTAATAATAATAAATAAGCGTTTCACACACGTAATCAATATTAACTAACTTAACATTAAGAAAACTTTATAAATATAATATATAAATAAATATTAAACGTTTCACACTCAAAGCTCCCCTAGGATAAATCCTGTGTCGGGGATGCCATGGAACACACACAAAGACAACTAACACCCAGACCCAGAACAGATGATATTTAAATTCATCATTTAAACATCTGCCCGACCGGGAATCGAGAATCGAACCCGATAATGAGGTTCATTATGACGTGGATATGGCTATGGTTTGGTTAAAGGACTTAAAAGTGTCCCATTATTTAGCAAGCTCGTCTACTTAGATCTAGGTAAGTACATTAATATTTGCTTTGCTCGAAAAGGTAATCCCAGCTCCACCTGGGAACCTTGAATAAATAAAGAAGGATTACTTGCTTAATTACTTTAATTCCACGCCAGCCTGATAAAGTAGTGGCTAGTTCGCTGCCGCTCTTCTAACTGGAATTTGAGTGAAGCTTTTTTTAAGTTTAAAATTAATAAGGCCTTTCTACAACAAACAACAACATTGCCTAGCAAAAAAAACCATTTAACTTGTGTGCACAATATAAAAATGTAGTGCGCAGTACTAATGTCACTTAACTTTATAAGTAAAGCCCAAAGTAGCTTCATGATTTAGCAATCTAGCAATATCTGTCATTGACAAAAATAGACAAAAATCCTTTTTTATTTTTCGGTTGAAATTGACATTTGACTTAGTATTTTTTCTATAGTTATTTAAACTTAAAAGAAAGATATAGGTATGTATATAACACCAGAAAACTCAAAAAAAAAAGTGGTTATGATACTGTGACAGGTAAGGACGAACAGACAGCGATCTTATGAGTGTTCCTTGTTTTACTACAGAACTCTAAAAATTAAAAAAGACTGCAAAAAATTATATTAAGTTACCTAGATATGTATGTATCTGGTACGTAAGCAGTTACTAACTTAACGTAATAATAAAGCTTAAATAAAGCTGTTTATACAAATGCCTAAAAATTTAAATACTAAACCAAATCTAACCCCTATTAGCAAGTAAACAATGTGCTAATTAGCCGTCCGTTCCCAGCCTGATTGCGAACCAGGCGTCGTTTTAGAAGCATCAATAGCATTAAAAACGCGATTACCATAAGCTTTTACACGTCGATGGTAAATTGCTAAGGTTAGACGAGCCAAGCAAGATGACGGCACAGTGGAGGCGCAGTCAGTATTCGAGTTATGATAATCCGGTTGAGTTATGATGATCCGATGAAAAAACCTGTTTATAGCGACTACCATACTTGACGAGGCTACAAATAACCTACAAATAATTTTGTCGTAAAGTAGATACTTGTACTGGAGAGTGCAGAGCGATAACATAGGACAAAAGCAGTTGGTGTTAGTTGAAAGAATGCTACAATTTCATGTTTATCATTGTAAATTAAAGAGTGCATTGCTAACATAGTCAATGTTTATTAGACGTATGAAAGGTTGCCATGTGTTTTTAATCAAACAGCATATCACATTGACAGTTTTGTTTGCGTGTAACAATTTCCTTAATTGGATAGAGCTCTAGTTTATTTATTACTTCGGCTGTAATTTAATTAAAAAGTTCGTAAAAGCGTAGATAAAGGAAACCGAGTCACAATGGGTCTGTTGTAGCAATCTTCAAAACTGCGTCCAAGTGTAGCGTATCAGTTCGGCAGCGGCGCGGCGCGGTGCGGTGCTCGACCTCGGCCGCCTGCCGCTTCCGGGAAACAGCCGCGCCGCCATCTTGTCGAGTGCGCGCGCGCACGGCAGCATGCCAGGCAGGGCCGCGGCGGCCGTAGGGTGATGGTGACCACTCGACATAATTACTCACCAGTCACCACTGAATTTAGGCTCAATTGTACTTGATTGAAAGACGTATGAAGTTACTATGTAACAATGTTACTAACTTACTCGTAATGCTATTACGACAACCACGTAACCTCGTAACCACATGCTTTAAGATTTGGTTATAATGCAATATTGCTCATAAATTTACAATAAGCATAATTATTATGTTTCTTTCATCTGACATCAACGGATGCTTGATTACTATAATTTAGCACCTGTTGCCAGTTGCACGCAATTTTAAATTTACCTGTTTTCTATAGTAAAAGGAACGGCAGTACATACAATGTTAGTATGGTATTGAATTCATTTTAAAGACGTTGATTTTAAATTTACCTGTTTTCTATAGTAAAAGGAACGGCAGTACATACAATGTTAGTATGGTATTGAATTCATTTTAAAGACGTATGTTATGAAATTGCATGTCTCATTTATGAATATCAATGATTAAGTTGTTATGGGGTCCTATACTATCCGGTTCTTTGTCCTTTGTCTTGGTCTTACGTGGCCTAAATTTTTTAATTTATTAATTAAATTTTTTTATCTAAATCGTGTGTTGTCACTTGTATTTAAAATTTTTGTCAAAGTACAGATATCCAGTCCAATTGTATTATTTGTAATAGCCTATTTGTGTTTTTTGTGTATTTCATTAATAATAATAAATCCTAAAACATATTTTGATTCAATTTACATTTAATATTCGCATGAAAACAATAATTATGGTTTTCATAAACAATAAATGTAAAACTGGACAATGATTGTGCAGTTTTACATTTATTATTACATTTCCGATGTTTAAACAAAACACTTTAAAATTCCATTTCTCGAAGTAATCGTGTTTTCAATTGAGCCATCGATAACATGGTAAGGCGAAGCCTGTAGATAAGGGCCGCTTCTGAGAACTCCAAATGTGGTGATAAGATAACGACGAGGTTATTATTGATTTGCTACGTTTTAAGACTAACTTTTATAACATTACACCGGTATTTTTAACCCCTGATGCAGATAGAGGGGTATTATAAGTTTAATGGGTGTATCTGTGTGTCTGTCTGTGGCGTCTGTGGCTCCCAAACTATTAAACTGATTTTAATTTAGTTTCTGTACTGTCACTTGACATAGCTAGTATTCCACAAGGCCACAAGTATTCCCATTATGTTCCTGTGGTAAAACAATTGAATTTAAAAAAAAAAAAACATTTTATTAACAAAATGGTGAGCAGTGAGCACATATGCCGTAAGTTTGTCGTCGGCTTCGACAGGCTCACGGCATACATATATTATGTGCCCCACATTCCACATATTATAGCTGCCAAAACTTGCTTTTCTCAACCAGCAGAAATATACAACGAAATATCTAAGCTTGCTTAATAAACCTATTGGTAAGCCATATCTTAAAATTGCAGTTCTCAGGTTTTTGTTGCTGTATATCCTCCTATTTATGAATTCCCTTTCCGGTTTTGCACGTGTTCTGAATTGTGTTTTAAAACCAGTCCTGTTAAACGCTCTAATCATGCTTGCCTGTCGAGTAAGCTAAGTGGCTAGTTTTAGGCCGACTGAATGCCTGTGACATAACTGTAATGCCTTAAAGCCTTAATAATTTAATTGTTTACGTGGTTTACGCATTCTTTGAAAAGAGAAGGGAAAAAGGAGACATTTACCTAAGAATAACAATAAATCATCAAAAAAAAGGTTCGGTCAATCGATAAATCGAAATGACCTCTTCACATCGGTGAAACCACAACCAAATCAGTTCAGCCGTTTTTGACATGTTTCTAAACAAATAAGGGTTTGTTTTACGTAATTCATTACGTTTGTTTTATGTTTCTAACACGGATCTAGAAGGGTAACCGTGTTAAAAATGTAGGTTTATAGGTACTTAAAGTACACGATAATGAAATGTTCAAACGTCACGTGCCTTAATAAGTTTATTTAAATGCTCTATTCTATTCCCACTCCTGATTAAAGATCGCCTCCATCTACTATAATAAGCATGAGTTATAAAATTTCCAAATGAATGAGTCACTACTCAGGCGATGAATTCTGACATCTCGCTTGGAATGTATGTATTACTTGCTCTTGCTACCCGGCAGCGACTACCTTAGACAATTTTGGTATTTAGCCCTCATTAGTAGTTATCACTCCTTTATACCCAATATCCAGCAGTGCAAGACTAAAAGTAGTGAATAACGGAGCGCTCCCAGCTCCTTGAAACATCAGAGCGTGACGCAGGTCCGTTGATGCAGTCCTTCCTGTGGACTCGGATGTTAGTCAATTGAAATTGCAATGTGCGTGACAGGATCACAATAGACGTCTCAACGGTCTGATCTGTCGTTGAGTGAATCTGATAAGCAGTGGCCTTTGCTTTTGACATGACACTTGAGTCACACACATCCTGTTTATGAAAGACTCTAGATCTAGACTAGAATAGCCGTGGGTGTGAGCCCCGTCGCTAGGTGCCGCCACAAGTCGCCGGACACGTGGGAGCACGGAGTGTAACCCTGTAATCAATTGCTTGATAAGGTCGCGTTAGTATCACTAGCTCTAGACTTCAGTCGGAGATTCAATTTATAGTTACTATGTGGCAGTGAAAAGTAATATTCTGGACTTTTTACTTTGTGGATACTGTTTTGTTAATGTTATGTTTGTTGAGAGTCTGAATTCGTATTAATATGTAATTAATAGATGGATACTTGCGCTATACAGTTTGATCCGTAATATTGCAGTTTCATTTATTTATTCGAAAAATGATATTTACTTTCTAAACATCAAAATCGGTTCGACTCAAACAGCCGTGAATATAAACACAGACAAAGAAAGAGAGACAGAAAAACAGAACGCCCGAGTCACTCAAAGTCAAACCAAAGCCATTCGTAAGATTAATGCGTATGATATGATTCAACATGTATGCCCTACATTTCTTTTTGAAAATGTGTTTGGTATCTGCTTGTAAAACATAACTTTGGGCCAATGTCTACACTGCCTCGTATAATTCATAGCTGGATGTTTGACGTCACACGACTCGTACCCTTGACTTTATTACTCATTGGCTAGTTTCTTTCACATAGAAAACATTTATTGTTCCGACCGATACGACGGCCGACTTTCCGGCCTCAGTGACAATATGAATCGATTGAATTCTCACGTGAAAACAGTTTTTTTAAGCTTGTGGAAGAGTTAGTTTATTTCTGCCTTTCATTAGAATTAAGACTTAGTAGGTAAGTTCGTATTAGCTGAGTGACTAGCGCTGGTATCAGAGCTTTTAAGCTGGCAACATTAACACTTGGAATATCGATTTAAACACAGCGAAATAATCATCGTTACTAAATGTGTAATACTAAACAATTTACTTGACTAAAAGCACTTTTTATCCACTTACATAAGTCGAGATATTTAATGCCTCGAGGAAAACGCGTTTGCAAAAGAAGAAAACCAAAATTAACCAATACTCGTTTTAGCATTACTACGCTACAAAGTTTCCTTTACCTGCCTATTTCAAACTTGTGAGAAACTTTTAATGATTCAAAATGAGGTAATTAAAAACTTATATTATAAAATTGTCTAATATTAGACATTTTTAATTTATTATTAGTGTAAGTCGTGTACGCGACTTGAATTGAATAAGAAATCATAGAGATATAAATAATAAGTGTGTTATAAATTTTAATTTGCAAGGAAAAGTAACAGCTACAAATAAGCAGTTTACATTGTAAAAATAAAAACACACCTAGCTATTTCTGTTCAATCGCATCTATAGGTATTTGTCCCGCGTTTTGTTTTTACATAATTTTAGAATAGAAAACCCTAATTCCTTAACTGTATGATTCACATTACATCCTTTAATATCATGAAGAATGAGACTAAACGGCCTATGAGCTATTAGCTAAACAATTCATTCACTTTTTTTGTATTTTCAAAATCACTGAGAGATATAATTTATAGAGTGATTTTTGTTCTATTCGTTTGAGGACAAGATATCAGCACTTAATTTTCAATAGAATCAATAAAACTAGAACAGAAAGAATAGGTAGAAAAATAGGTTAGAAAAAGCTTTAAAAAGTCTAGAGAAGGAAGGAGTTTTTATTAAAAATTTGTATTATGTATTTGATTAACTAGTTTTCCTTTTATGATTTAGATTTACTAATGGTTACATATTTTAATGTATGTATTTCAGTGGGTGGATGCGTGATAATCATCGGGACATGAAATAACAATTCGGTATATTATTTTGATAGTGATAATTAGGTTGTGATACGCGATAAATAATATCTTCTTGCCTAAACATAAAATTAGTTGTACGAAAAATTTGATTAATGAAAACACCGTTCTGACGCTATCAACTGGTCTCTCATACTGGAACTGTCTTACTTTACCAAATTAATCAATTACGACGTATTCATATCAATCGGCAAACGAGCGACAGTCGAGTTATTATTACCAGCGAGGCGCACAATACAGGCAGATGTACGTATGCGCTATTATTACTCGCTTTGTCCCACTGCCTACCTGCGCGTGCGATCTGTAGAGTACGACCAACTTACCCGTGCATGTGGCCATATGAACAAACTAAATATTTTTCAACGGTTTTGCTAAGAAAACTCGTTGGTAGCTCTCCCCCACGTGTGTACGGCAGGAATGGTCATAATGTAGAGAGGATGTACTGCCTACTGTCCTATACAATTAGTTTTTACCTCGCGGGACCCGTTACCGTTACTTTATGACTTCATCTGAGCCTTTTAATTCATTTTTAGTAAATGTAACTTATGGTGACTTGGTTTTTAATGTTCCGTAATTAACTGTGTTCTTTAAAAATAGACTGGCTGCGCCTCGCAGTTTTAACCGAAATCGTACATGAACCGTTTATTTTTCAGCCATAAAAGTGAAATATTTTAATGTGAAAATCCAGGGTATGGAGGTTACCAAATTTTATCCGAATTTATGTAGCCGTTTTTGCGTAGAGTAACAAACGTCCAAACATACAAACTTTCATATTCATAATATCTATTAGTTGGACTAGCTACGCCCGCGGTTTTAATCGTTTTATGTGATAATCCAGGGTATGGAGGTTACCAAATTTTATCCGAATTTATGTAGCCGTTTTTGCGTAGAGTAACAAACGTCCAAACATACAAACTTTCATATTCATAATATCTATTAGTTGGACTAGCTACGCCCGCGGTTTTAATCGCTAATCTACAGGAGTTTTTTCTTTTCCGGAATGATAAATTTCTAATCTTAGGTCTAAGCTCCATTTCGAAATTCACTTTAAATCCGTAGCCGTTTTAGCGAGAAGTAACAAACATAAACTACACACGTTTGTGTACATTATAGTGTGATGTTTTGGGTCAAAATTGAACCACCCTAACAGCGGTATCGGTGGTCTCGGCTAGGTTTTCCATGGATTGATGCACAAGTACATGCAGTAGTTACTCAAACCAGGATGTTTACGGTTGGGTGGACGGTTTGGACACAGGATGTCTTGCAGGTTATGTTCGTACGGTATTGCAATCTACAGTTAACTAGACGCAGCGGAATCTACGATTTAAATTCTATTTTTAATTTCGAAACTCAATTTAAATATAATGTATACTCATTGTTGTATTGTAAATAGTACTATCATGAATTCGTTTGTGTTTTCTCTGACTATATACCTACTAAGCTTACAAGAGTGTGGTGTATGAGCACATTAAAAATAAATATTACTTTTCTGAAACGTTGAATTAGCTGGTTTTAGTTAATGTGCCTCGTCTGTAGCCTAGTTTAATCCTAGTTTTTTTTTTCTTTGTTTGCTTCATTTTCAGTACACGCGTGGCTATCATAGAACATTTGTGAATTAAGAGTTCTGTATATAGCCATGGTAAATGCTTACGAACGAGACTTAGCCTTTACAACGTAGTTTGGACAAAATATGTTATAATTTCACGTGACTATTCACGCATACGTAGACGTACTTACGTAGTCGGATACTCCGATTATAGTTTCGATCACACTCGTTGAACTTTTTCAAGGAACATACGTACAAATTATAAATGTCCAAACATTTTCTACTACGAAGTGATTAGTGATGATCCAGACTCTGACCACTTTAAAGACACGGATGTCCTCGATGTACCAAATCTAATAGAGCAGCGACCACCTATTCCTCCTGTGGCCGAACCTTGCAGTGAAAACTTGCATAGGTACATATTTTCACAGGCAACGAAAACAAAATGAAATGTTTACTATTTCATCAGTTATAATTTTTCTCAGAACCCGTGTTACGTTTCCTAGATACCGTCGGTCGTTGCATTCCTTTAAGATTATTTCTACACATTAAGTAATGCACAACCTGCCATTAAACAGTGATAATAGCCGAGACCATGGTTACTGCTTGAACTAAAACATATCGCACCGTTTAAAAAAAAATCTCATGAGTATAGAATAAAATATGGCGTAGTTATGCCCACTAAAGAATAAAATACTAAGAAATTTGTAGTATGATTCATATTTAGATGATTTGCAGTTTACAAAAAATACCGAAGCAGTACAAAGTTTTGTATAGAAACTTGTCCCTGAACTGAAGAAAAGGTCGGTTAAAACGAAATAATAGAAATCAGAAATATTTATTGACCTTAAATAACATTGTATGTACCTATGATACAAGTAAGTAACTCACGTTTGCAAAGACTTTTATTATTTTAGAATTAAAGAAAACAAAGACAAGTAAAGCTACAATACAAAACTTAATGAATCAAACAATATCTAATTAAACATGATTACGACCGTTACGCATTTATTGTGTTTGCTCCGTTTGTTCTTTGGACCAAAATGAGAATTCTGAGAATTCCGTTGACGTTTATATTCACATAATTTGTAGAACGGATTGTTTATTGGCCACCTTGTACTATCTGACAAATTCGTTGAAAATTAGGGAGAAAATTGTTGCTACTTGCAGAAGAAAAGAGAGGGTGAGACGGATATGGTGAGGGTGCAGAGACCAAAAAAGGAGAAGGCAAATCACACATGTGTTGTAAGCACAGATAAAGACTAGACATCTGGAAATTACAAGCTACGTTACATTGTCCATCCAAGATTTGTCTGTTATCCATTTTTGTATAAAAAAAAATAGTAATTTCGTTCTAGAGAATAATGTTCTATAAACGTTGTAAGAGGAAATCGACGCCCACTGTATTTTCCACGTCTTCTAAACTTCCTCACATTTTTTCGAATTAGTTATACTTGTAAAATTAATAAATAATAGGGGAAGGGGGGGCATAACGGGGGCGTTAAGGGAAATAAACAATTAAAAAATAATCAAATATATTTATTTCTTGAAACTAATCACAACCCTTTGGTTATACATTAAAGTATCATTTGGCATAGCATTTAGTAATAAAAATAATCAACAATAGTTATAATTTTAATTTTACGAAACCCTAGTGAAAACCCCATCATGCCCCAGGGTAGGGGCAGTATAGGGTACCAATTCGGGGCAGTACGGGGTACATAGTTATTTTGTCTCACAGAATGTACAGATGTGAATTTCTTCTTCATTGTCGTCATCAACACCTGAGCTTTTCTTTTTATAGGTTCTCACCATTTTAAAGCCTAAAACAAGATAAGTTCTATGGTCAAATAAACATGCCATTTTTGAGAGTTGAAATGGGGCATAATGGGGACAGTAGTTACGGGGCATAATGGGGCACCCCATCTTGCCCCGTAACCATGTCCCCGTTATGCCCCTATAACTAACATTGCTTAAATTAGCGATTCAAAACAAACTGTCAATAGCTACAGTGATTTTGTTCAGAACATAACAACACACAATGTCGCTATAAAAACACAACAAAAAAGTATAGTAGTCACGTAAACACTAACCTGGTTACATTGGTTTTCGTAAACACACCAAATAAGATGAAAAGATGTCGAAAAATGTTTTATATCGTAAGAAACTAACGCGTGCAATCTGCTCGTTGTTCACTGACGGACTGATGACTGATGCAAAATGGCCGCCTGTTAGTGAAAACAAAACACGGCTAGTGTTACCAATTACTTGTATGTGTGGGTGGCCCCGTCGTGCCTCACGTCCCCGTTATGCCCCCCCCTCCCCTACCTACTTGAGGTATTTCCAAGGCTATGGGTAGCTGGATATCTTCTAATTAAGGTTCGCCTAAAACCTAAGTTACCTGTAAATACAACAGTTTTTATTCTAGGTACTCGTACTGTACAAGTGAATATACATCACATTTATTTAGTATTTTTTTGTACAAATAACCAGCACATTATTAGTATCATGTAATAGTTTGACGCATTAAATTACAACCATAACAACGAGAACTGTCACCATTTTCATATGTTTTTGCAAAACGTAAAAAAGACGTTTCTAGGTAAAACATAGTTACGAAAATAATAAAATGCAGATTGCAGATCTCTTGTAAAATGTCTAGTTAGTAGTTACACAAAGGTGGGATAAAATGTTGATAACTAAGAAAAAAAGTTAACTATCATTGTCTTATAATTCGTATTATTTTATAGGATTCCTTTAAAAAACAAATTTTACTTCAAGACCCAACTAAATCCAAGTTACAAGCATCTAAGCAGTATCAAATCTTTCTTTACATTCATGCATCAAAGCCAAAGCTTCTCGAACACTCGACAAACCGTCCCAACCGACAAACAACATCAATAAAACGATTTTACATGGCGCTCGACGGTGCGAGCAATTTTCGTCGCAGGTAACCGGTTCCGCGGGCTACCTGCGAGGCGAGGGTATTGAAAAAAGCAGAACAACTCGTCCGACCCTACTGGCCACGCTCCAGGTGCGCTCGGTTGCGTGCGGAGGATTTTCATTGTGTGAATGTTTTCAGGCATTAAAAGTATAGAATATTTCAAACATGATTGAGTTAAGCTACTAGATATAAACGTTTCACACTCATAGCTCCCCATTAGGATACCCTGGGTCTCTAGACTAGACAAGACAAGGTCACTAGATAAGGACAACTAACAGCCAGACCCAGAGCAGATATTTAAATTCATCATTCAAACATCGAAACCGGGACCTTTGGCTTATAAGGCGGATATACTACCGCTGAACCAAACTGGTCGTCAAATATGCTCTACGTATAGGTTAACTACGAATCTACCTATTGTAGGAGACCTGTATTGAACTTCACGTGTTTTAACTTCGTAGGTCGAGTTTGGAATTTCAAAAATAACAGAATATTGTACAAATGTTTTTTAAAAATAAGTTTTTATTGTACACCAAATTTTAACTCGATTTACCTTCCAAGATTTGATTCTCACATACTAACATGGCAAGTTAAATAAAAGCTTATAAAAAAGAGACAAAACACAGCACACCTATTACAACGAGATAACATTAAATCATGTAGGTATAGTTCGTAATTCACAGTAAATGAACTTATTAATACACTACGAATTAATAATTCAACCGATTTTGTTGTTTTTTTTTTACAGTTTTTGCAATGTATTGGGGTCCTACCCCTACCCTACATTTATAAAGCCATGCACAAAAGTTATCTTTAAAAGTTTTTATGCAATTGAAAGGTTCATTCTTTGACATTCACGTGCACATTGCATGTGCATGTGAGTTGTTATTCAAATTAGAGAAGCATTTTTCAAAATTATTTCCTGCTAATGATTTTAATTATTAAAAATTTTGCTAGTTAGCCGGAACTTGTGAAAACATGAAAAATACATTTAGGTTTGTGCTGTTGTATTAAATAATTTTTACTTCAAAAGCTCATAATAAACTCACGAATATAATGTCTTATTTTTATGAAGAGTTTAAAACATATTTTGTTTATTTATTTATTTACCAACTTCGACCAGTCTTGTTTTCCGGAATAAAAAGTATATATAGTTCTTGTATACCATCACACCAAATTTTATCTGAGTCTGTTTAGCCGTTTTTGCATGATTAAGAAACAAACACCCCAACATCCCAATATCCTTGATAATAATATTAGTAGGAAAAAATTATATGTAATTTCAGATGACATCATTGATCCGATCACATTTTCTGACTAAACAATGATAAACTTTTGGGACCGAAATAGCTTGTTTTCCTTCCTCGTAGCCGCTTCTAAATCAGTATTTGCATATGCGGGTCTCGTGAACGTCACTATCAATTTAAATTATATTATCCGCCATCTGCAAACATACGGATTTAGGGTTTAGTACAAAATACACAAAAACAGTGTCCTGATTTTTTTAGCTGTATGTACGAGTACAAGATTAGATTCATGTTAAGGAATATTGACCAGCTATTTAAATACGGCACAATAATTTAAATGATAAGCAGTCATGTTGCCTAATTTAGTTTGCAACATTTTTTTACGTTGTAATCCTGTATATCACAGCCATACAAAACAGTACAGGATTACAAGGAAAGGGTATGCTAAGCCGAAAACGGATCATAGTACTCATCATTACGAACAAATTTTACTATCAGCTGTTGCATACTTTTTTTCGAGTGTGGTTGACATTTTTCTGTGGAACACTTTATTTTTTTCGCGATTTCAGGGTTGTAAAAGCCCCATAGTAAATGCTGTGCGTAATGATGAGTACTACAAGCTCTTTTGGGCTTAGCATACCCTTCCCTTATATAACTCTGTATAGAACGTAGAACTCTGAAAAAAACTCAAGACTCGCTGTGGAATTTACACGCAGTCTACAGTCGAATACCTACAGTCTTTTAACTTTCGAAAACTGAAATCCTTTTTCTGTTGTCAACAGAGCGAGAAATGGCTGACCCTCGAGAACATGAAAGAAGAGATAATGGAGAAGATGCGCAAGCTGGAGGAGGAGCGACACGCCGTCGACCTGTGGAACTGCGGTCCTGAGTGGGGCAAGAAACGGCGGAAACGACAGGTACTCGTAACATTCAATTTTAACCGTCGAAAAAACGGAGGAAATTCTTAAGTCAACGCGTATATTTTTTTACAATTTCTAGCTGAAGGGTAGAGGCAAAGAACAGGGAATGTCACAATTATTGTTTTTTTTTTTGGTTTTCTATTGGACGCATATCTTTGTTTATGGTAGTTTAATTCTCAATCATAAGTATATAATCAGTGTGTGTTGCCAGTGATGGCATATGGATCAGAGACGTGGTCTTTAACTATTGGCCTGATGGAAAAGCTCGCAGTCGCTCAACGAGCCATGGAGAGGGCTATGCTCGGTATTTCTCTACGAGACCGAATCAGAAATGAGGAGATCCGTAGACGAACGAGAGTAACCGACATAGCCCAGCGGATTGGCAAGTTGAAGTGGCAGTGGGCTGGCCACATAGTGCGCAGGACCGATGGCCGTTGGTGCCGGAAGGTCCTGGAATGGAGACCACGTGCCGGCAAGCGCAGCGTAGGACGTCCACCCGCGAGATGGACAGACGACCTAGTTAAGGTCGCCGGAAGACGCTGGACGCAGGCCGCTTCCAACCGGTCCCGTTGGAAATCTATGGGGGAGGCCTATGTCCAGCAGTGGACGCCCTACAGGCTGGTATGATGATGATGATGATGATGAATTCTCAATCAGGAAAGCAGATGGCTTTCCATGAGAAACTAAACAGATGAGGTCAAAATAAGTTTTTGCAAACTTCAATCTTTAGAAACCTATTATACTGTTTTGATTGTTTTTTTTTTTCAAAATCAATTCTATAGGACGATCCCTGTTCTTTTCCCGTACAGTTCAGCTAGTCTAAACATTTTCTTATGTAAATTCCTGAAGCTAACCTAAGCTTAGCAACCTTAACATCAAATATGATCCAAAAAGAAGTCGCATTCCGGTAGTGACGTTGCTTTATGTCACTGTCCAAGGAGGTTCCGCCATGTTGTCGTGTATCATACAGTATCTTGCACGATGATGACGTAAGCTCCTGACACTCACTTGACCTTTGTGTCTTGGAATGACATGCCTGGCGAAATATGTTATAGTGCCAGTGCAATATATTATATTACTAGCTGACTCGACAGACGTTGTCCTGTCTTAACGATGACTATTTAATTCGAATTGGTAAAAAAAGCCATTGCGTCAATTCTATGTCAAATGTTAAAAGTTACATTAAAAAAGTTTACATTGTCCAAAGCGCTAAAGTTAAATTATGGCTTAAGTATTTTTAAATTTTCTAATTTTTCATGTTTTTTTACTACATATAAATTGAGATGTGAGCTATCCTATCTCCTAAGTTAGATCGAACTGCACACGGTGTGCAAATTTGATTGAAATCGGTTAAGTAATTTAGGAGTCTATAGCGGACAAACAACGTGACACGTAATTTATATATATTAAGATAACAGGGGCTTGGGGGCATCAATCAACATAGCTTCACGTTAGCCGTTCTAGAAGGACGACTAGCTCGTTTGATTCAATTGTAAAATTCCACCCCTAAATATTAATAAAAATTCAGACAGATGACAACCTAGACAAAAGTAATTGGTTTCGAAATTGAAATTTTTAGCTAAGTTACAATACTAATAAAACGAAATTCATGACCGTACTTCTATCTAATTAAAACACCGGTGCACTTGGCAACTTTACACTCACGTCGTTTTCGTCGGTCAAGAATTCACGCAAGTTTCAATCAATCAGTCAATCAATATAACAAAGCATGCGATATATTTAGTTTCTATTTATTCGATGGTAAGCAATGATGCGGTCTACGATAAACCATGCTATTTAACTTCCTTCTGTCTATTTTCGCTAGAGATGGAAATGGCTGGAAGTATACTAAACTGAGCTATCAGCATTTAACAAGTACAGCATGGGATCGCAAAAAGTTTTGCGTACTGACCTCCAATGATAATGTCTTTTAAAATCGTCATCATTCAATCCCAAATCAAAGCCAGAGGTCTCGGGTTCGATCAATCGGGCAGATATTTGAATGATGAATTTAAATATCTGCTCTGGGTCTGGGTGTTAGTTGTCCTTGTCTTTATGTGTTCCATGGCATTTCCGACACAGGGTATCCTAGTGTAGAGAAGTAATAGTAGAGCTATAATGTTAAGTGTGAAACGTTACGTTACGTTTATCCAATAACCCTTTTCCTAGGTGACAGTGGCGCCTCCGTACGTAGTGTACATGCTGCCCGATTCTGACATCATGGAGGACTGGCGGCTGGTGAGGAAGCTGCTGGAGCGCGGCGACTGACGGCGCGAGCCCGGGGCCGCGGCCGCCGCCACCCCGCTCCTCGCCAGGCGACGGGTTAAATAGGCTCGCTACAAACGGACGATCTAAAGTATTATTTGGATACAGTGTTTTGTTAATAAACGAAATTGCAGAAAACAGTGTTTAATGTGTCAAAGGTTTTCATAATTTATTGAAGTTTAACAATCCACGTAAATGTGCATCTCCCTTTTTCTAATCGCAAATGTTTGTGAACTTAAACGTTTTTTTGTGATAAACTAATTTAGTTTAGTGTAACGACAATTTTGAGCAACTATACTAGCTGCGCTCCGCAGTTTTACCCGTAATCCTGTAAAACCTAAGAAACCTTCAGTTTTCCACGATACCTCCATACCAAACATCCAAATCTTCTAAGTCTATTATTGTGATGATTAATAAAACACGCACAGATAGAATATTAATATGATACGATATATTTTAATACGATTAGAAAGGATAAGTTCGCATACGTGGGTTGAATCGTTCGCGTCAGAAATTGTTGCCCTCTCTCTTTCTGAGAGTTTATTAAAATCAAAAATGACCCAGGTCATCTTATTTATGCCAGATAGCTTTGAAATGACCCTCAGATTCAAAAATCCAAAACCTAAAATTGCTTGAAAGCTCTTTTCACAGTTTGAGTTTTTTTTCATAATGCAAATTTTATTAGTTGATATTGAAACCGTTACATTCAGCGAAGCAAGTAAGCTGACGTTTTCTTTTCAGTAGTGTGTGCAGCGTTTTTCTCTGAGCCAATCGTAGAGCCACTAACTTGTACTACTATCTACGCTGTGGTAGAGCTAATCCAGCTGTATGAAGAGAACTCGTGAAAATGCCCCGTTACGTGAGCTAAGCCATTCTAGCTCGACTTTAAGTGGTATTCTAATTCTTAGGGATTAAACTTTTATTTCAGGCAAAGAAATTAGAATACGTAGAAATTGAGTATAGTACAAAAATGTCGAAAAAAGTATACGAAATTTTAATCTGTACCTATTTTAGAAATACATGTTAATAATACTAAAAAATTCTATAATGATTCAATAATGCTTAATTTAACTCGGTTTTCCAGGCGAAATGCACAGTTGTTTTGACATTTTTCAGCGCTGGCAGTTTGTTCATAGTTTTTTTTAAGAATTTTGATAAAGAACTGAAGTAATTTTTCTCTCATAATTTAAAACGATAAAATAACAGTGCCAAGAAATATTGGCGCAAATAAGGTAGTTGAATGCCAGATATATGAGTGCGCCAAGCATTGCATTTAGCGGTGTTCTAATAACTGCAAACATCGCACAAATCTTAGAAAATCACGTTTTACCATGTAATGTGGCTATCATGCATGTCGCATCATCAAGTCATGCCGACAGTTTTCATAAAGTAGCCTATCTTATTAGACTCAGATCAAATGGAACGGCAGATAGAGTCCCGCCTTAGATCCAAGTGAAGTCAAAAGATACTGACCGTGTACATAAAAATTATGATGGTTAAGTGTTTCATGAGATGTTATTTACGATAAGTAGACAGTGGAAAGTAATTTCATAGGACGTCTTTTTTACTTTTGCGTAATTTTTGCTGTGTTTTATTTGTTTATCATCATTGTCCACGTTTTCTGATCAACTGACGTAAGAACTGACGATTGATTCAGGTAGTTTTTATGCGTAAATGCTTGAAGTATACGTACACGGGCAGTAGAGTAGTTTTTGGCTTCACTTGGATCTTAGGCGGGACTCTATCTGCCTTTCCACTTAATCTGAGGTAGTAGATAGGTAATTAACGTGAACTACACAGGAAACACTACACTATTATCGAGACAAACGTATACTTACACGTAGCCTTGCAAGGTTTAACGACAAAAAGGAACGACATTTTGTCGCGAGACGCATGCTAGGCTAGCTAGCCAGCTAATTGTGAATAAGTGCCCTAGGTACGTAGGTAACAGACTACATCTCATAAACAAAGTCAAGGTATGCAAAATAACAAAAAATCCGATGTTATGTGGGATCATTTGCAATTTTTACCGGCTTAAATTCAACTTACAATGTAGGCATTTTGAATGTAGGCAGTTTGTTGAGGATAAATCTTGCAATTGAATTTTGTAAACACTTTCATACGACCAATAAAGCTGAAATTTGGTATAACTGTGTAACTCTGATGACAATGCAATAAAAGCTTGCTTTATTAAATATTTTTTAAGTCCATATCTATTATTTTTGGCAATCACACCCCTTATGTGTTCGATGAGAAATTGAAGAAGTAAATCTTTATACAGTTGGACATTCTTGATATTTTATGAAATTATATAATAATAGTAAAAAAGTAGTCTACTATTCCATATCGTCTGGTGAGCTGTGGTCATGCGTCTAGCCTGTCTACCATAAAACAAATAACAAAAGGTAAGTAGTACCCAGTCTATGAGACCTGCGGTGCAAGTATGTATAGCCAAACCGTTTATCTTAGGCCCTTCGCACATGGAGCTACTCAAAAATGACTGAACTAATCAGTAATTACGATTACAAACCAGTTACAAATTGTATCTCACACACGACGCTACTCAAGTTGTATGGTTTCAGTCACTTCTGTTATTTCTGTTTACAAAAGCACACAGTTAACAAGTGGTAAACATGTCAACTGGATCGAGCGAGGACGACGACGATATTCTATTATACTATTATTATAAAAGACGTCGAAGGAATATTCGCAGGTTTTGGGTTCATCCGTACCTATATTCGAAATAATGTTAACTGCAGATTATCAGTTGCAGCACGAGAGCTGCGTGAAACAGATAAAAATTTTTTGGGATTCTATAGAATGTTGATGGGATTCTATTTCTTTGTTTTTATCACAAAAAACAAAGAAACTCGGGAAACCAGTAGCGTGGAGACCGGTACGACGCGTCGCGCGTGATCGGTTGCTAACGCGTTACTGACCAGTTAGTAACTAGTCGCGTCGTGTGCGAACCTCCATAGAACATGTATGGGCTGTGACGCTCAGGCAACTCGTTAGTAATTTAAGTTTGTGACTAGTTCTTTTTGAGTAGCTCCATGTGCGAAGGGCCTTAGTCTTCGCCTGCGCGGTAGTGCGCGGTAGTGCGCGCCGCCCTCTCAGTCCCCGCACCGTCATACCCCCGCGCCTCTGTACCGTGCAGGCGAGGACTAAGATAAACGGTTTCGCTATAGCTTTGCCGATCGATAAACTAACATTTAGACTCTACAAAATCGTCAAACTTTTATCATTTTGTCAAAACTATCGACACAATCGTGAAGTTTTTACGAGTTAGTCAAGTTGAACGTTACTTTGTCGATCGATAAAGTTCCATACTAAGTACTAGTACTAATGGGTTGATTACACGCAACGAGTACAGTGGCGAGACAGTAAATGGCATACTCTGCCGAGAAAACAAACCATGGTTCTAGTGACTGTCTCGCCGCGTCAAACTGTTTATAAAAGCCGAGTACTCGGCCGAGGGCACTGTCTTGCTGTACTCGTTACGTGCAATCAACCTATATCTACTAATACTAAGTACTATTTAGTTGTAAGCCAAGGACCTGTTTACCTATTTTTAATCGCTCTTGAAGTTGGGGGTTTTACTAAAATTATGCAACGCAGAATTCTCAAATATTTGCCCTCCTCGAAACCACATTTATTTGAAAACCACCATAACGGTTGATCCGGAGAAGCGTTACGTCATTTACGTACGTCCCCTTCCTGCATGTATAATTAGTGTAATATTAATAAAATACATCCGTTAGGAAACTGTTTGCTACAAAGAATTTATTATATCATGACTAAAATTAAGTAGTACTAGTTACTATGCATACGAGTATTGAGTTATAAAACTTGCTTATACTTAACCACTGCTAAAAATTCTTCGACTTGATTTCATATAAGTACATATTATATGTACCTAATTAAATCAGACTTGATGTTTTAAATATGTATTTTCAAAACTCGTAGGGGGCCCTAACTACAATATTTCAAACAGCTACAGTATACATTTGCTTGCAGACAAATACTTGAGCAACGATAGTTTTTTAACCCTATGCGATTCGATTCTCATCAAAATGTAAGTCGGTAGAATGAAACCGAAGTCCATTCCGCGATTATTTTTAACTACTAGCTACCTATAAATAGTTCTCATTTTCATCAAATGGAAATGGTTAAGAATAATCATTTTTGGTACTTGTGTATAAATAATAACAAAAAAGCTACAAACAGTCGAATTGAGATCCGTCTCCTTTTTGGAAGTAAAAAAGGATTTTTGTTTTGTTTCTATTATAGAAACGATGAAAACTTTAAGCAGTTATCGTGTACATACAAATTATATCATACATTTTAATTAAAACCCACTTCTTCTTTATTAATTTTGAAATCAACTGTTGCAATCACTCAATCGTATGTTTTTGTTTCAAAATAGTTATTTCACATAGCATATTCTTCTCAGATTTTAAAACTTATGCGCCGGAATATTCTACTATTTTTTGTGTAACGTAATCTTTTTTTCTGTTTCGAGTCTTTCTTCCACGAAGTAAAGTCGATTTACCGTGCAAATGTAAATAGCTTTCATAAAGGAATGTTATAAAACCCTGAGCTACCTAAATACTGTTGACATTTCGAAACAGGGGCGTTAAAAATAGCCGAGCCGAGACGTCCACGGACGAACCTATCGACTGTACTATTTAGATGATAAATGACAACTTTTATATATGTAACAACTTTATCTGAATAAAAATACTCTTAATGGCGTCACGGACTGTTGTTTTAAGCGATGTTGTCAAACTTATTGAAATTCAGTTCGTGTTTGTTGTAATTTGGTTTGTGTTGTAGGTAATATTCATACTTTTTTAAATCCTAAAAACCTAAAATATAATTTTAAAAGTTTGCGTAGTTTGTAAAATAAGTCGTTACAACCATTCATGCTACCTAATACAAAGTTAAATCAAAATTTGAATTTAAATTTGAATTTGCACAAGTGGTTTCCGAACAATTATTTATCGTTACTTTAAGCATAATTTTCATACCACCTTTCAGCCCCGGATCTACAAATTTTTTTAGGCGGGGCAAAAACTGAAAAATGCCGCCCCCCCCCCCCCCCCACTTATATTTATTTTTACCTGTATCATCTATATCAGGAGTCGGCAACCTTTTGGCAGACGCGGGCCGCATAGTGACAATTTGAAATAGTGGCGGGCCGCACTTGTTCAAAATAATCAAACATAACCGTGTTTTTTTTTCAATGAACCAAATAATTCAATTTTGGAGAGCTTTGTGAATCAAGCACAGTTGCTCAACACAGTGCTTGATTAAGTAAGTTTAAATCTCGTAGTAGTTTTTATCAACCGGCATTTGGATGTTATACGCATCAAGTTTAAAAGCACAAATAAATAAAAAAAAAAATCGCGAGCGCAGCGAGCGCGTTTGTTTTGGCGTCTATGTCCTAGACCTTCAGTTTTTATTCAAACGGTAACTTGATAAAAAACAAGTATTTTCTTTCCTGACAAACAACACACATGTTCATAATAAAACACTGTCGTGGAGAGAGATCAACGAGGGAGTTTTCGAATATCATCCCTTTCGCACGCACGGTAACCAGACGCGTGCTGCCGCGATCTGCGATTCCTGCGGGCGAGCGGGCGCGTATTTCGACTATGCACTACGCGCCTCGCGAATAATCGTCTTACTCCGCGCTCTGGGTATCGGTCGAGTTGATATGGTCATGACTGTATACTATTATTTATTCCGTGGTCAAAGTTTAGTAAATTATGAGTTGTCTATTCGTCTGTAAAGTATGAATTTGGCGCCCCCCTAAGCTTGACGCCCGGGGCATGGGCCCCGGCTCGCCCCCCCCTAGATCCGGGGCTGCCACCTTTTCGGTAAAGGAAAACATCGCAAGAAAACCTGCATACGCCCAGAGAAGGAATTCAATAGAGTATCTGAATCCACCAATCCACACTTGGCCAGCGTGGTGGAATATGGGCTATTCATCCTTAGAGGGTACACCTGTATCCCAGCAGTGGAAGGATTAAAAAAGGTTGAACATAACATGACTGAGCAAATCGGTCTTCGTAAAGACGCTAAAATCAATTTTTGTTGGGTATTTTTTTGCGAACAGTTTAGTTGAACATCACTAAAAATCAATTTCATTTGTATGGGTGGTATCGACATCTTGAGGTCAAAATGATAAGGTACCAAAATATCAGTTTAGCTACACTACAGCGGTTCTTATTTAGATTTTCATAATTTTTTTTTGTCGTTCTATGATTACACTGAGTTTTAAATCTGTTTTCGTGTCTATTTGTTAATACATCCTATATCTAATAGCGAAATCTATTTACATGAATGTACGCTGGATTCAACCATAATCAGTAACAAACAAGAAAATCATTTCTCTATACTTGTTGACCTGTGCCCGGAGAAGTCCACAATAGTAAGCATAATATAATTATCGTACCACCTAAGCAACATTGTTGAAGGCCAAATAAATATTACTATATAAATGAATATGAAAATTTAAATTTGCCGCCCTAAGCTGACCCATCACCTTTATACTACGTTCCTGTGAAAACGTACCGATGCGGCTGCGCGTGTTTGGTACGACATTGTGTCGATATGTACCTACCTAATAAATATGTACTTGTATTATATTGACACACTTGCTTATGCGTATAAATTAATTAGTCTCTTATCGGTTGTAATTGGGTGTATTATGATTGTTTAAGATTGTACAGTAATTATATTTTAACAAATAGAACATATCGTACACGTACTGCTTAAATGTTTCATCAAAATTTTGCATACTCGAGTATGTCTTCCCGAATTATAAATTTGTTTCTTTAGATATAAGAATATAGAGATAGTTTTGCATTAATTGGCAATAAACGTCTTAAAATCATATTTGTGTTTTATTTTTTCCAACTTTAAATTGTTGTTAGGTGGTGGAAAAAAAAATCCATTCTTCTCTACCAGTAGGGACAGATCAGTAGGGATATGTGGAACTGCCGAGGTCGTTTTGGTATCGTTTTATTTTATGTAATGGAAAGTTTTTTGGCAATCGCTAGACACAATTATTCAATATTTACGGACAGTCTGCCTGTTTGCCGCTCTTTGTATAATATTAATAAGATCAACCAAAGAAAGTAGACATATCAAAAGCTCTAGAATCTGGACATCAACTGGTTTATCTATACTAATCTACATATACTCATATTATAAAGAGGTAAAATTTGTATGTACTTAGGACCGACCGAGACCACAAGGTCCTATTCTAAAAATTGTTTCTCCAATATAAAGCTACAGTATCCCTGATATAGGCTATGTTTTATAATCAAAGACCTGCGATACCAAAGGCTGAGCACCAGTTAGAGTGGCTTACCGTCACGCGAGCAAGCCTATTACTGAATAGAAAATAATAGTACAAAGTTCCAAGCATTAGATAGTCAACCAATAAAGTTACCCGATTTCCTGTCTCTATGTAAAAACTCAGAGCCCGCTGAAAAGATCTTACGACAATTTTCACCAAGAAACTAAAGTATTCAAAAATGGTTCTAAAATAAAGTGTTTTGAGTTGCTTTTCATATGCATGACTGAAAAAGATTTTTTCTTTTTATATATCTACTTTTGGCATAGATAGTAAAAAATGGTACAGATGTAATGTTGCACAGAATATGTTATGAAGACCATAGTCATCACAACTTCAACTTCAATTTTTATAAATGGCTTCTGCGGGGTTGCCACAATTTAGCCAGTGTCAAGTGGATAGAGTAGGTACGGTACGTGCCCCAGTAAAGTAGTGGAGACTTTACTAGAGGCGTTTTTAAGGAGTTTTGGAAGCAACACGGAATGACACGATTCACTGCATTTTATGATTTGCCCACACTCGTGCACGTCCTCAAGCACTTAATGGTTATTTTCCCCACTTAAAATAAACATTAACACTCAAAATTACACAAGTTTAATAAAATAACAAAATGAAGCAACATGTCTCTTCCACGTTCCCGCCAAAACTCCCATAGTCATCACAAAATAAGAGGCCCGTTTTGACAATTGTCATCGCGACGTAACTAGTGATGTTACCATACGACTCGGTATTCGATACTCACGATAAATCAATTCAAGTTTGTATGAGTACTTACCTATTTGATCGATTTCATTATGTATTGTATGTAAGTTCATTGGATTAAGGTTTTGATTAGAAAATTTAACTTAAACTTTAATATTGTAGGTATTTTGAAATGATACAGCGGTACGAAAGGTCAATTTGTCTTTAATTTAATATTTTTAGTTACAATAACATTCACTCAATCACAAAAAAATAAGAAAAAGCGAAAGTTACCTAGTGAACCACTCTGTGAATTTATTTGCGTCCATTTATTCGTGATATTCTTTTGTACCTACTTTTGTACTTAACAAAACCTCCCGCGGCTGATCCAGCTAATCAATATTTAATTACTATTAAAATCTGAAGCTGGTGAAATTCAGTAATTAATGGGTTACAACTTACAACACTAATATTTGAAAAAAGAAGACTGAGAACGTAACTTTTTCTGACAGTTTCGCTATAATTTGACATTGCATGCTACTATAAAGTATGCGCGAAAAGCGTTCCAAGTTACATTCTAGGGTCTTTCTCAAGTGTCAAAACGGGCCTCTTATTTTGTGTTGACTAGCTAAAAAGGTTCAACAATTTCACTTCTCATACACAAGCTACTACCACCTAAACATACTTTTTTATAAGGCCTAAGACATAGGTATCTTTCTTTATGTGTAGTGCGTGTAGCATAATAATATTATAAAATAATTGTATCATCTACTAGACTAAACATATCCTTGGAAAATTATATTTGTAAAAGTCCTGAAATGCTAGATACTTACCAAGAATCGCGACCAGACTTCTCTTGAGCAGAAAACGGCATCTGAAAAAGAAGTAAGTACCTGGGTAAGTCTTTATAATATTAATTTGAAAGCTTGGGAAGACCAAGAATTGCAACGTCTAGGTAAGTAAGCATTTTTTTACTATTATTCAAGGAACTTAATTTCAAATTATATTAAAATGTTTTCTTACCGATAAATAGACACGTTTTAAAATCTTTTGTACTGGATTTCACACACTAAATGATGATTACGTTTAAAACTGTTAATTTAAGTAGGAAAACGTGACTCGAATGTTTTTCATTGCCCGTTTTTTAAAACGTCTAATTTAGTTTTTGTAGCATTTAGAATGCATTTTTAGATCTCGATTTAAATAGATAGCAATTGTTTAATTATTGGCGTTTTACTTTTTAAACCTTTATTTAGTGCCAGTGTTATGCTGCGTTGCATCAAGGAGGCTCTATGAAAACTTTTTATACTATATTTTTATGTTCATACTCATTAGTAGCAACTAATGAGGTTTTTTAATTTACAGTTACTTACTCGATTAATAACGAGTCTATTATAAATAAATAATTAAAATAACTAAAATAATATACCTACTCTACTTAACATGTGAGATATTCTAACGCTCGCAAATCACTCGTTAAGCCAAAAAAATACAAAAAAATTAGACGCGTCGGAAACTCGTAACTAGTAAATGGCTAAACAAGGAAAATTTTACCAACGAATTATATTATTACCTTGCCTAAATGATAGTCTATTCAATTAATTTATTTAAATATGGATAAATTAATAAACGTTTACAAAATTTTCACGAATTTGGTAAATAAAGTACATGAATGCAATGTAAAAAAAAAGAAAAATAATGGGTGAATAAGGTAAGTATCAAATTACAAAAGGAAACAAAAAAATGATAGATGTTGATATTGAAAAAATAAAATTCGAGAGTTTAAGTTTATTTGCATCTAAATAATACTAAAAAAAAGGTAATATTGTAACACGATAAACAGTGCACAGCTAGTTTTCGACGTGTTCAATGCAGTGACTATTTTTAACCCGCCCAGCGCCCACGCACATGCTTATGACGTCTATCCGCGCCACAGCCCACCCCTTGGCTTTTAAAATTAAAAATTATACATACTTCTCTGGTCGTATACATGTGGGTAAAATATTTCAATTAAATTTGTTAATCAATTTCAAGTCGCTTAGAGTTTTAGTAATAATAGGTACCTAATACCTATAGTTTCGTTTTTGTCGGAGTTACGTTAACAATAACGTAGGTTCCTAAGTACATATTGGATATAATATTTTCGTAGCTTTTCTAAGCCATTAGTCGAGTTTTGATTGAAATAATTCTTAAAATATATTTTTTAACAACCTCCTGTAACGAAGATGGCTTATTCCCAAAGAACTCCATTCTTTTGTTGAAAAAGATAAGAATCTCATACATTAATGGCTCACTAAAATCGAAATGGATTATCATTAGTTTTGTTATTATTTAACACAAAAGACCACAAAAGCCAAAAGAAAAATAGAAGTGTTTTACTATGGAAACTAACGTGGTTTCCACACATTTTTGTCATAATTAACACGGGAATACTCACGTAAAAAAAAAGACGACGTTAGTGGACGACTTAATTTTTACGTGAGTGTTTTAATGATACCCCAAAAGGAAAGTTTTACATAGCTTTATTGTGAGCTAGAAATTATACCTATATAAGTAAGTACATAGCTAACCGTGTTGATAGGTATTCAGCAGATCTAGGTTAGTCGTCCGGGTCGCGGACGGCGGCCGAAGGTCAGAAGGACTAAATTAGGACGGCCAGTGATTGGCTACGAGTGCTCTACCTACTCTGCAAGCTAAGTCTAGGTCCATTTAGGTAAAAGAAACCCCACCCGATACGCTGTAGAGGCCTCAGTGGCCAACAGCATTGTTGAAAAAGTTGTTGTTGTTGCAAAAGAATAAGTTAAGGAAAATTGGAAAATCGCGGATTGGGTAGGTACTTAGTTATGTAATTACACTTATATTATATTGAGAGGCTGTGAGGGTGTCTTTTTCCCTACTGACAATTCTATGATGTTTGCGGATGATTTCATTAATTAATATTGGCTAGGTATTTTTGATACAGGAAAAAATATTAGTTCCCGTAAGACAGCGTTTGAAGCCGCAGGTAACAATTAAATCTAATTTATTTTATTTTCTTGTGGCCCGAATGGAAATGAAGACAAGGGCTCAAGAAAGTTGGACTGACGAAATAGCCAAAGCTGCCAGAGGTTTATTCTACTTGCAAAAGAAAAAAGTGGTTGAAAATGGAGGAGGTATTTACCCACCAGTAGAGTGGAATATAACTATAGTTCTTAAAATATTATTTTGATTTAATTTTATTAAAGTAGTAATGGAACTTGTTTTAAATGTATACCTACTATTTAGTTTTGGCTACTGGGGAAGTACCTTTGAGCAGTGGGCGATTACAGGCTGAAAATTATGATGACACATCTAATTATATTGTTGAATGGTCTCAATCTGAAGATTACTTTGAGATCGGTTATACAATGTTACCCTAGTTTTCACTCGACTGCCTAGAAAGAGGGTTAGTTTTCGAAGTCATTTTGTTCTACGCATATCATTTCTAGTATGAAAAATTAAATTTATGCAATTTGCAAACTGACTACATTCAAACTATAAAGTTTATGTGCAAAGAAGTAATAAAGGGTGTCATATTAATTGATTATGACTTAGTTACTTTGAAAAACATCATGCATAAATTCTACGTTTTTCATCATACGATTCGAAGTAATGACGTCATACAAAAGGTATTTAGCAGTGACAGAAGATAATCATATGGAAGAAAATAAGAAGCGAGATGTGAACCGATTGTGAAAAGAATGCCAAGAGACTCGTGGATGACGTAATACTGCACACGTTTGCTCTGTGACGTCAATCTTCACACCCATTTGACTTTTGTACCTGAGTACTTACCACGATACTACTTAATCATTATTAAATGACCAAAATTAAGTCACAGAGTACGTGACCAGGACTTAAACTCACAGATTTTTTCATATAGGTAGCGGCTTTTTACGACACCACACGCGATGATAGTTTTGCCAAACCAAACTACCATAGTATGCTATTCTGCCAAAGCTATCTGGCCAAATTCGTTATAACTATAAGTGATTAATAGAACAATGAGTACTTACCTGATGAAATCGATTTAGTTTTACCACTAAACTAAACTCAGAAGGCTGAAATTTTCTGTCTCTTTTCAATTTAATATGTGGGAAAGGATTAGATAATGTTAGGGCTGTGAAATTTAGTTCGAATCATGGTACAAATAATCTAAGTGTAAATAACTAATTGCATTGAATCTTAAGCAACAACAGAACCGAATCTTTATTTTTATTTTTTATTCTATGATAGACTTGCGTTTGGCCATCGTCGAAAGAAACTAGTTGTATTTCCAGCGTTTTTCCTGCATTGCCGTATTTTCCAGCAAGTATTCTCATATCGGCCACTCTTCGGTACTTTCCATGGAGCTCAGGCACAAAATAGGTATCTCAACTACTAGGTAAATTTTCAAACTTCAGCAAAATTGAACCGCCAACCATCCAAATCGGCTTCTCCGGCGTTTGTTTCTGAAAGGCCAGATTATACTCATGAAATCACACAATGAATTTTAAACTGAGTTTAGCTGCATAAGTACCTTTTTTATTAAAACATTTATAATTTTTCATTAGGTACTTTTTTTTTCATACAACTAACATTCGACTCAAACTATTTTCAAGCATAATTATGAAAAAATATAAAATAACATAAGTAAGTGTAGGTAATAAGGTAATGCTACAAAGGCGATAATTTAGAGTGCGGCAGGTATATAAATAAGCACGTGCAAAAAACGAGATAAAACTTCGAACCCGTTTTACAGAATCATGCTCTATTTTTGACATAGGTGGTCGAGTTTAACTTTTTTGTAACTTGAAGGCACTTACTAATTTTCTAAAATTAAAATAAAGTTCGCACGTTCTACGGATGACTTTGATAAGCCATTACACAAAACATAAATAGATTATACCTTCTCTATGCACTTTTTTATAAGAAAAAAAAGAATAAAGAAGTGTGTAAGAAAGTTTCTACTTCTTTTCTTCTTTGCTATTAGTGAAAATTATGAAGGTGTACGGAAGTTTTGAAGACTTTGTTACGGAAACCGTCGTTAACCTGTTCTGTGAATTGTGTAACTTAGTTTGACTACAAAAGTAATTTTAACTTTTCAGGACTGTTAATAATAATAAATCAGGGGTTTAAAGTTAAATTATTAAAATTATATTAGGTAAGTATAGGTAAGTAGGTATGAGTGTTCCTTATAAGATGATTTCACAGAATTCTCCCTATTAAATCCCTATGTAGGTACCTAATAGAGAATTCTATGAAATCAGCTGTGGCTGTGATTGCGCTGAATAAAACTCAATAAAATGGAAACGTGTTCATTAATTTTTATTTATAAGGAGTCAAAGTGTTTTAGAAAATTACGACTATGTATTTATACTTTTACACAAAGCTACATTTCCTTATTGTAAGTGTGACATTCACGTGGGAAGCGGAAAATTTACTAGTAGTAAGTATAATAAATACTGTAGGCTGATTCAGCTATCCGAACATCGAATGTGTTCGACGATTTACCTTCGAAAAGTCTTCCGCCTTTGGAAAGAATATGTCAAATCTTGATCTTGACTGTCAAAGATTTCACACACCTATTCTTACCGAAGGCGGAAGACTTTTCGAAGATAATCGTCGAACACATTCGATGTTCCGATAGCTGAATCAGCCTGCTGGTATAGTAGGATTAATAGTAGGAGGTTCATAAAAATTATTAAGATTAGTTAAAAAATAAACCCACCAATAAAATATTTAGTCACGTTTTATTTATTTAAAACTAGCTGCCCTAAAAACAGAGACAATTATGATGATAATGAAAAGTAGCCTTTTCTGTACCCCTGACAACGTGTACGCAAAATTTCATGATGATCGGTTGAATGGTTAAGGCGTGAAAGCGTTACAACCAAACTCACTTTCGAATTAGTAAAAATAGTTAGGATTAGGTTAGATATAGGTAGTGTAAAACCTACGTGATACGTGCACCAGAATACGTGAGAAATTTAGCAATACATTCCCCCCTCCCCCTTCATCAATCGAAGGTCCAGACACCGACCAACGACAATGTATGAGACAGGCAGGTGGGAAGATGAAATAGGACGTGAAAGTTGTGAAGTTTAGTGTAAGGTTTCCGAAGACCTTGTCGAGGATAGAGCAAAGTCATAGACAAACTAGCGGATGCCCGGGACTTCGTACTTGGTGATGCTCGGCCTTTGCCCTCGCATATTTAAAGCTATAAAACACTGCATATAGCATTCAGGGATAGAATGGCTTTCCATTAGTGAAAGTTTTTTTTTAATCGGACCAGAAGTTCCGGAGATTACCCCTTACAAACATACATACAAACTTTTTCTCCTTAAAATGTTAAATTCAGATAAACCTTTTATTGTTCTCGCCGAAAATTACAAACCAGAGAAAATAATTATAAAACTTGAAAAGTAATGCACCCACTGGCGGCCTCCGATCGATCGAGAAGCGATCTCTTTCAGGAAAAATATTCATATTACCTAAAGAGAAAATATACCTGTCTTTTGTTTGTTACCTATATTTTTATTTATAAAACATATATTAGCAGAGATTTTATCTTAAGCGGCTAAAAAAACGTACATGCACATAAAATCGATTGACTTGCCAAACAAGGCGTAATATCTATATACCTACTTATATATATTTACGTATGTTTATGTACCTAGTAGTTTTATGGTAATTAATTTCGGTTTTAATCCTAAGACCGTACTAAGCTGCCTATATTTTTACTTTTAGGTCCCCAACTCTAGATATCCTTGGTAAGTTTGGTTTACCTTTAAAATTTAATGTTATTTAAGGTCAATAATTAATACCTACTTCCGATTTCTAAAGAATTATTACATCAATATTTCGGTTAGGTAACCGAAATATTGATGGAACTATAATAACACGTTTAATCTGAAATCGATTCGATAATACAATTATTTTAAGAATAGTAGGTGAAAGGTCACCTAACTCAATTTATTAAGTTATTTAGGGTACCTTAATCCAACTAAGACCTTAATCTAAATTGTTAATATGTAAGTAGAAATATTTAATTTCCATTAAATACCCGCTTAATTAAATCTAATCATACTTAATCATATTTTACCAAATTAAAAGGTAAGCACCTACTTAACTAAGTTAGTCACTAGAGTATAGGTAATTGCTAATATTCTATTACCCGTAATAATATAAGCATTAAATAAATTTATCGATAAAAATAGTTACCGACCAGCCGACCTCCTGCGCCTAATTAAGTAAGTAGGTAGGTACTTAGAAATATGCGAATTAGCTTCATAATTATTCTTCATTTTCATCCATACTAGGACCTACCTACTTATACATAGAAGTATAGATGCTATACTAAACTCAACTTATTAAAAAGTACCAGTCACTTCACTCGCAAGATAAAAAAGTTTAACAATAAACTTCCAAACTAAGAAGGTAGGTAACAATGAAAGCAACCCTCAAATTCCTGCCCACGTAGCCAGTCTCGCTATTGATTCGATGCAATGCCTAGAATCAGTTATACTGTACCTACACGTGCTCAACTGAAAGCGCTTGGCCTTGAGAATCATTATGTAGTTTAATACTTCATACATAGCTACCTATGTACCTACATACACCTAATAAAAGTTACGTAACCCATCCGTAAATGGTCCTATCGATCATTTATTAGCTAAACAGAGTTGAACGATAACTTTAATAAGTTTTGACGATAAAATATCTCTCTAAAATAATGCAATAACAAGCAATAATCATTTCGTAATCATTTCAACAAGATTTTGTTAACCTAAAAGTAAGTAAATTTCGTGCCATACGAGTCATTTATGCCGTGAAAAGCGTGCCATAGCGTTTATTAAACGCGTATACGAAGCAGAAAAGTTGTTTTTAACAAAGACAGAGCGGTATCGGGTCGAAAATATTAATCGTGGATACTTGGAGAGGCCCACAAACTCGGGCGGATGTTATATAGCTACGTAGATAAAACCTTCCGCCGTCGGCAGCGCCCCTGGCGGCGGCTGAATAAAACAAACTTCATGCCGCGTACACCCTTCCACGCAAGTTCGATGACTCGTTGTCTTTTCAATATTTTATTTTTGTTTAGAGAATACGAAATCTGTTTTTTTTGCAAAAAAATATTTTAGATTTTAAAACCAATTAATTTTTATTGTGTAATAATGATTAACACGGTAACAAACAGCTGATTTTGGTCGATAATAACACTAAATTGAATTTGATCTTCCACGTGCTTGTGACGCTTTAGGGTTCCGTGGTATAACCAAAAAACCTTTGTATAGTCGTTTTAGTTCCTGTATAGTGGCTCAAGTTAGCGTTTGATTTTTATTTTAATCACATTATCGGAAACAGTTTTAACTATTTCTCTTAGGACGACTAACGGCTTATTAAACATTCTTAAGTTTTTGTAAGAATCCAGTAGTATTTGGTAAATTCGGTCATAAAGAAGATTGGCAAGGAACTTTATGTCAAATCAATATTGTCTAGTGCGTCGGCATATCAAATTGTACTGTAAGTTTTGCCTTTATGTGTTTACTTTGTTATAATAGGTAATTAGTTTCTATAAAACTATAAACTAAATACCTACTTCTACTTTTTACTAAATTAGTGCGATGGCTGGGAACGATACTAGATTAGAGTCTTTTAAATAAAATTTTGTATGACGTCTGTGGTGTTGCCATAATCATTTGCTATTGTTTCATGGGTCGAGGTGCACTTATGGCAATAAGTTTTTAGTAAATGTCAAATAATTAGAATAATAAATAAGATATCAATTTCATGTTTTAAATGATTTATCTTCAGACTCGACGTTATTCAACACTACGTAAGATTTATTCGATTTTATCGCACTATCTCACTAATATTGTAAATGTAAGTTTGTGAGAATATGTGTCTGATATATATCTTAAAGTTGAAACCGTTCTACGAATGTATACAAAAGTAAATATAGTGGTAGCTTAAGAATGGCGATAGAATTACCGTTTGGCTACTTTTTATCCCAAAATATAACGGTTGCGGTACAAAATAACGATTATAAATTAATAAAAACCATTGTCAAATGTTTACCTGGATGCCTAGTTCCAATAGATAAGATTATGCAAAGTTAAGGGATTTAAAAATTAAACAAATAAGTATCAATCAAGAATTTATTTTCAAGTCATTAATGGCTACAATTAGTTTTTCGCCTAAAATCCTTTCGAAAGTGCCCATTCTCGTAAATCATTAACATAGTCTCCTTTGGCTTCTATATTTCTAGCCACTTCGTGGACTCTAGTTACAACAAAACGAATGTTGTTCTTTTTCTTCAAATAAGCTTGGATTTCATCGTTCATAAGCCAAATGTCACCGTCAATATTTCTTATTTTAGATATTTTACGCATACCACGATAAGTGATATCCAAGTATATTGGGAGTTCGTAGTTTTTGGTTCTTCGTATAAAGAAAGGCTGGTTAATGGCTTCTTCTTTGGGTGGGACCCAGCCTGAGGAGTAACCTTCTTTTGGTGTGAATTTAGGAATAGTTTCAAATGGTAGTAGACTTTCTACATATTTCCATTCATTTGGGGTTTTTGAAATTTCATATTCATACTGTTCCTTGATTTTTCTAACAAACGGAGAATGGGCGTAGTTGGAGTAATCTCGAATAATCTGCAACAAAGAACGAAACAATTTTTTAATACGCACTAGAACTAATACAGCATTTTGTACTTGCAATTTTTACCGGCTGACAAGGGTCTTGAACTGTAGTGGAGATCGAGAAAATTTAAAAAATCTATGAGACAAACAGTAAAAGCATTTTCGTTCACTTTGAAAGCTTTGGTGTCAACAAAATAAAGTTTATCTTTCTAAAAGTCTCCCATATTTAAAACACTAAATTTCATGAAATAATCTAAAATTAAAAATTAAAAATATGATTCAATTTATTCACTAAATCAACGCATGGTTCTAGTATTCTTAAGATGAAAGGTCGCCCTCTGTCTATAAGAAGATGCGAATGACACGACGATAATACATATATTATTATACCTAACCGATTAGATAAAAACCAACCAAATTAATAAAAAATACGTTGAAGTCGATTCTGTTATAATTATTTTTTTTCTTATGTACATTGTTGCATTCCATGCCATTCATTCATTTACAGAAATCGAAAAAAAGAGCGAGAGAAATAAAAGAGATGCGAATGATTTGAGTGCTCCCAAATTAGTTTAGTTTAGATAATAATAAAACAAAATCAACGTCAAAAACAAAAAAAAACACAAAAACTTTTTTCATACAAAATAATAAAATTAAATTAAATAACATAAAAACTTTTGTTAGAGAAAGCTATTTGGAGGGGTATACAGCCATCGCTCTGTCACATGTCGCGGTCAAAGCCACATTACTGCACGAAACAAGTGAAAATATATTAAAATAATTACCGATTGTGATCCCGGAATAAGTTTTGTACCCGAATCAATCGCGTTGTTCAGGATTTGACCAGTTTTTCCAGCAAAAAGACGCAAAAATGCGCACTGTGATCGCAACACCGTCGCCATTTTGAATAGCGAATAGAGCGAATTGCTACAAGAGCAATAAGAACTATATTATTCGTTTCGAAGGAAACATTATGGCGGACGCCTGCAGACATTCGGGCTTTTCAAAAATCGTTTTCTAAGTTTAATCGCGAGTTTATATTGAACTTTTTCGCATATTATGGTGCATTGTGTATCCAAGTAACTGTTTATTGTGGTTTTTGGGGGTTTCATTGGACATTTGGTGAGTATTTTGTGAGGACATAGCTGAGGTGCGCCACGGCTAGGGAAATGATTTGGTGCTTTCGTTCGTCGACGCACACGCACCGCTCAGCTGGTAGGTGGCGTTAGGTGTCACTTGCGACCTCCCAATATCAAAACATCGAGTTTTTCATGAGTTTTCCGGCGCGATTTTCTGTGTACTGCGCGATGTAAACAAATAACTTAGTTCATATTTACTTGCACTATCGCATTCAGACGCTAAATAAACTGAAATGTGACGTTTTATTATCCAAAATAGTGCCGTATTATTGCGCGAACTTGTTGATTACTGCGCTCTCGCTTTTGTTTACGACTACTTGTAGACACGATTTATAAGTGAATTGGGTTGAAATAAACGATATTCGACCTCATAAAATGGTCGATTAGTTTTTATTCTTAGTATTTATCAAAAGATATTTTAGATTTTGACTCTAATTTTCAAGTTATTTAACGATGTTGTTCAACAGGTATCTGTTATTACTACGTTGCTAATTGCAGTTAAATTAATTTTTATTACGTTTCAGGTCCTTATGGCAGATATTGGTGACGTGTTACGGAAAAGCGTCGTCCTAACTCAAAGATTGAATAGTCATTGAGATAAGAAGACTTCTGTAACTGGTAAGGACAGCGATCCTGCTTATGTAAAAATTCCTGGAATATCATTAGGCGTAGAGAAGCATTGATAGATTGCAACGTGTGTTGGAAAGTGGATAGTCCTCAACAAACATTAGGGAGCTTGCTCGATCACTTCATTCTCAACTCCGAGCTGATCAGCTTTTGCCTAATGTCGAAAAAACGGGACTATCTCCCACCATACATTCCATCATGAAAACCAAACAGGCAAGAGAGGAGCAAGACAAAAG
The DNA here is from genome assembly GCA_949125135.1 of Alcis repandata. Lineage (NCBI taxonomy): Eukaryota > Metazoa > Arthropoda > Insecta > Lepidoptera > Geometridae > Alcis > Alcis repandata. The sequence goes on from OX421235.1 coordinate 1,594,275, forward strand.
CATTGATGAGGAACCAGCCCCGATTGAACCCAAAACTCGAGCCCGCAAGAAAGCTACCGACGTTGAAGAGAAAAGCCAAGATGAGCCTAAAACCTCCAAAGATAAGAAACCCCAAACTAAACCTAGAGCAATAGTAAAGAAACGTCCACTCGGTATCAGGAAAGCTCTGCGGAGCAAGAAAACTGTTTTAGTAAAAGAAAAAGCAAAACATGTTTTAAAGCAAGCTGTGAAGCGGGGCAGAAAGCCTGCTGTCAAGCCTGATCCTGACACCGCTCAAGATAAAGAAGGCCTTCCCTTGATACCTGCCTCTGAAATAAAGAGTGAACCTTTGGAAGAGGCCATTCTAAGCTCCAGGTCTTCCAGTCCCAAGACAGCTGGCCGGCGGCAGAGAGTTGGCTCTGATATGGCAGTAATGAAAACCATGCTCAGTGATTCTCCGGGCACTCTAGTGCTTGGCCCTCGCACCAGCCCATACTCCATGCGCTCTGAGAGAAGCAACAGCCCATCACTCTTTGAAGGCAAGAACCTCCGGAGTGGTAAACCGAGAAAAGTTAAAAACAACTTATTAAATGAAGTTGTTAAGAAAGAACAAAATAAGAGACGCAGACTGATTTCAGATTCCAAGAATCCTGAAGCCGCAGACAGTGAGGACTGTAAAAAGTTGAAAAGGGGGCGTTCCTGCTCACGGGACGGCAGTGAGATTTCCAAATGCTCAGACAACACTGAATCTGACTTGAGCATGAGCGAAACACTCAACGACTCAGACAGGGAGCTCAATAAAAAACTAGATAAACCTAAGACTGACCTAGGTGTAGATATTGAAAATAATCTTCAGATCTCTACTATTGAAAAAGTGCCTTCTAACATTGACTCTAAATTAGACGAACCAAAACTGGATGCAGATACCAGTTCCATTGTAAATGAAAAGAAAAAATTGAGCTTAACAAGAAGTACTTCATTAGACTCTGACAACAATAATAGTAATAGAATAAAGCTAGAAACATTAAACGCATCAGACATAGAAGACAAACAATTGTTGAAGACTGAAAATGATACGCTTTTCCAAGCTCGTAGTAATATATTGACTATAATGTCTGAGACATTTAATTCGAAGGCGATGGCGAAAAATATAAGAAGAGTGAGGCGTGGGAAGAAAGCGGCGGCCGAGGCGCGTAAACCGACACCCAAAGAGGCTACCAAAATCACCCCTACCTGCACTGTTACCCAAGAAACTGTAGGAAACAAACAAGAAACCATACACAAGAAGCAAGCAAATATAGACAATAAACAAGAAACAATAGAGGACAAACAAGAAACAATAGAGACCTTGTCTAAAGATATTGATGATCTCATAAAAAATTTGGACCAAAACATTGACCGGGACCACGAGACCGTCACGGGAACTTCCGCGACACCTGATCAAATGGAGACTAAATCTGTTACCAAGTTCTACGGCTTGAACAAAAACAATGACGACAATAATGTCGCCCCAAAAACACCATTAAAAGACAAAGAGGACTCTGCCCTTATAAATGAAACTACGCCTTCGAAAATTGATGAAGGTGAGACCATCAGACTGCACTACGAGGATTCCACCGAAAAAGGAGAGGGCCCAAGACACGAGATAGCTTACAAATGCAACACTGTAGCCAGCATAGACAAACTCATGGACAGACTGAAAGAATTTGAAGAATTCGACAGGATGAAAAAACGGGAATATGAGTCGAAATCAAGCGATACCAAACCAATGATGGTTACAAATGATGTTGTCCTGATCACAAAATCTGGTGCTGGCATTAAACCTCTGAAAGACATACAGTCCGTTCGCTCGCCGGAAAAGCCTTTACAGAAAGAAAACGTCCTCAGCTGTTTCGAAAACAATTCAGCTATTTCAATCGTTAAGAGGGATCAAGTCAGAAAATCTTTAGACGTCGATCTACCCAATTCCGTAACGCTGATAAGGAAGAATAGCGTGAGCGCTCGTAAAGAGTCTACTAGCTCCAATCATTCCCGTGAGGCAGATGCCATCAGTATCTTCGAAAAGTCACTAGGAAAAGACGTAACATTGACAGAAATTAAGAAGCCTGGTGACAAATCAGGATCAACTTCACAAATGGACTTGCATCAGTTTGCGAATCTTCATTCTACAAGCTCGAGTCAAATTGGAGGCGTCAAGTTGGATTCCAGTCAAATATCGATCAGGCCGCGCGTGTCTGATGCTAAACCTACCAGCGACGTGCATATTAATACCAAACGCAAGTCCAGAGAAGAATCCGTCTCCAGGAAGTCGTCGGAAACAGCTGAGATAGAAGAAAAAATGACAATAAAAGAGAAAATTATATCGCCGACGCACCAATCGCAGGCGATTCCTGTTGTCCCTGCTCCGGTGGCAGTCAAGTCGCCTGAAGCCGCATCAGTCGAGACTGAAGCTTTGCCGCCGCCTGGAGAGTCGATCAAGCCTGTGTCTGAAGAAATTGCCGTCGCTTCCGAAGTGCAGAAACTAGAACCTACCCCAGGCGAAAAAACAGAAGACAAAATTGACTCTAAAACTGACAATAAATCAGAACCTGAAAAAGCCGAAGATAAATCAACTCCCGAAGTCCCGGAAGAAGAAACCGAAGTTCCTGATAAAATGGAAGTTGAAGATAACGCTGCAAACGAAAAGCTCAAACCGGAAGTTAAAGACGAGGAAATGAAGGAACGACAACCGGAGCCACAAACCAAGAGCAAAGAAGTAGTACCCGAGGCCAAACCTGACGCGAAAGAAGAAATAGCAAAGCCTGCGAGATGTCCCGGTCGGCCTTCTAAATCAGCTCGAAGTTCTATAGAATCCCTTCCCGGCCCTAGTTCACTAAACGAGACGCCAGAGAGTCAGAAACGCAAAGAGAACGTGCTCAGAACGCTCGGTCTTCTAACTCATAAAGCAGCAAAAGAGGCTAAAATAGAGAAGCTAAGAGAAAAAGAGAGGATATACAGCGGAATGGCGAATAAGGGAAAAGCGGCCAAGTCGTCGGGAGACTACACTGGGACGCTGAAAACTGTGATAAAGTTGAACAGGTATGTACCTACACTTTTATTTTCTGCCATATACTATGAATGTTTGTTTATCTGCTCTTTTCTGACCTTCTAGTAATAGGGTTTAACCTCTATCTGGAGTGTTATATGCTACTTTTTGCAACCGGGTTACCTTTCTTTTAAAATAGTACTTATTAATCATAAAATAATAATGGTAGTGTTTAAATTTGATGGCTTTTTAGATTGGTAAAGATTAGTTTTTTACACCAATTACATTAATACTATTAAAGTAAAGGTCTGCTTTGATGATTTTAAACAGTCCGAAATCGTATTTTACAGTTTTGTCATTCCATAGTAATTGGAACTAAAAAAATTGTGACCGAATAAAACTTAAATATTTATTGAACTTAATAATTTTAATCGTAACATGTAGTAAAAATCCGGTATTTTATGAATTTACAAAGAAACGCAGAGCAAAAGATCTATTTCTATTCTATTTTTAACTGAACCCTGAAGTTCCTGAAGTTCCTAATGAAATATTTTTCGAGTAAAGCAATTTCTACTGCTTGTTTTAAGGAGCGAGAATTTACAGCAGGATTTATTTAATTAGCAGTTAATGAAGAAATATCATAAAACTACAGAATTATGAATTTGAAAAAAAATATTTAGATACCTATCTATAAAACATTGCAAAGATATAGTACAGTTAGGGAGGCTGAATTTCATAGTTGTGTGACCAAATCTGGAATGAGTGGGCACTGCCTCGTACACTGCGCTTTTTGGATGAAAAACTTAACACAACAAAATGCTAAAATTGAAGTATTGTAATGTGATTCTTCCTCCATATAACTTTCCAATAATAAAATCTTGTTAAACATTGAATTCATATTCGAATAATTTATTGCAATAAAAACAGCTGAAAATATTAGCATAAATACATAATAACAAATGCATTAATTAGAAGTATTTAAATTAAAACCAGTAAATAAAAAAGTATCAGGAATATAACAAACTGTTGTGATAACGCAGGAGCGGCGGCGCGCCCGAAAAGAAGAAGCACAACAGAAGTTCTCTGAAGATGACCTTCCAGAAGAGCAAATACCGCAGCGGCAAGCAGATCACGGACGTGGGCGAGCGGCCCGCGCCCGACGACACCTTCTACACCATCGAGAGACGCGAGGTGAGGACCATCTTCTTATCTTTGCAATGATTTCAGGTTCAAATTAAAATTCAGTTTTAAAGACGCCTCTATTCAATTTTCACATTTATCTTAACCAAGATTTCAGTTTAAAACTAAAATTCAGTTCCATTCAATTATTCACAAGTATCTTAACCAAGATTTCGGTTTGAAATTGAAATCCAGTTTTCAAAGACGCTTCCATTCAAATGTTAACATTTATCTCAACCAAGATTTCAGTTTCAAATTGAAATTCAGTTCCATTCAATTATTCACAAGTATCTTAACCAAGATTTCGGTTTGAAATTGAAATCCAGTTTTCAAAGACGCTTCCATTCAAATGTTAACATTTATCTTAACCAAGATTTCAGTTTCAAATTGAAATTCAGTTTTAAAGACGCCTCCATTTAATTAATTACATTTATCTTAACCAAGATTTCAGTTCCAAATTAAAATTCCGTTTTCAAAAACACCTCTAGTCAATTATTCACATTTATCTTAACTAAATTTTAGTTTTAAATCGAAATTTAGTTTCAAAGACGCCCTTAATTGTTCACATTAATCTAAACTTGGGTACTTTACCCGCGGATAGTGACTTCGAGCTCTGTTTTTATCTGTAATATTCTGTTTATTTAGGTTTCATGATAAAATTAATCTTAACTTAACATAATAATTTGATGTACTAGTATTTTATTAGAGATAAGTCTAGTTTTCCGTTCAGAAAGAAACTAAAACAACTGTTTAAACTTAAAGCTTATTTCTCATTTATTACAAAACAGCTAGGCGTAAACGATAGGCATTCGGTCCCCATCATTCCTTTCGCTCACATATGGCTTTCATATGGCACGGCTCGATGTCAAAGAGTTAAAACCCTATAATAAAGGATGAATTTCCAAATCTCTTCGTATATCACTTACATTACACAAAGAACTGCTGTGCAAAATATCATAACTTTAGAAGAAAATGCTGTGCGTTGTATACTTGTATATCAGTAATGTAATCAAGTTTATTATTTTGTCCTCAGGCGGGCAGCGCAGGCGCAACAGACGGTGGGCAAAGAAAGTCTCATTACAGTAACCGCCTTAACCATGGTGTGTGGAATGTTGCCAACTAACCGTCGGCTATGTGCAAACATCTACCATTACCTGAACTCTCGGTACATAGGAAAAGTCTAAAACCTCCCCTTTCTTGTTCAATACAGAAAAGAAGCCTTTATTACTAAACTCTACTCACAAAAGTTTTACATTTCATTTTTTTAAACACTTTCTTGAGCAATGATAAAAAATGGTACAAAAGGCGGTCTTATCGCCAAGAGCGATCTCTTCCAGAAAAGCAATGCATGTTCATTGTGAGACGCGACTCCTGCGCGTGTTTTTGGTCTTCACACTACACAGAACATTGTTTCGATACATATTTTTGGGCTAGACAAGTGCAAACTGCAAACACACCATTGTCTTTCTTTTTTTATTGCAAACGAAAACTTCTTTATCAGTCCAGTAACTGTAAACCTTTTTGAGTTCTGTAAACCTACGCAACGATTTGCGCCTACGCACAAGTTTTAATGCGCATATTCTGTGTCTGACGTGTAAAAATATGTACTACACAGGTACTTGTACAACAATAAAGCTACAAACAAAACAACAACAAACAAAGTTTGTTGTTTTTTTTTAACTCTCCTTTCAACAAAACCTTGGATATTTGCACATAGTTCCGATTCTTCAGAACCATCAAAGCTTTCTAATGTTACCTACTTACCTAAATGTATCTTGTACAAAGATAAGAGCTGTGATACCTCGAGTCCTGAGGTTGCTTATCACTGATACTGCTGATAAGGTATAAGCTGCGAACTTAATGTCGAACTCATTATTTTCATTAAACCCATCACTGAGCTAATATTAAATCAAACCGATATAATTGGTTGAGGTGTGTATGATACGTGAAATCATTGATCAACAATTACGTGGATTTTGGATCTAGCACAAACTTCACGGGAAAGGGTGGTTCAGGGGTGTTGCTAATTTTAATTCAAAAATGTATGGGATCGTCCATTAATCTCGCGAGGCTCGAAGCACGGGTTCGGAAAATATCACGAAACTACATTGTATATTTGTCTACTATAAGGGCATAATACACATACGTAAAAAAGACGAGTAAAAAAAAGGCCAGACGAGTATAAAAAAGTCAACAACTCTCGACAAATTGTATGGAACAGCTGTTTTTTTTTCGTAAATTCCATATTGATCCCATTGTAAAAATAAACCCTTAGAGTTATAGTATTGTGTCCTTTGGTTCAGATATTTTTGAATCCCAACTCAACTTTTAATCATCTCACTGATGGGACCAGGTTTACTCTTGAATATTTTTGAATGCGGACTCGAAATCCATGTATATGTAGATCCATGTGTGAAATGTCTTGTGTTGTCTCACTAAGGTCAAGGGTCTATTAATTCTAGACAATATTTCACAAACTAAATCATTTAGAAAAAAGCAAAAATATATTTTGTCATTGAAATCGAAAACAATAATAAAATAATACGAAATAATTTTCATTGGCATTGTGGTATTCATAACATAATCATCATTTCTGGTGTTAGTAACAAAATTTAAAATTGGCATGAAATTTTTGCTTATTGCATGAAACAATAAATTATCTGTTAGCATATTTTGGAGCCAATCCTGACTAAATTTGACAGTTCTAAAATTGTTGCTAGAGTTTCAATAAAAATATCAAAATATCATAATACAGCGCGACATTTTCGCACATTAATAAAGATAAAAAATAAATAAATATCTAAATGAAAATAGACAGAATGTAAATGTTGAATCAGAAACTTTGGATTGATGCAGTAGCTGCATTCATATAAAACAGCAGCACAGCTGGATACGATACCATATAAAATCAGTTTCTATATCTTCATCTCTTAGTTTCTTGATCGATCCTATCATCAGGTGACCTGCCCCTCTATCCTATTTGCCAATTTGTACTTGCATTGTTGGGCCAGTAGGAAAATGTATAGGAATGACATTTCTATAATCTATTTCATAGATTCTATATTCTACGACAGAAATGTCAATCCCATACAGTTTCCTAATTTCTATAGCGTTTCTATTATGGAAATGCAACTTGGCCAGACGGGTTGGTTTGTCACCTTTGTTATAAAATAAGTTATTCCTCGTAGCCAGCCCGGCTTTACCGCATCCCCGGCCCACAGAAGGAGAGGCAGCCCCCGAAACGACGGAACCCAAGGAGACCCTAAACCTGGTGATCCCGGAGAAGGCCTCCTCGTTCAGCATCCACCCGGGGCGGCTGTGCCAGGACCAGTGCTTCTACTGCGGCGGCAAGTTTGGCCTGTTTGACACTCCGTGCCACATCGCGCAGATTAAAAGCAGCGAGAGACAGAAGAAGGTGCTCGACAGTGAGTATTGGATTTAGTTTGCTGTCGCTTTGTTATTTGAGATCTAAATACAGGGAATTCCTGAAAGTATGTAAATAACATTATTTAAACTTAACATTCTTATAGTTTTCTTTGTTTTTTGTTTAAAATTAGGTATGTCAAAATACAACAAATCAGTTTCAGACCCAATAAAGGTGTATTGCTAAGCAATCACGTGGTCCTAAAAAAAGACGTACCTAGAACACTTTGCTAAACTCCAAACGCGCTCGTCAATTGCAGACAGCAGTTTTACCATACTGACGTGCTTTTGTCAAATTTTGTTCTAAACACACGGGGCTACCTCAAAGATGGAGTCAGATTCTCCGCTTATCTTGGGACTTAGTAGTTACCGGTCAGTGACCGTGGTGTGCATTCCAGACGAGGAGAAGCTAACGATCGACAGCTGTCTGTGCGACGCGTGCTACCGACACGTGGACCGGCGCGCCAACTGCCCCTCCTACCGCAAGCGGCCGCCGCGCCCCGCGCCGCCCGCGCCCGCGCCCGCGCACGCGCTCGAGGGGGGGTGAGTCCGGGGGGGGGGGGGGGATGACGTGAAACTAGGGTGAGAGCGGAAATCTAGCAGAATTACCTTTTTAAGACGGTTTCAGTTGGATGATATGAGAGCATGGTACCTACTCGTAGTTAGCCGAGTGCGCAGTGTGTGAGTGAGCAGAATGCTCTTATCGCCAAAAGTCAGTTTCAGTTGTATGACATGAAAGCAGGGTACATATTTAGCCGAAATATAGCTCTGGTAGATTGTGGGCTACGGCACCTGGCCGCTGGACAAGACGCCATCATGTAGATTACGTAGCACTTTCCCGTAGTTTGTCGAAGCTACGAAACGCTATCGTATTTTAGCGTGGCTAAGAAACCTTTACAGTAGTGTACCGTAGCGTAGCTACACATTAGCGTAGTTAAACGTTATTTAACGTAACTAGCAAATACTCAGCCTAATTTAACATGACTACGAAATCCCGTAGCATAGTCTAACATAGCTACGCAATACCGTAGCGTATTCTATCATAGGCTTCATAACGTCATTTCTTAATCTATTATGACTTTTAAAATTGTTCCCTAGTCTAGCATATGTTAGCTTTACGTCATCGTAACGCTGTTTGACTAAACTATGTAACTGACTTAAAGTAATTTCAATCTTATCTTTTTGTTCTTTAGTGTTTGTCTTGGCTTTTCTTTCTTACTTTTTCTCTTTTGTGTTTTAGTTTTATCTTCGAAATGTTTAACAATTATTTTTCCTCCAGCAGTCAACCGGAGCCGCCGCCGCAGCCCGCGGGCGCCGGCTCGGAGAGCGAGGAGGATGGAGGCGCCGGCGTGGGGCGGCGCGCCACGTGCCACACGGAGGGCTGCGCCGCCGCCGCCGACCACTCCATCCGCAGGAAGTGGCTCATCAAGATGCGCTCCAGCGTCAACACCGTGGTGAGTGATGGGTCCACTCGGCTGGGGAGGATGGTCGCGCCTCCATACATATTCAATCTGGTCTCTCCCTGCAGCATGTCATCTCGTCTCTATTTTAATTGAGCTTTTGTTTTGATCTTTACGTAAAACTGTTTCTTTTTTGAAAATGTATGACTTTATTCCTCCCTTGTTCCCCAGCTGAAGCTGCAGGGCGACTACCCCGGGCTGCACACCATCCCCCTGTGCGGCGAGCACCACCGGCTGCTGGCCCCGCTGATGGCGTGCGTGCTGTGCCGCCGCCGCCTCACCAAGCACCACAACCTGCACTTCATACACCACGTCAGTCTTGTACTCAAGCCCTATATGTCAAAACTACCGCTTGACACATAAGCCCCTTAGACACAACTATGGCGAACACGTTCAGACCTATTACGCCAGTCTCAAAATGTTCCAAAACCGTTATCTGAACTTGGCCTGAGGGCTTGCCTCCCTAGTTGAAGATTTAAAAAAATCTTCCATATAATCTTAACGGTAAAGGTTAACGTTTATATAAAGACTTGTTCAAACAATATTGTTTACCATGGGCTCCTCCTACCATTTACGAGTATATGAATACTAGCTGCGCCCCGCATTTTCACTAGCGTTTTCCGATAAAAAGTAACCTAAATGTTAAAACAAGGTATTAAGCTACTTTCATACCAAATTCCATCCGAAACCTTTCAGCCATGTTTTCGTGATTGTAAAACTTGCAAAATTTAAAATATTAAGGATTTAATGACCGAACTTAGCATTACTTTACCTTCAAATCAGCTCTCACTCTATCAGACATCGTTAACCATAAGCTACTTACTACTACAACTACACCCAACCATTACCTTGAAATGAAGTCTCAGTGACCCCCCCCCCCCCCCCCCCCCCCCGCAGGGCTACTCCGCGCTGAACCCGCTGCTGTCGGCGGCGCGCGTCCCGGTGCAGTTCTCTGCGCGGCCGGTGCTGTGCAAGGCGTGCCGCTACTACTGCACGCTGCTGCAGCGCCCCGGACACAACGACGCCTACGCGCGCCTCTACAGGCGCAAGTCAGTACTCACTCGATCACTACCTATTTATACAGGTTAACTGGCTCCACACTTGACATATTCTAGGTTTACATGGGACAAAACCGGAGTACGCAAAAAAAAACAGCTGTTCCATGAAAAATGAAAATGACACTTAAAGTAAAAGTTGTTCATAATGATGAGTACTAAGAGCCCTTTTCGACTTAGCATACTCTTTCCGTATAACTACACACATACTATACAACATTCATAAATAAATCATATATTGCCGAGTCAATTTTAATCAATCAGCAAAGTTTGCAACATTTGACCGATCGTTTCGATCTAGCCAACACTTTATGAATGTATTATTTTATTATTGCTTAAAAATATCACAAATTTTACAAATTATTTATTAAGATTAACTGATAGAGTATGACAATCAAAAAATCAACACATTGTCAGAGTCTAACAAATACGAAGATGTAATTTCTTCCTGCTCCTGTCTGTTTAAGACCATAAAGAATACTTTTTAACCCAAAACTTGCAGTTCAGAATTCTATCTTAGAACGTAAAAGCTTGCTATTAAGCTCTAGCGATTTTCACGTTCTAAACTAGAAAGAGATTAGAGACGGTTTGATTGTATCCAACGAATTTATTTTCTATTTCAGGTTACTACAAATATACAACATCGAAGTACCGCCTGAGGCAGATCTCGAGAACCCTGACGCGACCATCGATGACCACAACAAACATAAGAAGAAACAGAGAAACAAATCCAAACTGCGCAAGTCCACCGACCCTGAGAGCAACAGCAGTGAAACGTCAGAGAAGACCAACGATAGCACTCCGGAGAAGAAAGAAAAAGACAGCGAATCAGACAAGCAACCCATAGAAGAAGATATTGAAAGCTTAATATCTTCGAATAAGATATTAGTCCCAGGAGCGGTGAAAACTAATGAAAATACTCCCAGCGATGGATCGGAGAATGAAGGCGTTTTCGATTTTGAAGCTCCGATTCTACCAGTCGACAAACAAACCGAGCTACAGTACTTATTACAGAAGCAAAACAACCCTGCTCAGTTCATGCAAGGGCAGCCAAATCTAACGCAAAAACAGAAGAACTTCCTCAAAGTACAAAATATTTCGGGCATACAAAAACCGGCACACCAACACAGGATCAGCGAGAAGAACGCCAGAAGAATACAAAAGCTCGGTCTCATGATGTCCAAAGAAAAGTTTCGAAAGGACGAAATGGAGATTTTCGAGGAAAAATCGAGAGACAGTATCGCAACTTTGACAAATCTGTCCCTAAACGAAGAGTGCACAATCGAGAGCATTCCCAATAAGAGGCCGGCAGATATCAACACTCTCAAGAACAAGTGGCAGATGTCGGAGAGCTTCACTCAAGTCAAGCGAAATCTCAGCGAGTTGTCGAAGAAACTAGACAAGGAGCCTAAAAGGAGCACCGAGTCTAAATACTCAAACCCTGTCAAAAGATTAGAGACAAACCCTTCGATATCTGTGAGGGAACTGTTCCCGGGCGAGGAGGAAATGAACTTGCAGTGTAATGTGGAGTTTAACAACGTGAAGGGAGTGACACCCGAAGGGTGGGAGAAGTGTAACACGATGATACAATACGATTTAGAAACTAAAAGAATGTGGAACGAACTACAGAGGCCGTACGGAAACCAGTCGAGTTTCTTGCGCCATTTAATTTTGTTGGAAAAGTACTTCAGGTCGGGCGATTTGGTGTTGTCACATAATGCGACGCCTCACGCGGCCAACTACAGCGACTCTGTACAGAGCCGGCTGCGGGCGTACGACAACGTGGTCAGCGACGCGCCCCGCCGCAGCGAGCCGGCAATCAGTCTCATAGAATTCCGCAGAAAACCTTCAATGAACGGCAAAAGTTTGCTGAAGTCGAATCAGAGCGATGATAAAGACCCTAAGAAGCATATGCCGCCGCCTTCGGGGACACCTAAAGTGAAATCGAAAGATAAGACGAAAAGCAAACAGCTGCCTCCGGAGTTGATCGCGATTAACACTCCCAACGCTCAAGGGAGGAAAGCGATACAAAACGTGCTTCACAACATTCAGCAGTTGGTGAAAGGAGTTTCGGCGTCGGATCCGACAGAGGTCGCCGCCGCGCCCTTACCGCCTAAATTTGACGGTCCGGCTAAGTTAGACACTCCCAAGTTTGACACTCCTCCCAAGTTTGACGGCCCGCCCAAGTTTGACAATCCGCCTAAGTTTGACGCCCCGCCCACGCCCAAGTTTGACACCCTGACTAAGTTTGAGCCCCCACCGCCGCCGCCGCCGCCGCCGCCTCCCAAAGAGAAGAAGGAGTCCAAATCGGATGCCCCTAAGAAGTCAAAAACGAGCAGTAAACCGTGGCGGCCTACCCTTATGCCCATTACTCAGGTTAGATTACTTTTCTCTTTAATACATTTTCTAAGAGCTAACTGAACTGTATGTATTCACTAGTTTTACTTACAAAGATTTACGATGATAAAATTTTGCCATCTTTAAAAGTTTAGAAAGAAACCTTAACCTTGCCTATATCAAAAGATTCAAGTTATGTTGTTAACGTATTCTCAGTCTTTTACTAGAATTTAACCAAAAATTTCAACCAATTCCAGGACAACCTGAACCGGATCGCCCGCGAGCCCACCCAAGTAGCGGTGGACGGGCGCGCGCTGCCCAGCCTGGTTCAGGTCATGTCTTCGGGGAAGCGGTACCACATAACCCTCCAGGACTACAACAAAATGTGTGTCATGAGACGAGAGAAACTACAGCAGCTGCACGACACGGAGAAGAAACGGCCCTCCATCGAGGAGAACCATATAGTGACCGAACTACAGCCATCGACGATGCTCGGGAATGGAGGAACGGTCACGCAAGTCAGCAGCGATGAGAACACGGAGAGAAGCCTAGAGATCTCACAGATTGGAACGAATGCTGTGAATATTCTCAAAAATGTTGGGTTAAAGAATATTACCATAGCTCCGATACCTGCCAAAACAGCCACTATCACATCTCAAAGCTTACACATACCCATCGTGTCATCTCCGTCTCTCCTCGTCACGTCCACGCCGATAAGAATACCTCAGCTGAGCTCCTCGGTGTCGATAACGAGTGAGACGGTGCTAACTCCTAACATCCCGATGTTAACGACTCAAATGATCATGCCTAAGATACCTAAATCGCTAACGGTGATACCGCAGACGGTCATGGCCACCGTTCCCCAGAATGTTGTGATAACCGGAGCGTCCCCTCAAGTTTTGCAGTCAACTGATGGCCCCCGTCCATAACGAAACGTTATATTCGTGGTTGTATAGCCACGGCCTAACGTGACCCAACAATGATTATGTGTCACGAAACAGTGAACATTGTGTACACTTACAGTGAAAATAGTATACGCTTACGTTGAATAGTGAATTGTGTGTATGTAAAAACTAATAATTTGATAGTGAGATACTCTTGTAGTGATGGAACAGTGAGATCACCGGTTGAGCCTTAATAACTTTAAAATAGTGTACATATTAGCGTAGCGAGAGACTCAGAGCTGTGAATAGGACTTGAGTGGAATGTTGTACTCTCTCAGTGCGCAAATGATATGAGGAATGCTGATCTAAATGTTCCTTAAAGGATGATTTACATTACACTGGGCACAGGCTCCTTCCAAATAAACCCTTATGGGTTGTAATGGTAACTAACCACAACTTGTGGTATTATCACAACCCAAAAGGAACTGACATAGAACATTGATACTTCTATGTCGACTGCTGTCACGCCTATTGAACTCTATTAAAATGTGAGCTTTATATTTAGCCACAAAGAGCACAATAAAAAAAATATAACTACAAACTAACATAGTATGTTTCAATGAAACAGATTGTTATTTGAAATCCAGCTGCATCGTGACTGCAAGGCTTGTTATGCCCGTCAGAGCCTGTCTAGGACCTGGCGTAATGTGAATCAAGCTTTATACTATAGAACGCCTGACTGAAGTTCAAAACGCTTAGAATAATTGAAATATTCTTCCATCAAAATTGTCTAGTCAGGTTCAAATTGCATTTATAATTTATTGACTGCCCGTGCTTCATCTCGCTTCCTTCGTATCATTTGCGTGAAGACATTATGTAAAGATGTGTATAGCTTAATTATAACTAGTGCGAATATCACATGCATATTTTTCCATTGTTACTATGTATAAGCATTCTTAAAATAATAAAAAAGAAACTCATAAACTTAGCGAATAGATTTGTGGAGTGTAGAGAAATAATATAACAATTGTTTTCAAAGACATTTTAATCATGAATTAAAATACCTATTTTATATAAAAGGGTTTGCTTATCACACCATACACATTTATAAATAGTTAAAAACTGGGACAAATCCGTAGGGTAGGAATTATATGTATTAACTAAATAGTAAATACTGCCTTAATCGGAAATGTCAGATAGGCCTGTTGCTAAGTAAGCTTTGTTTTGTTTGAGATGTTGACAAAGCAATTCATAGCATAGATTAGCTTATGGATCGTTTATGGTTAAAATGGAAATATAATTTAAGGCCTGCCCAGCATATTTAAGGTCATAGCGAACTATGTCGACTCTACACCAGACTAACTGAAGCGAAGCATTGAAATGTGTACCCTATGAATTGTCACATACAGCAGAATTTCTAATGATAAACTTAATGCACAATGCTGTCATTTGTAATTCTGTTGTAAGAATCGGTGTTTGCTCCTTGTCAGTTTCGTGTCGAGGAGGTAATGTGCTATGACCATTATTTTAAACTACTCAATAATATTACAATCTTATAACGATATATTAGTAGCGAAATATAGTTTGTCACTTATTAAATCTAGATCTTCTTAATTAGATGTCCTAAATATAATATTGGTCCAAAAATCCCTATAATATAACTAAACACTAAAATCTTGAAATAGCTATCAATCACTTAAGTAACGTTTGTACAGTCTAGTATAACAATAAGGTACGTTCGTAACAAGCATAGCAATAAGTAACAAACATGGTACCCCATGCATTGAGACGCAATATTTCTAAATATATAAATATTTTTCACTAAAACAGATCGGAAAAATGTCACACGACAGGCTTCTTATTTTTATATCGAAAAGCAATGCTATATAAAATAGTATAATGTGATAGTGTAAAAAATTAAATTAAAATGCAATAATTTAAAATTTAACCCCCAAGGGCCTTTCAACTGTTATATAAGCATCAAAGGGGGGGGGGGGGGGGGGGGGGGGTGGTTATTACTATTTTTAATAATAACTTAGGGGGAGTTACAAAAGGCTAAAATTCTTGCTTACATAATGTTGAAATGTCCCTAAGTACAGTACTATTGCAGTAGTACTTGTAATATTATTTATGCAATCCTGATCAAAATCTGCAATTTATTCAAAGAACATTGCAGTTGCCTTGCTTGTAGAATGGAGCAAGTGTTTATGTATGCAATGGGCTAGAATTTTATGCATGTCAGATGGTTTAAAGGTGCTTGCGTGCGCTGTGCCGACTTGACCGAAAGTAAGGCTGGGTCCGGATTAGTGATATTAATGAACTGTGACTGCCATCTGCGACAAATATATGTAAAAACTAATGTAGGTTTTTGTAACACAACTATGTGTCGCAAATGCGAAGTCATAGGTATTGAAATGTCTTTAACTTGGACCAAGTTTTTCTCTTGAAGTCGGAAGGAATATTTTTTGATTGACATAAATTACTCCGACTAATTGTCCAGTCGGTCGAGTCGGTGCAAAGACCTAAACAATGCAACATTAAACCAATCTATGCAACACTGTACATAAACTCACGGTAGATTTGTGAAGAAAGCTGTCGGTTTTTATATGTATAATATTATGTATTAATATCTAAATGCTCATGGTTGATAATCACTCCTCGTTACTTATAGACTTTACTTTCTGTTTGGGGCCCTATTCTGGCGGGTGCGACAATATCTCCGTCATCCTCACTCTTACTAACGGTTGAGACACTGATCGACATAATATCGCACACGTTAGACTAGTGCTCCTGGTTATTTGAAATCACGAAAATAAATACGGGTGAATACTCGTGAAGATATCATATTGAAAACTTTATTTTATTAGCACCTTACTAAAACTAAAAACATTTTGAAGATAATGTACACCTTACGAACTTGGAGGTAAGGTAGGTATTCGAGTGTGGGAGTTCTTCGTCGATTTAATGCGGTTGAAATGGGGTAGCATTCGAAATAAGATTGACGATGAGCGTTCCGACTAAATAAAATTACAGTAGTACCCCTATACTCGAGCTAAATTAAGAATACTTCCGAAAACTGCAGTAAAATAAAAAAAGCTGAACAAAAACCTTTCTCTGATTTTCAGGGTCCCTACAGAACCCTATTACTAGCCTTTGCCTGTTGGTCGTATATTGAAAATGAAGTATTACAGAAATGGGTTTTATTTAGCTGCTTACAATCTGCAGCTTTCAGTAGCTTTCTTAATTTTGTTCAAGTAATGCTTCAAATAAGATGACACAGTCCTAGACACCCTCCGCACACCAACATTATTTGAAAGAAAGAAAAATAAACTTAACTTGAATGAACGAGGTAAAGTTTATAAGTGCGATGCATTATGTTATGCGTCACGAATATTATATCTGTTGTTGAGAACTTAGTATTTTATTGTTTTGGTCCAACAATATAGGAACGGTCCAAATGTTACGATTATATGTACAGATATTATCTGCTTTGTTAGGGCGATGTTTTAAGGTGTTTGGCCTAATATAGAGACTACAGAAACTTAGTAAATACCCTCTTTGGTTGTCGGGTAAAGGTACTCGAATGCCAAGGTTTTGATATTTTTTAATACATAGCTACTTGAACTTTTCCGCTCACAAATCAATTATAGGTACCTACTACTAGGATATTAAGAACTAAAATTTTACTAAGAGCCTGTCCTGGCTTCGCTCGCCGCCCATTTTCGAGACCTTTTCAAAATAGCTAAAAATATGACATTTTTAAAGGTATGCCCTGAAAACATCGTCCTAACGAATCGCATTGAATGTTAATATACTGCTAGTATTAGGTGTTTTGGAAGTTTCAATCAATCATTGTTGATTTATTATTGATTTTTTCGACGTTTGCTATTGTTTGTGAAAAATTACGATTTCGAACAACCCGTAAGCCATCATAGCCCGGTTTAGTTTCTTCCAAAGATAGCGTGTTAATTTACAATATTACGATTATTTTTAGTTATTTTGGACGTGCTACGTTCGCGTCTAAGGTATGAATTTGTCTAATAAACATATCCTTATCTCCTGAACTTTGTATTTTATTTTCCTTACTGAATATAGAAATAGAAGGAAATTCTACTGAAGTACGAATAGGTATATTATTTTCTACGAATTGAAGTGTTAACATTATCGTAAACCACTTCAACTATGAGTCTCTTTCGGCTTAGCATGCCCTCTTCTCATATTTAGAGGTACGTTACCGGCAATTTGTAAATTATAGTTATTCTACTTATACATCCTAAGGTGCATCCTAAGCAGGGGCGGATCTACTTAAAGGCTTTTTGGGCTGCAGCCCAGGGCCCCGCGAATACAGAGGGCCCCCAACCGAACTGAAACCAATAGACGATATTGTCAATAATAAAAATTATCTAGAATTAAAAAAAATCCGATCATAAGGTTGGCAACACTGCGATCAATCAACCCGTGTGCGCATCTATCAAACGGAACGGGGAATTCCCTGTCGCTTGTTTTCGGTCGGTGTATTCCGTGTATTTGTCTATTACTGGGGACTTCTTTCCGCTTATCGCCCGACGCAATTTTGTTATTTTTCCGCACTTCTGCTATCGTCGACTATACAGGGTGTTTGGTCTAGGGTTAAAACTAAATGGGTGTGTTCGTAGACCCTATTAGAGAATACAAGTTGGCCAAAAAAAATCCCAGACGCCTAAATTTTTTTTAGTGGCTTAGGTGTGTTTTTTTTATTTTTACCGAAATTTTACCTATCACCACAACTTTAAAAAAAAACTGTTTTAGACCGGTTCTTTGTATTTGAATTTAATTTTGGTCTCTGATACATTTTCGTACTGTACAAAGCAAAATTAGAAGCAAATAAGGACTAAATAATTCGTTCAGAGCTCATAGAGTGTAAAAATGAAAGAAAAATTGCCTAAAAGGTCAACTTTGACTCGATCTAAAAAAAAAAAAATTATCCATGAAATTCAACACTTCTAAAAACATCCCTTGTTATCCCTTATTACAAAAGTATCCTACACGAGTACAAAACTCTATCGCTTTGTGAAAAAAAATTGATGTTTGGGAAAATGAAACAAAAATAATAATGCAAAAAATAATCAGTTTTGTTCAAAAACAGCTCCTCTATTCGCAATGCATGCCCGTCATCTTCGTCGGATTTTTACAGTCGTAGTTTTTAATTTCATCTCTTCTTTCATCTTCGCAAAACCGGCATTGATTCGCTTAATAAGTTGCTCTTTGGTGCTTATTTGAACTTCGTACACTAATTCTTTGGCACGTCCCCAGACAAAGAAATCAAGTGGTGTAAGGTCTGGGGAACGTACTTATCATATATTACATAAACCTACATCACTACAGAAAACAGTTTCTTGTCAAAATGGCAATTAGTTGAGTAATTAGGTAGGGCCCCTAAACAGTATTAGCCCAGAGCCCCACAAATTCAAGATCCGCCCCTGATCCTAAGGTTGCCTGGAAGAGTGGAAGATAGATAGATAGATAGATAAACTCTTTATTGTTCACACCATAAATTACAAACAGAAGGATTATAACACCTAAAAACTAGAGCGATCTTCACTCTTAGCGATAGGGCCGCCAGTTGTCGCACTAGTTTTAAGTTTTATGATCCTTTTGTCTGTCATTTTTGGTGTGAACAATAAAAAGTTTATCCATCTCTACCTAGGAATTGTATAGAATAACTACCTGGAGTGTCGAGGCAAAGTATGAAATGTTATAAATATAACAATATGAGCGTGAGTGTGTGTATGTTTGATATTACATATCTTGTAACGAAACAGCCTTCGTATCTCTCACAAAAATAACAAATAAAAATATTTATAACAGGTTGATTTTTGATAAATCATAGCAATGCTCTAGTGTTTTGCAAAGGTTGCTCAGGATCGAACGCAGACTCTAAAAGTGATGCGAATAAAGGTTAATAATGTTAAACTATTATTTAAATAAGAAAATAAGATTAATTGTACTGATCTTGGTATATTTAGAATCCGTCTATCATTAATAGTTAAGTAAAAACCAGTCAATCAATTCAAATCTAGTAGAATGTCCCGCCATCGCAATATTATTATGTAGTATTTTGTTGAGCTAAAATTAGGGATTTTAAAGTATTTTAATATTAAATTAGGAATTGTTGAGTCACATAAATGCACATTAAGGCTTTCATTGGAACATTTAGGATTAAACTATCACGAATAAATAACACATGCCTGTTAGAAACATAAAATAATGCAATGGCAACATTCTAATTTTCTGGGTTTTTTAAACTGCGTAGAAAAGAACGGTTCGTTATTACTTGTTAAGAATTAAGTTCTAAAACAAAATAAATCTGCGTAGAACGGAACGGTTTTTGCAATACGGATGTGAGTGGTCACTAGGAAGTAATTAAGATACGTTATTTTTCATAATTTAGTAATATTAGGTATTGAGCTATATCGAAGATCTGAAAATACATTATTATTATAATAAGGAATTGTTACGTCTTATTATTATAAACTAAAACCTTAAATCAACAATAAATAAGTTAACACGGCAGGATGCTCAGTAGCAGGTACTCTAGCCAAAAAGGTATTCTTTATAAAAATTCAAATAAAGAAACATTCTTATTTAAATATGAGTACATGGTTATTACAAAACAATAAATCAATTAGTTATCTCAATCGCAAATATCACATTAGTGGATAGATCTCAGACACAGGGAGAAAATGAATAAACGCGTCAATTATTTATACTTGGTTTGAAATCCAGAAACGTAAGGCGCTTCCTTGACGGCGGTGGCGTGTTGGTCGAGCGTCCAATCATAAGGGAGCATTGGAGAATATGTGATTGTGATTGGTCGTCGACGGATGGTTAAGCAGAGCTTGGAACGGAAGCAGGACAGACAGCGACGAGCGGCTTGAGGGACGTCGGCCATGTTTTGGGATTGCTTTTATTTCGGTAGATTTTCAAAGTTGAATTTAGGTGTGATTCAATAAGTACAGGTAGAAAAGAAGATAGGTAAGCGATGTTCCAGCCGTCGGGAGTTGCCAGATAAGGATTCTAAGATGGACTGCCGAACTTTTAAAAGGTTTGATGGAACTGCAACGTGGTAAGTATTGCGTCGAGTCGCCGTGTCGTAAGAGAACGCCGCACGGGGTGAGTGACCTTAGAATATCTTGAGTTCTTGTGCGCATTTTAACTATGTGTACTTCCATATCAGTGATTACATTGTTTTAGAATTCAGGGATCATTTTAAAATAGTTTAAAAGTTAAATTCGTAACGTAATGATGTGGGCCACTAAAGATGGAGGTTTGGTTATGGATATTGATCAATAGTTTTGATTTAGGATCGTGTAAGTATTTTAAGCAAAGATCATAAACATCGTTGATGGTTGATCTTGGACTTCCTTTGGGTCCGACAACAAGGTAGTACCTATTAATATAGTACCACAATTTACTAAATTATTTTAAAAGACGTCGTCATAGCTTTCTCAATTCAATTCAATTCATTTTAATCATACCGTAGGATGCTATTTACAACATTTGGTAAAGTCAACTTTGTACAATAATAAAACATGTCATAATAATAAAGGTAATAAAACATGTCACAGTAATAAATATATGGTACTTGTCTGCTATTAAGTAAATACAAAACAAGGAGCGATTAGGACATAGTCTTAGTCACTGACTGAAGATACTTGTGACCTTTTGTGTTTTAGGATGTGTTTTCTTAAGGGCCTGTTCCTGCCGACGCGACGGGGAGCTTACTTACCTGAGATTATTTGACTCCATTTATTTAATTGAATTTATTCCTTGTGCATGTGTGTTTGTTTAGATTCTTTTCGGTGTTTGTTTCAGGACGTATCGTGTTGTGTGTGTTAATTGTGTGAAATACCTAGTATAGGATAACATGCTTAATAAACAATATTCGTGAATAAAATAAAATAAATTAGACTTGAACCAAATAAAGTGAAATTAGATTTGTTCCGTACACGGGCGGAGACTGTATTAAATCGCTCCTGCGCACACCTTTAGATTGGATTAACTCACAAGGTACTTAGAGAAGATTAAATGTAGAAAAATACGACTCACTAGTTCGATGGGTTTTTGCTTGACAAGAATGACGTTTTTTGTGGCAATGTTGCCAAGTTTACTGGATGGAAGGTGTACACATCCAGTGTTGCTAGCCATGGCTAGCAATGTGCCCGAACATGTTGGGCGGCGTTGGAACCCTGAGGTTCCAAGATGTTATCCTCTGCTGAATCCAGCAAAGGGCAGAGGTATTGTATACCTCGTCTGAAGGTGGCCGTGGGAGTCTTGATATCTGCCACACGGGCCACATTATCTTTTCCATATATTAATGTGACTATCCTGCCGAGTCTCCAGTGCATTGGTGCAATGTTGGGCTCCTTAATAAGGACCAGGTCCCCAACATTCATCGGCCTGCTATGGACGCGCCACTTGTGCCGCTGTTGAAGCTCGGTGACGTACTCGGTCTGCCAGCGCTTCCAGAATACCTGTCGAAGCTGCTCTATCTTCTGGAATCGATCCAAACTGGAGACAGATTTTTCTTGCAAGTCGGGCCCAGGCAATGAGGTTAGCGGTCTCCCGATGAGGAAGTGCCCAGGAGTCAAGGGACAGAAGTCGTTAGGTGAGGATGAAAGTGGGCAAAGAGGACGGCTATTAAGGATTGCTTCTATCTGACTAAATAAAGTCGCCAATTCCTCGTAAGTAAGGTGAGTATTGCCTAATGTACGTTTCATGTGAAACTTAGCGGATCGGACACAAGCTTCTATTAGACCTGAAAAATGAGGAGAGTAAGGTGGTGCGGTTACAAATTTAATGCCCTGCTCCGAAGTATAGCTCATGATGTCGTCAGAGTGGGATTTTATGAACTCTGAGAGTTCTCGAGATGCAGCAACCATGTTACGTCCATTATCGCAGAAAATTTGAGTGGGCTTTCCTCTGCGAGAGATAAAACGACGTAGAGACAGCACAAACGCGTCCTTGCTCAATTCGCTCACGGCTTCCATATGTATGGATTTGTATTTGAGACAGCAATAAATAGCTAAGTAGCATTTACTTATTTTGCAGCCCCTGCCCTTTCGATCAGTAATATAGTAAGGGCCTGCGAAATCTAACGCACAAAATTCAAAACAGAAACCAGGATTGACACGATGTTCTGGTAACATGCCCATAATAGGAGTAGGTGTATTTCCGCTGACTCTTCTGCATACAACACATTGCCTCGCAGTGGTGCGAGCCAAATCTCTGCCGGCTATTGGCCAAACAGTTTCACGAATCGAACACAAAAGCAACTGTGGACCAGCGTGCAAAAGACGAAGGTGTTCCTGTCGAAATAATAGTTTTGTCAATATATGTTTTGAATGGAGAAGCATTGGATGACGCTTTTCATATGGATAACAAGAATTTTCAAGACGACCTCCAACTCTTATCACATCATCTTCCAAAAATGGAGTTAACGACAGAATATGCGATGTAGAACTGAGTTGTTTGTTTGATCTGAGAATCGACAATTCCTTTGGAAAGGATTCACCTTGCGATAACTTGACTAACCCTCGAAACGACTTTTTGAGTTCGTCAGGCTGCAAAACACCAGTATGTTTTTTGGTTGTGTTCCTACAATTGTGTATGAATCTTAATATGTATGCAAATGAGCGCTGTAGAAAGTGAAGTTGTGAATATCTTTCAAATTCTATTAATGTTTGTGTAGTGTTCTCGTCCTGGGTAGTAATATGTACCTTGATTTCAGGTAAGTTATGTATGTCTGAATTTGTATGAGGATGAGTGGGTGGCCATTCAGATTCAGGTTGCCTTAAGAATGGAGGTCCTTCCCACCATAATTCACAATTTTCGATTTTGTCGGCTTCTACACTGCGTGTGGCTAGGTCAGCCGAGTTTAGTTTTGTCGGTACATGTCGCCATTGAGAATGCGGTGTTAGCTCTAAGATGGCGCTTACTCTGTTGGCTACAAATGTTTTTAATTTATCGTACCTCATAGCTAGCCAAGATAGAACGATAGAAGAGTCTGTCCAGAACACCTTACGTTTAACGACACATCGCAGAGCGCGACATACGGCGCCCGCGAGTTGCGCGCCTAGAAGGCAAGCACACAACTCGAGCCGCGGTATGGTTGTTGGCTTTACCGGAGCTACCCTAGCCTTAGCACACAGTAGACGGATGGTGATGTCGCCCTGCGCGTTCACCGACTTGACGTATACTGCCGCTGCGAACGCAAATTTCGAGGCATCGCAAAAAATGTGTAATTCTGTGTAGACAGACGCTTTGCACATGACGTGTCTAGGTATGTGTAGAGTGTGTAAGTGTTTTAAACTTTCTACAAATTTGCACCATTGTTTACACAACGTGTTTGTAATTGGGTCGTCCCAAGGACACTTGTTTACCCAAAGCTTTTGAATTAAAATTTTAGGAATTATTGTAAGTACAGATAAAAGACCTAGCGGGTCGAATATTTTGCAAGAATCTGACAATATTGATCGTTTTGTTGGATTTCTGATGT
Organism: Alcis repandata; assembly: GCA_949125135.1. Taxonomy (NCBI): domain Eukaryota; kingdom Metazoa; phylum Arthropoda; class Insecta; order Lepidoptera; family Geometridae; genus Alcis; species Alcis repandata. Next base: position 1,618,154 of record OX421235.1, read on the forward strand.
TGGTTTCGTAGGTACTTGGAAAATGAATGAAGTCTTCATTGGGATTCCACCCAATGCCTAATGTATGTGTAGCAGAGCTTATGGTTAAGTTGTGTTGTGTATTTTGTGTATCAGCTAGTAAGCATGGTGAATTAGAACGATATTTACGTAGATTCAAGCAGCCTGCACGTAGGGCAGATTCTACAGCATGCTTTATGTGTTTTAAATCGTCGACGTCATCACTTCCTGTCAATAAATCATCTACTAGAAAATCTTTCTGAATTATTTGCTTTATCCTAGGATCTGCGCATTCCTCGCCTAACTGCCAGAGGCATCGCGTGCTAAGGAAACTCGAGCTGGCATAGCCATAGGTAACGGTATTTAATCTTAGTAGTTGAAGTGTATCAGTGACGTCTTTACGCCACAGGATCATTTGTAGATTCTTATGTATGTCCTGGACGTTCACCATTCTGTACATTTTTCCACAATCTCCTGATAACACATATGTATATTGTCTAAATCTTAGTAGAATATTGAACAGATAGTCCTGTATGTGAGGTCCTACCATTTGGAGGTCGTTTACACTGTAACCTGATGTGGTTTTTTGACTACCATTGAATACTACCCTTAAACGAGTTGACTCACTGTCTGGTTTCCAAACTGCATGGTGGGGTATGAAGTATGATATCTGTGGTACAATAGGAACCTCTGTTAGATGACCAAGATCACCATATTCTTGAATAAAGTTAGAGTATAGTCTCTTTAGTTCTGGATTTTTAACGAATCGTCGTTCGAGCGCAAAAAATTGTTGTTTGGCTCGTTTGATTGAATCACCTAAGCAATCTGGGTCTGTACGAAGAGGAAGTTGCACACAAAACCTACCTTCATTGTCACGGTATGTGTGTTTTACAAAGTGAGCCTCACATTGCATTTCTTCGTCAGTTTGTATATCATTTGATTCTGGAATTTCTTCTAACTCCCAGAACTTTTTGAGGTTATTATTTAGTTGCTCATTGGAAATGATTTCATTTTCGCTGGATTGTATTGTTGCATGATTGCATGTAATGGATTTGTTTTGGATTGTATTGTGTGTATATAGTGGGCCTGCCAGAATCCAACCTAACTTTGACTGGCGCATGATAGGTTGACTGTGACCAAGATGAATTTGTTCTGGTTGAATGAGTTCCCAAAACAGGTCTGCCCCTATCAGTAAGTCTACCGGTAGGGACTGGTTGAATGAAGTGTCTGCTAATTGGATGTTTCGAGGTAATTTTATTTGTGTGATGTTTATGGATTTATTTGGTAAATTACCTGATATTTGAGGAAGCACCAGACAAGAAAGATTGGACTCAAATTGACTGGTCCTCGATTTCAGTTTGACAACGCAACGTTGTACTGAGTTGGATGTATGAACATTACCTATGCCTAAAATGTTGACTTGTGTTGGCTGAGGTGCCAATTGTAATGTGGATTTAGCCTTTTCAGTTAAAATAGAACATTGACTGCCGCAGTCGAGCAGTGCACGCACTGTTATGTGTTTGTTTGTATTTGGATTGTATAAATCAACTAAAGCAGTAGAAAGGAGTGTGCTAGTATCACTTGTGGCTGACATAGTGACTACATTGTCTTGGTAATCCTGATCTGTGACTATGGATGTGTGAATGTTGTTGGTTTTGTTTGCAGCCTGAGAAGAAGATTGGCACAGAAGTGTGTTGTGCCTGGATTTACATTTAGAACATGGACCTAACCTGCACTGAGGCGAAGAATGCCCTTTCCTGAGACAGTTGACACACAGCCGGAGCCGCTCGACCTCAGCTGCTCTTTCCTTGGCAGGCTTGGCAAGGAAAGAGGCACAGTCGTACATTCGATGACTACCTCTACACAAGGCACAAATAGGGGTAGAAACTCCAGGCGAGCCAGCTGAAACCGCAAAAGACTTAACATTAGGTTTTTCGTTTCGATATGGGTAGTGAGGCTGTCGACTAGTGGATTGGCGATTCTCAGACTTGTTATGTTGTATTGACTCTAAAATGTCTGCTCGAGATCTCAAAAATTGAAAGAACTCTTTTAACGTTGGGCTCTTATCAAGTGAATTTTTATGTTCCTCCCATTTGAATGTTGTGCTATTATCAAGCTTTGCAGATGCTAAGTGAACAATTAGAGTGTCCCAATGTTCAGTAGGTTCACCTAGAGTACTTAGTGCTCGCAGATTTTTTGACAAATGGTCAATGAGAAATCGCAAGTCCTTAGCTGAATCTCGGGGCACGGGCTGCAAGTTGATGAGAGAGTTTAAATGGTTTGTAATGAGCTGTTTCTCATTGTTGTATCTCTCACAGAGAAGACGCCATGCTTCATTATAGTTTTGAGCGCTGATGCTCAAGTTACTGATCACTCTAGCAGCATCACCTTCCAGGTAACTATTTAAGTAATGAAATTTATGGATGTCTTGAATGTTGTCATTATTGTGAATGAGTGAAGTGAAGGTGTCCCTGAATTCAAGCCACTTGAAGCAAGTTCCGTCAAAATTTGCGATTTTGATTATTGGCAGTTTGAAACTTACTGCACTTTTGTGATTGCATTCATGACTACATGCTGATCTTAGTGAATTGGTTGGTGATCTACAGTCATTGCCTTTAGGTTTGTTTTTCTCTAAAAACACCTGAGTCTGTGATATCAGCGAGGAGAACTCGCACTCGAATTCCTCACGGATATCAAGCTCGGTGTCTAGGTCTGCAGAATTTAGAAGTTCTATTTGTGACTGTAGATCATCAAAACTAAAAGAAAGATCTCTAAATCTGTCATATCTCTGGGTTAATGTGCCTAGTTCAACCGCAGTCACAGACTTTAATTGAATGAGTGATGATAAAAAATTTTTATATTTTGTGATGCGGCCCTTGACGGAACTACGTTTGACATTCAAGTCCTTTAAATTGGTCAGCTGTAATGATGGGACAGCTAGATTCACACTCCCAGAGGGGGATTTAGCAGAATAGACATCCTTTGTCTGAGACATCATGAGCGTATTTCAAAACAAGAGAAAAAAAAATAAAATTAAAATAAAATAATTGTGAAACGATACGTAAATTTGAGAAGCGATCCGTCCACGCAGCACGTCGAACGAGGGAAAATGTACACAGGGGCTGCCTTTGGTTTGAACCCAACGGCATGACCTTCTGTGACCTCGCGCGATGTCAACGTGGTATCTTAGCTGAAATTGTACAAAACTCGATTTAATGGCCTGAAATGACTTGATCGAGGTATTTAGAGATGTAATACTGGATTATGTATGTGAATTGAATGAACAAAGTGAGCGAAAAGTTTGAAAATGATGTAATGTAAATGTTAATTTGCGCAGTATAAATAGCCAGATGTACGCGAGATGGGTGTTGGATTGAAGAATTGTATGGATTGGATGGATAAAAGGTGGACACTTCCCTTATTGCAGCTGGTTTTCCAGCCACGATATCGTCTTGATGAGTTGGCGGCGGGGTTGTTGCCGGCCGGTGTTTTCCAAAGCACAAAATCACTGTATTTACGAGATCACGTCGGGGTCACCAATGTTCCGTACACGGGCGGAGACTGTATTAAATCGCTCCTGCGCACACCTTTAGATTGGATTAACTCACAAGGTACTTAGAGAAGATTAAATGTAGAAAAATACGACTCACTAGTTCGATGGGTTTTTGCTTGACAAGAATGACGTTTTTTGTGGCAATGTTGCCAAGTTTACTGGATGGAAGGTGTACACATCCAGTGTTGCTAGCCATGGCTAGCAATGTGCCCGAACAGATTAAATTAAAATAAAATAAAATTAAATCAAACAAAATCGAACTAAATAAAATAAAATCGAATTAAATCAAATAAAGTAAAATTAGATTAAATTAAAAATAAAATAAAATAGCTTAATCAAATAAAATCGAACTAAATAAAATAAAATCGAATTAAATCAAATTAAGTGAAATTAGTTTAAATTAATATAAAATAAAATAAAATCAAATTAAATCAAACTAAATAAATTAAATAGAGTTAAATCAAATAAAGTAAAATCAGATTATATTAATATAAAATAAAATTAGATTAAATCAACAAAGTAAAATCAGAATAAAATAAAATAGTTCAAGCTAGCTCAATTCGGTGCAGTAAATAATAAAATAAATGTAAACGGTATAAACGGTGGTATTGTGTTCATCCTATGGGCCGGAGGTCCCGGGTTGGATTCCTGATCCGACGGTTATTGAGTGATGAGTTTGAGTACCTGTTCTGAGTCTGGGCGTTAGTAGGATCTACTATAGCGTATACACTATTACGTTTATGCTAGGTCGTGGGTTCGATTCCCGACTGATATGTTATTAGAGTCTGGGCGTTAGTAGGATCTACTATAGCGTATACACTATTACGTTTATGCTAGGTCGCGGGTTCGATTCCCGACTGATATGTTATTAGAGTCTGGGCGTTAGTAGGATCTACTATAGCGTATACACGATTACGTTTATGTTAGGTCGCGGGTTCGATTCCCGGCCGATGTGTTATTAGCAGAGTCTTAGTTAAGGTTAAGCTTAGTCAAGTCTTAATTTAAGTCTTGGTCAATTCAAGTAAATCAGACAGCCGATCAGGTTGTAGAAATCTACTGTAAAGTAAATATGTACGTTTACGATTAAAGTAAATCGGACAGCCGATCAGTTTGCCGAATCTATTATTAATGCCTACAATTAAAGTAAATCGGACAGCCGATCAGTTTGCCGAATCTATTATGAATGCCTACAATTAAAGTAAATCGGGCAGCCGATTAGTTTGCCAAGTTAGCCATTCGAAGTTATACGAACTATCTCGAATGGTTGACAATAGTTGCTGTCAGATGAGCGGCCAACTATAGTTTGACGAGTAACTATTTAATATACGAATAAATGTAAAGTAGATCGGAAGTCTCTTTACTATTTTAATATTATTTACATAACGTGAAATCACGTGATGTTTGACTCACCAAGTCTTACATATTATAATATTTTGACTCACCAAGTCTTACATATTATATTTTGACTCACCAAGTCTTACATTTAATGGAACATAGGTTCTGAATCGACACGATGACATTTAAGTCAATTTACCTCTTCAATTCGAAGGTCAACGATGATCTTTCTTTACACACTACTTTTATCGAAGGTTTCTATGGAAAGATCCTTTTGCTGATAATTATCTGAGCTGTAACATGGAGCGATATCTCCGAGGTTACCCTTGACTCCAACGGGATGACAGGCACCTCTTATGTCTATGGTTTAGTAATTGTTGGTTGTCTCCGTAAGATACTAAAGGCTTCCACGGAAAGTACCTTACTATTAATTATCTAACCTAAGCATGAAACTATGTTTCCGAGGTTACCCTTGATTCCAACGGGATGACAGGCACCTCATTATGCCGATGGTTTCTTAATTATTAGTCTTCTTCATTTAGTCTACTGATAGAAAGTTCTATCTGAGACTGACGACTTGAGATGGTAACGGGAGAGTTACATTCATCTTTATCACACTATGTGTTAGACTTGGTTGTCTAATTAGATGCTTTTAGATAAAGGTTCCAGAGTATGTATTTACGCGCTAACTTCAGAATAAAACGATATTCTAGTTGGTTGTTCACTGCAGTCGCTATATTGCGTTAGGCAGTTAGGTGGTTAGGTAGGGTTCGAAAGGGATTGCATTCGTTCTTCCGGGACCAGATTCATTACCTCAAGGTAAGGAGTAAGCTCCTTGATGAATAAATGTGTGAAAGGTAAAAAAATGAAGGATGTAATGACTGACAGACTGACTGACATTTGCCAAAAGATTATGTCCTCTTCTCTTAGCTTTTGGGTTGTTATAATATTCAAATATGTTGAATATGATAGTTGAATATGATAACGACGTTTAAGTCAGGCGCTCTAATGTTAGGAACACACAGAGGTGTGTATTTGTACACGTAAAAACGGAAGAGTGTATCCAGTCTGGGCCGAAACACATTGCTTACCGCGGTGGAGGGGCGGGGCCATAGCCAACAATTTATGTGTACAAATACATACAAACATAATACATAAAAAACCATAAAATAAATAACAAAAAAATATTTGGTGTAAAATCTTAGTAAAGTCTTAGTAAAATATTGTTCTGAACTTATTAGGCTTGAAACTAGTCCAAAACTATAATTTAGAATATATTTCGTATCATATTTGATAATTATTTAAGTCAATTTTACATTACGAATACTAAGAAAAATAGTTAAGGGTTAAAACCTAGCATACCCTTTATGAATAACCCTATATAACTTACGTAGTAGGAATCTTGTAGCTTAGAGTAAGTCAATTTGTTAGGAAATCTATTCAGGTAGCTCGGTTGCTCATACTTATTCGTAACTTATGTTCTACGATCACAACGCAAGGTTTTCCCACTAGACAATCACTTGGCCAAAACAGTAGGTTAACGTTAGCAATCGGAAAATTTAGGTATAGCTAGTAATACATAGTTTATATATAGATAGATAGAATAGATATAAATAGTTAAGTAGATATGTTTTTTAATAATAGGGTAGGGGTTTTTACAATTTGGTGCCGTGACCAGGATGTGTACTTCGGTTATTACGTGGTTAGATTAGGTCGGTTAGAATGTAAAAATATCAAAAATACATAGTGTTAAATGTAGATTTGTATGTTATTTTATTGCTACGAGTAGGATTTCGCGTTGTATTTGTCATTTTAATGTATGTTTGATGCGTAGAATTTAAGGAAATGGGGTCGTACGGAAAGGCTAGTTATTTAAGAAGTGTTCAAGTCGTCTTGGACACAATTTGTTGTTCGTGCAAAGGAGACGAGAATAAGTATGAGCCAATATTAAGCTAGGGTAAATAGTAATTTAGGATTATTCATATTTAGGAACGTAATCGATTATTTGAAATAGGTAATACCTGCGATAGAGACTACTAGCTGCTTGTATAAATATAATTGTACGTTTGTTGTTAGGAACCTGTTTAGAATAGGTTGTGCAATATAAATTAGGGAAGCTAGTAAAACATCTGATTTGACACATATTAAGATTTTATGGAAATAAGTTGGAGTTGGGGTCGAACGTTGCAGATAAGTAGAAATAGCAAAAGGTTGAGATTTAGAAATAGAATTGGTTATCGATCAAAGAAACGAGTTTCAACATTAGGTAGACTAAATGAGATAGCAAGATAAAGAAACGGAACGTAAGAAGACTAAAACTCAGTTGTGAAAACTAAATAGAATATTTTATGCTAGATCATATAGGCGAAGTTGTCTGTAGGTAGGCTAATGAAATAAAATATTACATAATTTGCCAGATATCATAACGGAAAGGTCTGCAATGTCGACTTAAGTAGGCATATGTTTGTTTAAGCAAGATAGGTTCAGTGTTAGATTCAATCAGAAGTTCTTAGAACTTAATTATAGCTCGTATTACTAAAACAATGACATAAGATCCTTTAAAAGTAGTAATAACGGTATATAGACGGCCTGTTTGGCTCAGTGGTGACATAACCACTTTATTAGCCAGAGGTCTCGGGTTCGATTCCCGGCTGGGCAGATTAATTTAAATATCTGTTCTTGGTTTGTGTGCTGGTTGTCCTTGTCTTCGTGTGTGTTCCACGGCATCCCCGACACAGGATATGTCTTGGTGGGAGCTGTGAGTGAAACGTTTATTTTTAAGTCTCGTAAATAAGATTAATAAAATAAGTAAGTAAGATTATAAATAATCTTTAAACAGGTTATTAATCGTATAGGTTTCAATAGTTCTCAGAAAACGAGTGGTTAGACTTAGTGTCAGAATTGAGGCGTCAGTAAAGCATTTAGGCAAAATAATAATACCCAGTAGTTCTTCGAAAAAATGAAGTGCCATATTATTAGGTAATACAAATGGGTTTCCTTTTCATAAGGATGAGTCAGGTAGGCCAGCTATAGCAATAATATTCTAAGACTTTGGGGTCGAGTCGTAAATATTTAGTGACTGAGGAGCAACTGAGAAACTAGTTAGTCACAGTAAAATGATCAAGTTTAGTGTTGAAAACAATATTTCAATTTAAATTCAAATACGAGTAGTACAGTTCAAGTATAATGATATAGTTAGTTATTTTATCATCGCAGTCTTTGCCACCGTTATTCATAATTGCTTGAGTGACACCGCGGGTCACAACTAGTAATAAAATAAGTAAGTGTTGTAGTAAATTTAAAATAAATTTAAAGTAATAATAGCATAAATACATGATAATATAGAAACGGAGTGCTGTTAGTACATACATATGATTAGTTAAATGGGGAAGTGCAATCTGTTTGTCTATAGTGTCCGTAGATGTTGCTGTTTCCCTAGAACAGAATGGAAGGCGGTGAAACGAACGCTCTGAGTGATATTAAATAGCAAAAATGTTGACGAATGAAAAGTATTTCTGATAAAGGATGTAAGTAAGACAGTTTAAAGTTTGAAGTGGTTTTGGGGCACAGTAGCATCGGAACTAGAGATGAGTTGTCAGTGTCAGGGTTTGGCAATTACTACACAAACGATTCAGTATAAAAAGGGGTTTGGAGCTAGGTTAAGTCTAAATGACATTCACCCCGTCGATATAGAAATCGGTTTATATTGAATTCATACTCACACGCAGTGCCACATGATGGTTACCACAATTTCCCCACACTTACATGTTCCGATCGGAGGTAGTCAGAATTTTATGTACGATTTCAAGAGCTTAAGGGTCCTGAGGTGCCGGAAGGGGAATTTCTAGGAGGCACAAAAGGGTTGAAGATCGAAGTAAGGAGGGAAAGTGAAATCTCAAGTAGCTGATACGAAAGGTTAGGGGGGAAAGCACTTTCTCTTGTTCTTCTAACTGCTTGACTCACAACCAAGTTCTTGCCGAGGTCGGATATCTTGTAGTACGAAAGATTCCTTTTACGGAGCACGGATCTGTTGTTGAGTCGGACTTATTAAGATGATTATTTCATGATCGGTTTAAATACACTACACATATAGTGCTAGGGCATAAACATATACATATTATGGCATAAACACGTAGTGTGAGTTTATGCTATAAAAATTCTCACACGTTTAAATTTTATTGTTGAAACTTGAATATTGACAATAAAGAATTCGCACTTTTGAACTTATAAGGGAACTATAATTTTTGAGTGTTTATTTAATATTTTTATTTGGTCGGTTATATTTGTGATATCATTACTGTTGGTTAAATTTATTCCGATTTATTCATCTTTATAAATTTAAGGGGTCGAATGTAACGAAACAGCCTTCGTATCTCTCACAAAAATAACAAATAAAAATATTTATAACAGGTTGATTTTTGATAAATCATAGCAATGCTCTAGTGTTTTGCAAAGGTTGCTCAGGATCGAACGCAGACTCTAAAAGTGATGCGAATAAAGGTTAATAATGTTAAACTATTATTTAAATAAGAAAATAAGATTAATTGTACTGATCTTGGTATATTTAGAATCCGTCTATCATTAATAGTTAAGTAAAAACCAGTCAATCAATTCAAATCTAGTAGAATGTCCCGCCATCGCAATATTATTATGTAGTATTTTGTTGAGCTAAAATTAGGGATTTTAAAGTATTTTAATATTAAATTAGGAATTGTTGAGTCACATAAATGCACATTAAGGCTTTCATTGGAACATTTAGGATTAAACTATCACGAATAAATAACACATGCCTGTTAGAAACATAAAATAATGCAATGGCAACATTCTAATTTTCTGGGTTTTTTAAACTGCGTAGAAAAGAACGGTTCGTTATTACTTGTTAAGAATTAAGTTCTAAAACAAAATAAATCTGCGTAGAACGGAACGGTTTTTGCAATACGGATGTGAGTGGTCACTAGGAAGTAATTAAGATACGTTATTTTTCATAATTTAGTAATATTAGGTATTGAGCTATATCGAAGATCTGAAAATACATTATTATTATAATAAGGAATTGTTACGTCTTATTATTATAAACTAAAACCTTAAATCAACAATAAATAAGTTAACACGGCAGGATGCTCAGTAGCAGGTACTCTAGCCAAAAAGGTATTCTTTATAAAAATTCAAATAAAGAAACATTCTTATTTAAATATGAGTACATGGTTATTACAAAACAATAAATCAATTAGTTATCTCAATCGCAAATATCACATTAGTGGATAGATCTCAGACACAGGGAGAAAATGAATAAACGCGTCAATTATTTATACTTGGTTTGAAATCCAGAAACGTAAGGCGCTTCCTTGACGGCGGTGGCGTGTTGGTCGAGCGTCCAATCATAAGGGAGCATTGGAGAATATGTGATTGTGATTGGTCGTCGACGGATGGTTAAGCAGAGCTTGGAACGGAAGCAGGACAGACAGCGACGAGCGGCTTGAGGGACGTCGGCCATGTTTTGGGATTGCTTTTATTTCGGTAGATTTTCAAAGTTGAATTTAGGTGTGATTCAATAAGTACAGGTAGAAAAGAAGATAGGTAAGCGATGTTCCAGCCGTCGGGAGTTGCCAGATAAGGATTCTAAGATGGACTGCCGAACTTTTAAAAGGTTTGATGGAACTGCAACGTGGTAAGTATTGCGTCGAGTCGCCGTGTCGTAAGAGAACGCCGCACGGGGTGAGTGACCTTAGAATATCTTGAGTTCTTGTGCGCATTTTAACTATGTGTACTTCCATATCAGTGATTACATTGTTTTAGAATTCAGGGATCATTTTAAAATAGTTTAAAAGTTAAATTCGTAACGTAATGATGTGGGCCACTAAAGATGGAGGTTTGGTTATGGATATTGATCAATAGTTTTGATTTAGGATCGTGTAAGTATTTTAAGCAAAGATCATAAACATCGTTGATGGTTGATCTTGGACTTCCTTTGGGTCCGACAACAAGGTAGTACCTATTAATATAGTACCACAATTTACTAAATTATTTTAAAAGACGTCGTCATAGCTTTCTCAATTCAATTCAATTCATTTTAATCATACCGTAGGATGCTATTTACAACATTTGGTAAAGTCAACTTTGTACAATAATAAAACATGTCATAATAATAAAGGTAATAAAACATGTCACAGTAATAAATATATGGTACTTGTCTGCTATTAAGTAAATACAAAACAAGGAGCGATTAGGACATAGTCTTAGTCACTGACTGAAGATACTTGTGACCTTTTGTGTTTTAGGATGTGTTTTCTTAAGGGCCTGTTCCTGCCGACGCGACGGGGAGCTTACTTACCTGAGATTATTTGACTCCATTTATTTAATTGAATTTATTCCTTGTGCATGTGTGTTTGTTTAGATTCTTTTCGGTGTTTGTTTCAGGACGTATCGTGTTGTGTGTGTTAATTGTGTGAAATACCTAGTATAGGATAACATGCTTAATAAACAATATTCGTGAATAAAATAAAATAAATTAGACTTGAACCAAATAAAGTGAAATTAGATTAAATTAAAATAAAATAAAATTAAATCAAACAAAATCGAACTAAATAAAATAAAATCGAATTAAATCAAATAAAGTAAAATTAGATTAAATTAAAAATAAAATAAAATAGCTTAATCAAATAAAATCGAACTAAATAAAATAAAATCGAATTAAATCAAATTAAGTGAAATTAGTTTAAATTAATATAAAATAAAATAAAATCAAATTAAATCAAACTAAATAAATTAAATAGAGTTAAATCAAATAAAGTAAAATCAGATTATATTAATATAAAATAAAATTAGATTAAATCAACAAAGTAAAATCAGAATAAAATAAAATAGTTCAAGCTAGCTCAATTCGGTGCAGTAAATAATAAAATAAATGTAAACGGTATAAACGGTGGTATTGTGTTCATCCTATGGGCCGGAGGTCCCGGGTTGGATTCCTGATCCGACGGTTATTGAGTGATGAGTTTGAGTACCTGTTCTGAGTCTGGGCGTTAGTAGGATCTACTATAGCGTATACACTATTACGTTTATGCTAGGTCGTGGGTTCGATTCCCGACTGATATGTTATTAGAGTCTGGGCGTTAGTAGGATCTACTATAGCGTATACACTATTACGTTTATGCTAGGTCGCGGGTTCGATTCCCGACTGATATGTTATTAGAGTCTGGGCGTTAGTAGGATCTACTATAGCGTATACACGATTACGTTTATGTTAGGTCGCGGGTTCGATTCCCGGCCGATGTGTTATTAGCAGAGTCTTAGTTAAGGTTAAGCTTAGTCAAGTCTTAATTTAAGTCTTGGTCAATTCAAGTAAATCAGACAGCCGATCAGGTTGTAGAAATCTACTGTAAAGTAAATATGTACGTTTACGATTAAAGTAAATCGGACAGCCGATCAGTTTGCCGAATCTATTATTAATGCCTACAATTAAAGTAAATCGGACAGCCGATCAGTTTGCCGAATCTATTATGAATGCCTACAATTAAAGTAAATCGGGCAGCCGATTAGTTTGCCAAGTTAGCCATTCGAAGTTATACGAACTATCTCGAATGGTTGACAATAGTTGCTGTCAGATGAGCGGCCAACTATAGTTTGACGAGTAACTATTTAATATACGAATAAATGTAAAGTAGATCGGAAGTCTCTTTACTATTTTAATATTATTTACATAACGTGAAATCACGTGATGTTTGACTCACCAAGTCTTACATATTATAATATTTTGACTCACCAAGTCTTACATATTATATTTTGACTCACCAAGTCTTACATTTAATGGAACATAGGTTCTGAATCGACACGATGACATTTAAGTCAATTTACCTCTTCAATTCGAAGGTCAACGATGATCTTTCTTTACACACTACTTTTATCGAAGGTTTCTATGGAAAGATCCTTTTGCTGATAATTATCTGAGCTGTAACATGGAGCGATATCTCCGAGGTTACCCTTGACTCCAACGGGATGACAGGCACCTCTTATGTCTATGGTTTAGTAATTGTTGGTTGTCTCCGTAAGATACTAAAGGCTTCCACGGAAAGTACCTTACTATTAATTATCTAACCTAAGCATGAAACTATGTTTCCGAGGTTACCCTTGATTCCAACGGGATGACAGGCACCTCATTATGCCGATGGTTTCTTAATTATTAGTCTTCTTCATTTAGTCTACTGATAGAAAGTTCTATCTGAGACTGACGACTTGAGATGGTAACGGGAGAGTTACATTCATCTTTATCACACTATGTGTTAGACTT